>CM077034.1:4330386-4795386 GCA_039090855.1 Macrothele yani
AGTACGAGGTTGAACCGCTATGAACTGCGTCACACTGTGCAATTCTGGCATGGAGTCTGTCGTACAGATGTTGGATGTAAGTTTGGGGTATTGAGTTCCAAGCATCCTCAACCTGGACTCCTAAATAGGGGATGGTCGTGGCTAGAAAGTGAAAAAGAACACCAAGAAGGAGACGTCTGATACCAACGAAATTTATACATAACGGAATACAGAGGATAACGTGATCAAAACATTATGGCAAAATACAGCTGTATTTGCTGGAAAACTGAAAAATAACATTTCCATGTAACATGGTTAGTACGAGGTTGAACCGCCATGAACTGCGTCACACTGTGCAATTCTGGCATGGAGTCTGTCGTACAGATGTTGGATGTAAGTTTGGGGTATTGAGTTCCAAGCATCCTCAACCTGGACGCCTCAATCGGGGATGGTCGTGGCTAGAAAGTGAAAAAAGAACACCAAGAAGGAGACGTCTGATACCAACGAAATTTATACATAACGGAATACAGAGGATAACGTGATCAAAACATTATGGCAAAATACAGCTGTATTTGCTGGTAAACTGAAAAATAACATTTCCATGTAACATGGTTAGTACGAGGTTGAACCGCCATGAACTGCGTCACACTGTGCAATTCTGGCATGGAGTCTGTCGTACAGATGTTGGATGTAAGTTTGGGGTATTGAGTTCCAAGCATCCTCAACCTGGACGCCTCAATCGGGGATGGTCGTGGCTGGAAAGTGAAAAAGAACACCAAGAAGGAGACGTCTGATACCAACGAAATTTATACATAACGGAATACAGAGAATAACGTGATCAAAACATTATGGCAAAATACAGCTGTATTTGCTGGTAAACTGAAAAATAACATTTCCATGTAACATGGTTAGTACGAGGTTGATCCGCCATGAACTGAGTCACGCTGTGCAATTCTGGCATGGAGTATGTCGTACAGATGTTGGATGTAAGTTTGGGGTATTGAGTTCCAAGCATCCTCAACCTGGACGCCTCAATCGGGGATGGTCGTGGCTGGAAAGTGAAAAAGAACACCAAGAAGGAGACGTCTGATACCAATGAAATTTATACATAACGGAATACAGAGGAAAACGTGATCAAAACATTATGGCAAAATACAGCTGTATTTGCTGGTAAACTGAAAAATAACATTTCCATGTAACATGGTTAGTACGAGGTTGAACCGCCATGAACTGCGTCACACTGTGCAATTCTGGCATGGAGTCTGTCGTACAGATGTTGGATGTAAGTTTGGGGTATTGAGTTCCAAGCATCCTCAACCTGGACGCGTAAATCGGGGATGGTCGTGGCTGGCCGTGGAGACCGGATAAGTCGTTGTCCCATAAAATTCCACACGTGCTCAATGGGGGACAAATCCGGTGGCCATGGAAGTTGTCTCACGTGCATGTAGTACGTTGGTTGTCGAGAAGTGAAACATTATCGAGATTATTCGAGGTAAGAGTTGAAACGCACTTGTTCCTGACGAGTGTTTCACCACATCACTCTTCTCTTTCTTGCAGAAGTACGTTGGTTGTCGAGAAGTGAAACATTATCGAGATTATTCGAGGTAAGAGTTGAAACGCACCTGTTCCTGACGAGTGTTTCATCACATCACTCTTCTCTTTCATACAGAAGTACGTTGGTTGTCGAGAAGTGAAACATTATCGAGATTATTCGAGGTAAGAGTTGAAACGCACCTGTTCCTGACGAGTGTTTCATCACATCACTCTTCTCTTTCATACAGAAGTTGGTTGTCGAGAAGTGAAACATTATCGAGTTTGTTCGAGGAAAGAGTTGAAACGCACCTGTTTGTGACGAGTGTTTCATCCCATCACTCTTCTCTTTCATACAGAAGTACGTTGGTTGTCGAGAAGTGAAACATTATCGAGATTATTCGAGGTAAGAGTTGAAACGCACCTGTTCCTGACGAGTGTTTCATCCCATCACTCTTCTCTTTCATACAGAAGTTGGTTGTCGAGAAGTGAAACATTATCGAGTTTGTTCGAGGAAAGAGTTGAAACGCACCTGTTTCTGACGAGTGTTTCATCCCATCACTCTTCTCTTTCATACAGAAGTACGTTGGTTGTCGAGAAGTGAAACATTATCGAGATTATTCGAGGTAAGAGTTGAAACGCACCTGTTCCTGACGAGTGTTTCATCCCATCACTCTTCTCTTTCATACAGAAGTTGGTTGTCGAGAAGTGAAACATTATCGAGTTTGTTCGAGGAAAGAGTTGAAACGCACCTGTTTCTGACGAGTGTTTCATCCCATCACTCTTCTCTTTCATACAGAAGTACGTTGGTTGTCGAGAAGTGAAACATTATCGAGATTATTCGAGGTAAGAGTTGAAACGCACCTGTTCCTGACGAGTGTTTCACCACATCACTCTTCTCTTTCATACAGAAGTACGTTGGTTGTCGAGAAGTGAAACATTATCGAGATTATTCGAGGTAAGAGTTGAAACGCACCTGTTTCTGACGAGTGTTTCATCCCATCACTCTTCTCTTTCATGCAGAAATACGTTGGTTGTCGAGAAGTGAAACATTATCGAGATTATTCGAGGTAAGAGTTGAAACGCACCTGTTTCTGACGAGTGTTTCATCACATCACTCTTCTCTTTCATGCAGATGTACGTTGGTTGTCGAGAAGTGAAACATTATCGAGATTATTCGAGGTAAGAGTTGAAACGCACCTGTTTCTGACGAGTGTTTTATCACCCCTAGCAGAATAGTTTGAAAATGTCTTCTTGGTGTCCTGCCTTGGCTATTTGGCTGACATATTTAAAAAGCTAAATGAACTTATTCGTTCACGGCAGTGGTGCCACGGTGATATTCGTGTTTATCAGTCAAGACAAAGTTTGTGCATTCTACAAGAAAATATCCCTGTGGCCAGGCCAAGTAAAGAAAGGAAAAATTGCAGCATTTCCCAATGTGTTAGACTTTATTGAACTAAATGGTGTTATTGGCTCTGAAGATGTTGAAACTGCCATCAAAAATCCCTTGGAAAATTGGCATACCGAGTTTGCGTTGTATTTCCCATTCGTGTCGAGATGATGTGATATTGGAATTCGTTGGGTTGCATCCAGTGCCGGTGTCAGAATGCTTGGCTCCCTTGGCGAACCATCGGCCTTGCGACCCCCCTCCATATTTTATGTTTATTAATTTTTCTAAACATATTGCGTTTATCCAACAATATCAAGATGCCGAAACAGTAAAACCTAAATAGAAATAAAATAGTGAAAGTACTTTCTTAGTCAATGTACTTGGAAACTAAATAAAAATTTCATTTTGCGTACCTTACGTTTAGCAAAATTGGCAACATTTTAACAACAGTTCAATAAGTTAAGGTAAAGTGTGGGTCGCACCTTACCCCGGGGGCAGGAGAAGAGGCGGTTGCTCCGGTAAAAAAAAAAAAAGAAAAGAAAAAAGAATAGAAAGAGGGAGAGACTTTGGGTGAGAATCACACACAACACATACTGTATGTAATTCCAAGGCTGAACTGGATCCTATAACATTACCGTTGAAGACAATAGACTTTTGGTGATTGGCCAGTGGGCGTTAGGGACCATTTCAGCCGTTAGATGGCACTGCGTCCCAAGGTATAAACACCTCAGTTTCTGCGTTGTTTGAATTGCGGGATTGTGTATGTTCGTCGTTTTTTCTTGTTTCTTTTAAAAAAAACCTTCTAGTTTTAAAACCGAACTGTTGTTTTCACAACAAAATCCAACCCATTTTCAAAATGGTTTACTGTTCTGTGCCGATATGCACATCTTCTGAGAAGAAAAAACGTGGGATTTTCATTCCATGAGTTTCCCTCAGATCAGAACCTAAAGCAACTGTTGCTGAAAGAAATATCTCGTCAGGATTTTTCTCCAAACGACAAGTTACCTTCAACTATTGTTTGTGGTAAGCATTCTCATTCTGATAATTACGTACCCAATTCAATTTTAGAAAAAAAACCTCAGCTATATAAACACATCTTAAGTAAAATAGTAGGCAAATGTGTAGATTTGCGTTTTAAATTATTTCGTCGTAAAAATATTAGTACCCGGGAAAAGTGCGACGTACAGATTTTAGATTATGAAAATTAATGGCAAATGGTGCACAAATTTTCTGTTTCAAATGTCTTTTAAAGATTTTTATCTTAACATTTACCTGTACGTTCGATACGTTAGGCCTACGGCAGCGTATCTTCACAGCATCGAACTTGCAGGTAAATGTTACAATAAAAATCTTTAAAAGACATTTAAAATACGAAATTTCTGCACCATTTGCCATTAATTTCCATACTCTAAAATCTGTACGTCGCACTTTTTCCAGGTACTAACATTTTTCCGACGAAATAATTTAAGACGCTAATCTACACATTTACCAAAATCTCGGCCTTAGATCGTTGAAGAATAAATGAGGAATGAGATTTACACATGAATTACACCAGTTCCTACAGAAAAATTCTCTTGCCCAAGTACTACGAATTTAGAATGCAAATATCCATCTGTTCGTGTGAAAGTGAATATAAATAAAATCTCAAATGTAAATAATGATACGGAATCAGTTTGTTAATGCGAACAACGTCAATAGATGGCGCTGCGTCTCAACTCATCTTTTCTGTCCTCGCTGTTTTTGCTTAATGTTACAGCCTGATACGATCGAGTTCAGCTTTGGTAATTCATATCTACATAACTCGGCAAGGTTTATATATATATGGGTTTTATTGATTTTGAAAAGGGCTTTAATTCTGTGAAATTGTCAACAGTCTCAATGGCTTTCAAGTCCGGCGGTATTGAAGATACATACACTATAATTATTAATAATACCTATGAAAATGCAAATGCAAAGGTTCGGCTATTTGAGGACACAGCACCAATAAAAATTGAAAAGGGAGTGAGACAAGGTTACGCCTTATCTTCCAAACTCTTTATTTTCACATTGCAAAATGTCTTTCAATCATTGAACTGCGAAAACAAGGGATAAATGTTAATGAAGATTATTTACCTCACCTTGGTTTTGACGATGGCATAGTCATTTTTGCAATTGCCTCTTCAGAAATGCAGAGTATAATCCAGAAACTGTCTGACAAGAGTAAAGAAGTGGGATTAAAAATTAAAAATGAACTTCCACAAGACAAACCTGTTGTACAAAAAATGAAGATTTATCGATTGATGGGGAAAACCTGGAGGTAACAGATGCCTACATTTATTTTATTTCTATTTAGGTTTCATAAATGGACAAGAAGAAATTGAAGAATTTTATGAGGAAATTCATCATCTAAATAATAAAGATAAGCAGCACTTGGCCGCCCCGGTGGCGCAGTGGTCTAAGGCGTTGGCCTCTGATCATTCGTCCGTAAGGGGTCCGGGTTCGAATCCCGGTCAGGCATGGATGTTGTGTTTGTCTTACGGCACTGGCTCTCTCCCTTCCCTGGAACCAGTGACCCTAAATTAGGGACGGGCGACTGCTTATAGCCCATTGAGTTGCTCACGGTGGTCGTTAAACCTACAAAAAAAAAAAAAAAAAACCAGCACTTGAAGATAATTATGGGAGATTTCATTGCAAAAATAGGGCAACGGCAACAGAACGAAACTTCAGTAGGTAAATTCGGTCACGGCAACAGAAACCAGCGTGGAAATACTCTCGTTGAGTTTGCAGAGGCAGAAGGGTTTTTCATCTTGAACTCCTTCTTCAAGAAAAAGCCACACAGGAAATGGACATGGAGACATCCAATTGGGACGACAAGTGAAATTGATTTTATTATGTGTAACAAAAAATTCGTCATTGATGACTGCAGTGTGCTAAACAAGTTCAACACAGGTAGTGACCATAGATTGGTGAGATGTAAGATGCACCTCAACACTAAACTTGAACGTGGCAAGCTCATAAGACAAACAAAATCTATTGACATAACCAACCTTAAAAAAACACCATAATACCTTCAAGTTGGAACTGAAGAACAGGTTCTCTGCTTTAGAAGGCCTAACATCGGAAGAAGTGGACATCTCTGAAGTTAACAGAAAAGTAACCAAAGCTCTTATGGAAACAGCAACAAAATTAGCTGGGTCTAAGAACAAGTTGCATGTGAACAAATTATCACGAAAAACCAAAATGTTGATGCAAAAAAGAAGAGAGATGAGGACAACTAAAGAAGATGTGACTTCCAAAGTGGAATATATAGAGCTATGCAAGACAGTACGAAAAAGTATCACTGAAGACGTAAGGAAATTCAACTGTGAACTAGTGAGGAAAGCAATTGAAAACAACCAAAGCCAAAAAGATAGCAAAGGGACATCTCAGTAAGGGAAGAAAACAGATTATGGCACTGAGAAAAGAAGATGGTTCTGTAACAAGAAATAGAGGCGAAATTTTGACAAGAGTGAAAGATTTCTACTCCAAATTATATGAAAGGGATGATACATGTACTCCAGGCATCATGAAAGGTACCAGTACCAGAGTTCTTCCAGTCCTCCCAGCAGAAGTTGCACATGCAATCAAGAACATGAAGCGGGGGAAAGCTCCAGGAGAAGATAGAATTACTGTAGACATCATACAAGAAGCAAGTGGAGAAATTGAAACAGTACTCGCCCAAATTTTCACTCGATGCCTTAATGAAGGGAAGATTCCTGAGGATTGGAACACCGCTACAATGATCCTGCTACATAAAAAGGTGACATTGAGGATCTCAGGAACTACAGACCTATCAGCCTCCTATCAGTGGTTTATAAAATCTTCACTAAAGTTCTTTCACACCGCTTGAAGGTGACACTGGACATGGCTCAACCGAGAGAACAAGCTGGATTCAGGAGTGGCTACAGCACAATAGATCATATCCATGTGCTGAGAGAACTAATTGAAAGAGTGAGGGAATATGAACTTCCATTGTGCATGGCTTTTATCGATTATGAAAAAGCCTTTGATTCGGTGAAACCATCAGCAGTTACAATGGCTCTGAAATCCTGCGGTATTGAAGATGCATACATTAATATTATTAATAACATCTATGAAAATGCAAGTGCAAAGATTCGGCTGTTTGAAAATACAACACACATAAAAATTGGAAAGGGAGTTAGACAAGGTGACACGATATCTCCGAAACTCTTTAATGCCACATTGGAAAATGTCTTTCAACCACTGAACTGGGAAAACAAAGGGATAAAGATTAATGGAGATTATGTAACCCAACTTCGTTTTGCTGATGACGTAGTCATTTTTGCAACTACCCCATCAGAGCTGCAGAGTATGATCCAGGAACTTGCTGACAAGAGTAAAGAAGTGGGATTAAAAATGAACTTTCAGAAGACAAAAAGTCATGTTCAATGCTTTTACAAGAAATGAAGATTTATCGATTGATGGAGAAAAGTTGGAGATAACAGACACGTACGTTTATCTTGGACAGCAGATATCAAGTGAGGGTCACATTGATGAAGAAATTAATCGGCGTACAAAACTTGACTGGAGAGCTTTTGGAAGAAACAGCATAATTTTCAAGAGCAATATGCCATTATGTCTTAAAAGAAAAGTGTTTGATCAATGCATCCTTCCAGTGCTTACGTATGGTGCAGAGACGTGGACCTTAACTAAAAGAGACATACAAAGGCTGCAGACAACTCAAAGTAGCATGGAGAGGTGCATACTTGGTGTAACCAGGAGAGATAAGAAGAGGAACTCGTGGATCCGAAAAATGACAAGAGTGGAAGACATCATGATCAGAGTTAAATCCCTGAAATGGCAAAGTGCTGGACATACTGCCAGAAGGACAGACACAGCCGAAATTTTAGATTGGATTCCAAGGGACAGGAAAAGACCCAGAAGAAGACCACATGGGAGATGGGTGGATGAAATTGGAAAGTATGCGGGAGTGACATGGAGGAGACTGGCACAAGACAGACCGTTGTGGAGGAAACTTGGGGAGACCTTCGTCCAGAAGTGGATTGATAATGGTTGACAATGATGATGATATGGACAACAGATAGAAATAAAGTGTCACATTGATGAGGAAATTAAACGGCGTATAAAACTTGGCAGGAGAGCTTTTGGAAGAATCAGTACAATTTTCAAGGGCAATATGACATTCTGTTTTAAAAGAAAAGTGTTTAATCAATGCATCCTTCTAGTGCTTACGTACGGAGCAGAGACGTGCATCTTAACTAAAAGAGACTTACAAAGACTGCGGACAATTGAAAAAAGCATGGAGAGGTGCATGCTTGGTGTAGCCAAGAAAGATAAAAAGAGGAACTCGTGCAAAGGAAAAAGGACAAGAGTGGACGGCATCATGATCAGAGTATAATAACTGAAATGGCAATGGGCTGGACACGGTGGGGGATTTTTCATGCACCACATATATTTTATTAAATCCTTCTACATACCAGTATCCATTTCTGCCCTAAAGTATTAACCACATAGAAAACCATCTATCAAAACGACAGAGGAGACTGGTCCCCAGAGATTTTAACGCCACTAGAATTTCTTCAACACCCCCGTCTCCCTTAAAGAAAGGCTCAACACGCCTTTTTTTTTTTGATTGGAGGTTTAACGACCACCGTGAGCAACTCAATGGGCTGTAAGCAGTCGCCCGTCCCTGATTTAGGGTCACTGGTTCCAGGGAAGGGAGAGAGCCAGTGCCGTAAGACAAGCACAACATCCTTTCATTCATTGATTGGAGGTTTAACGACCACCGTGAGCAACTCAATGGGCTGTAAGCAGTCGCCCGTCCCTAATTTAGGGTCACTGGTTCCAGGGAAGGCAGAGAGCCAGTGCCGTAAGACAAGCACAACATCCATTCATTCATTGATTGGAGGTTTAACGACCACCGTGAGCAACTGAATGGGCTGTAAGCAGTCGCCCGTCCCTAATTTAGGGTCACTGGTTCCAGGGAAGGGAGAGAGCCAGTGCCGTAAGACAAACACAACATCCATTCCTCACCGGGATTCGAACCCGGACCCCTTACGGACGAATGATCAGAGGCCAACGCCTTAGACCACTGCGTCACCGGGGCGGCTCAACATGCCTTCATTGGAAGGTGTGTAACACACACACAGAGGCACATATAGTATAATAAAATATATTATACGTATTGTCATACAACAAAGTTGGCAATGGAAGTTAGCATTCGGGTACGGAGAAGTGGCCACCGGAGAACTGGCCCCTTTGCGATTTCAAAGCCATAAAATTGTTCTGAATAAACAAATTTCGTATATTTCCCATTACTTGAGCAACTATTGTTCACAAAACATTTCTTTTTAATATTTCGTTCAATAAGAAATATAGACATTTCCATCATTTTCGGGCGAAAGACAATGCGGAGAACTGGGCACAAAAATTTTTAGGGACCGCATAAAAATTGCGTCCTTGACTGCTCCGTGGCCACGTCTCCAGAGGTTGGTTATCTGAGTCACATAAAGTTTCCGTACATTCGGAAAAGTCCCCCACCTTTCTCAGTCAGGGACCGTGCAAAAAGCACATTTGACAAAAAAATATCGAACGTGGGGAGATTTCTGATGTTATCATTTCCATTTTTCACGCTGTTTAATACAAGATGCAGCCTTACAACGTGCACAAATATGTACACGAAATTTTCGAGTTCGACATTTCCCTTTTTTTTCCCGCACCCTACATATTTTTTCGAAGTTTACCACAGTTTATATACACTGAAGTGCCATAAAAACTGGTACACCAGTCTAATACTTGGTAGGTACCCCACGGGAGCGCAGGACTGCAGAAATACGACGGGGCATGGACTCCACTAGCTTCTGGAAATATGCTGTAGGCAATGCACACCATACTTCCTGCAGAGCGTTTCACATTTCGGGTGTATTCCGAGGTCTCGGATTCCTGTGTTCGATAGCGCGTTGCATGGCATCCTAAATGTGTTCTATCACGTTCAGATCTGGGGACTTGGGTGGGATTGGCAACACCCCAAACTCAGATGAATGCTCCTCTAACCATAATGTCCCGACACTTGTGTGGAGGTGCATTGTCCTGTTGGAACAGGCCCGACCCATCGGCATGAATGCAGGACGTGAACGGGTGTATCTCGTCAGAAAGGAGGCGCACATAGCGTAAGTCCGGTCACAAACGTTTGTAGACGTACCAGGGGTCCCAGTGAAGTCCAGCTAAACACACCCCATACCATTACAGACTCCCCACCAGCCGGTACAGTTTCCTGTTGACAGGCGGGATCCGTGGCTTCATGGCGTTTGCACCACACACGAATCCTTCTATCTGCCCGATACAGTTGGAAACGCGACTCCTCAGACCATGCTACTTGTTACCAGTCATCAAGTGTCCAGTGGCGGTGTTGCCGTGCTCAGACGAGGTACATAACTCTGCGTCGTGCACCCATCAAGGGGACTCGAGTTGGGCGTCGGCTCCCAAAGCCCATATCGTTCAGGGTACGTTGCGCAGTCCGGACGTTGATGCTTGTAAACGCTAAAGCATTGATTTCCGATGACACCTGCGAGAGTGCTGCACGCCTATCGCGTGAAACGATTCTTGACATCCGACGATGGTCACGTTCACCCAATGTCTTTTTACGGCCACACTGGTATCGTAGGTTGGAGGTTTTGCCGGAATTCTTGTAGTCAAGGTACACCCTTGCAATGGTCGTCCGTGAAAATCCGAACTTTGTTTCTCCTCCGAAATACCATGGCCCATCTCGCGAGCGCCAACCATGACACCGCGTTGAAAATCGCTTAAATCGTTATTACTTGTCATTCTCATGCCGAAAACAGCTCTGATAACTGGCAAGGATGTCTATCGCTTTATATACGCACTGGCGAACGCAACCGAGTACGCGCATAGGTGACGTTCCTATGTATTTTGCATAAGCTCGTCTGTACCAGTTTTTTCTGACTTCAGTGTATAGTAACAAGCGTTCTTACAAGTAGCAGGCTGACAGGGTGGGGGAAATTACCGGGGGCCGTATTTCGACTTTTACCACAGTTCTTTTTTTTTTTTTTGATTGGAGGTTTAACGACCACCGTGAGCAACTCAATGGGCTATAAGCAGTCACCCGTCCCTAATTTAGGGTCACTGGTTCCAGGGAAGGGAGAGAGCCAGTGCCGTAAGACAAGCACAACATCCATTCATTCATTGATTGGAGGTTTAACGACCACCGTGAGCAACTCAATGGGCTATAAACAGTCGCCCGTCCCTAATTTAGGGTCACTGGTTCCAGGGAAGGGAGAGAGAGCCAGTGCCGTAAGACAAACACAACATCCATGCCTCACCGGGATTCCAACCCAGACACCTTTCGGACGAATGATCAGAGGCCATCGCCTTAGACCACTGCGCCACCGGGGCGGCGGAGAAGAAGAATTGAATTGGGAACACCAAACAAATTTCGAGAAAACGTTCTATGTAAGCCAAGCGAGAACTGTACTTTAATTTGAAGAAATAAATTGCCGTGACTTACATTTCTTAAAACTACAGTGTTCGACGAAACAAAGGAATCACAGCATGACTCATGCTGTGTTCAGAAAACGACGATAGGTTGGGATTGTTTAATAGCCCTACACTTTTATTTAGGTACTAAATACCTGTATTTACATAACATGTCAGGTTTGTCATTTTTTTTTACCTAATTAATGCATAAGCCCTACACCCTGGCCTTTTTAACAGCTTTTATTATGCCCATTTCATATTCAATGCATTTACGTATCAAATCAAGCCAATAGCATTGCGGTTTTGCTTAGACACTAAATATAAAAGCCATAGGCCTTAGGACTAGGCCTTCTTTTACAATTCTTATTCTACCAGTGTTATATTCACAACGTTTACACATCAAATGAAGTTAATAATATCGCGTTTTTTCTTAGGCACGAAATATTAATTCATAGGTCTTAGGCCTAGGGCCTATGACTTAATATTTACTGCCTAAGTTAAATGTGCAATTATATTAACTAGAGTTGATACGGAAACGTTATTATTTTGAAGTCGATTGGTTAAAACTGTCAAAAAGGCCCGAACTAGGACCTATGAATTAATATTTCGTGCCTAATTATTTTTTTTTTTTTTTTGATTGGAGGTTTAACGACCACCGTGAGCAACTCAATGGGCTATAAGCAGTCGCCCGTCCCTAATTTAGGGTCACTGGTTCCAGGGAAGGGAGAGAGAGCCAGTGCCGTAAGACAAACACAACATCCATGCCTCACCGGGATTCCAATCCAGAACCCTTTCGGACGAATGATCAGAGGCCATCGCCTTAGACCACTGCGCCACCGGGGCGGCGGAGAAGAAGAATTGAATTGGGAACACCAAACAAATTTCGAGAAAACGTTCTATGTAAGCCAAGCGAGAACTGTACTTTAATTTGAAGAAATAAATTGCCGTGACTTACATTTCTTAAAACTACAGTGTTCGACGAAACAAAGGAATCACAGCATGACTCATGCTGTGTTCAGAAAACGACGATAGGTTGGGATTGTTTAATAGCCCTACACTTTTATTTAGGTACTAAATACCTGTATTTACATAACATGTCAGGTTTGTCATTTTTTTTTTACCTAATTAATGCATAAGCCCTACACCCTGGCCTTTTTAACAGCTTTTATTATGCCCATTTCATATTCAATGCATTTACGTATCAAATCAAGCCAATAGCATTGCGCTTTTGCTTAGACACTAAATATAAAAGCCATAGGCCTTAGGACTAGGCCTTCTTTTACAATTCTTATTCTACCAGTGTTATATTCACAACGTTTACACATCAAATGAAGTTAATAATATCGCGTTTTTTCTTAGGCACGAAATATTAATTCATAGGTCTTAGGCCTAGGGCCTATGACTTAATATTTACTGCCTAAGTTAAATGTGCAATTATATTAACTAGAGTTGATACGGAAACGTTATTATTTTGAAGTCGATTGGTTAAAACTGTCAAAAAGGCCCGAACTAGGACCTATGAATTAATATTTCGTGCCTAATTATTTTTTTTTTTGATTGGAGGTTTAACGACCACCGTGAGCAACTCAATGGGCTATAAGCAGTCGGCCGTCCCTGATTTAGGGTCACTGGTTCCAGGGAAGGGAGAGAGCCAGTGCCGTAAGACAAACACAACATCCATGCCTCACCGGGATTCCAACCCAGAACCCTTTCGGACGAATGATCAGAGGCCATCGCCTTAGACCACTGCGCCACCGGGGCGGCGGAGAAGAAGAATTGAATTGGGAACACCAAACAAATTTCGAGAAAACGTTCTATGTAAGCCAAGCGAGAACTGTACTTTAATTTGAAGAAATAAATTGCCGTGACTTACATTTCTTAAAACTACAGTGTTCGACGAAACAAAGGAATCACAGCATGACTCATGCTGTGTTCAGAAAACGACGATAGGTTGGGATTGTTTAATAGCCCTACACTTTTATTTAGGTACTAAATACCTGTATTTACATAACATGTCAGGTTTGTCATTTTTTTTTACCTAATTAATGCATAAGCCCTACACCCTGGCCTTTTTAACAGCTTTTATTATGCCCATTTCATATTCAATGCATTTACGTATCAAATCAAGCCAATAGCATTGCGCTTTTGCTTAGACACTAAATATAAAAGCCATAGGCCTTAGGACTAGGCCTTCTTTTACAATTCTTATTCTACCAGTGTTATATTCACAACGTTTACACATCAAATGAAGTTAATAATATCGCGTTTTTTCTTAGGCACGAAATATTAATTCATAGGTCTTAGGCCTAGGGCCTATGACTTAATATTTACTGCCTAAGTTAAATGTGCAATTATATTAACTAGAGTTGATACGGAAACGTTATTATTTTGAAGTCGATTGGTTAAAACTGTCAAAAAGGCCCGAACTAGGACCTATGAATTAATATTTCGTGCCTAATTATTTTTTTTTTTTTGATTGGAGGTTTAACGACCACCGTGAGCAACTCAATGGGCTATAAGCAGTCGCCCGTCCCTAATTTAGGGTCACTGGTTCCAGGGAAGGGAGAGAGCCAGTGCCGTAAGACAAACACAACATCCATGCCTCACCGGGATTCCAACCCAGAACCCTTTCGGACGAATGATCAGAGGCCATCGCCTTAGACCACTGCGCCACCGGGGCGGCGGAGAAGAAGAATTGAATTGGGAACACCAAACAAATTTCGAGAAAACGTTCTATGTAAGCCAAGCGAGAACTGTACTTTAATTTGAAGAAATAAATTGCCGTGACTTACATTTCTTAAAACTACAGTGTTCGACGAAACAAAGGAATCACAGCATGACTCATGCTGTGTTCAGAAAACGACGATAGGTTGGGATTGTTTAATAGCCCTACACTTTTATTTAGGTACTAAATACCTGTATTTACATAACATGTCAGGTTTGTCATTTTTTTTTTACCTAATTAATGCATAAGCCCTACACCCTGGCCTTTTTAACAGCTTTTATTATGCCCATTTCATATTCAATGCATTTACGTATCAAATCAAGCCAATAGCATTGCGCTTTTGCTTAGACACTAAATATAAAAGCCATAGGCCTTAGGACTAGGCCTTCTTTTACAATTCTTATTCTACCAGTGTTATATTCACAACGTTTACACATCAAATGAAGTTAATAATATCGCGTTTTTTCTTAGGCACGAAATATTAATTCATAGGTCTTAGGCCTAGGGCCTATGACTTAATATTTACTGCCTAAGTTAAATGTGCAATTATATTAACTAGAGTTGATACGGAAACGTTATTATTTTGAAGTCGATTGGTTAAAACTGTCAAAAAGGCCCGAACTAGGACCTATGAATTAATATTTCGTGCCTAATTATTTTTTTTTTTTTGATTGGAGGTTTAACGACCACCGTGAGCAACTCAATGGGCTATAAGCAGTCGCCCGTCCCTAATTTAGGGTCACTGGTTCCAGGGAAGGGAGAGAGCCAGTGCCGTAAGACAAACACAACATCCATGCCTCACCGGGATTCCAACCCAGAACCCTTTCGGACGAATGATCAGAGGCCATCGCCTTAGACCACTGCGCCACCGGGGCGGCGGAGAAGAAGAATTGAATTGGGAACACCAAACAAATTTCGAGAAAACGTTCTATGTAAGCCAAGCGAGAACTGTACTTTAATTTGAAGAAATAAATTGCCGTGACTTACATTTCTTAAAACTACAGTGTTCGACGAAACAAAGGAATCACAGCATGACTCATGCTGTGTTCAGAAAACGACGATAGGTTGGGATTGTTTAATAGCCCTACACTTTTATTTAGGTACTAAATACCTGTATTTACATAACATGTCAGGTTTGTCATTTTTTTTTACCTAATTAATGCATAAGCCCTACACCCTGGCCTTTTTAACAGCTTTTATTATGCCCATTTCATATTCAATGCATTTACGTATCAAATCAAGCCAATAGCATTGCGCTTTTGCTTAGACACTAAATATAAAAGCCATAGGCCTTAGGACTAGGCCTTCTTTTACAATTCTTATTCTACCAGTGTTATATTCACAACGTTTACACATCAAATGAAGTTAATAATATCGCGTTTTTTCTTAGGCACGAAATATTAATTCATAGGTCTTAGGCCTAGGGCCTATGACTTAATATTTACTGCCTAAGTTAAATGTGCAATTATATTAACTAGAGTTGATACGGAAACGTTATTATTTTGAAGTCGATTGGTTAAAACTGTCAAAAAGGCCCGAACTAGGACCTATGAATTAATATTTCGTGCCTAATTATTTTTTTTTTGATTGGAGGTTTAACGACCACCGTGAGCAACTCAATGGGCTATAAGCAGTCGCCCGTCCCTAATTTAGGGTCACTGGTTCCAGGGAAGGGAGAGAGCCAGTGCCGTAAGACAAACACAACATCCATGCCTCACCGGGATTCCAACCCAGAACCCTTTCGGACGAATGATCAGAGGCCATCGCCTTAGACCACTGCGCCACCGGGGCGGCGGAGAAGAAGAATTGAATTGGGAACACCAAACAAATTTCGAGAAAACGTTCTATGTAAGCCAAGCGAGAACTGTACTTTAATTTGAAGAAATAAATTGCCGTGACTTACATTTCTTAAAACTACAGTGTTCGACGAAACAAAGGAATCACAGCATGACTCATGCTGTGTTCAGAAAACGACGATAGGTTGGGATTGTTTAATAGCCCTACACTTTTATTTAGGTACTAAATACCTGTATTTACATAACATGTCAGGTTTGTCATTTTTTTTACCTAATTAATGCATAAGCCCTACACCCTGGCCTTTTTAACAGCTTTTATTATGCCCATTTCATATTCAATGCATTTACGTATCAAATCAAGCCAATAGCATTGCGCTTTTGCTTAGACACTAAATATAAAAGCCATAGGCCTTAGGACTAGGCCTTCTTTTACAATTCTTATTCTACCAGTGTTATATTCACAACGTTTACACATCAAATGAAGTTAATAATATCGCGTTTTTTTCTTAGGCACGAAATATTAATTCATAGGTCTTAGGCCTAGGGCCTATGACTTAATATTTACTGCCTAAGTTAAATGTGCAATTATATTAACTAGAGTTGATACGGAAACGTTATTATTTTGAAGTCGATTGGTTAAAACTGTCAAAAAGGCCCGAACTAGGACCTATGAATTAATATTTCGTGCCTAATTATTTTTTTTTTTTTTGATTGGAGGTTTAACGACCACCGTGAGCAACTCAATGGGCTATAAGCAGTCGGCCGTCCCTGATTTAGGGTCACTGGTTCCAGGGAAGGAGAGAGCCAGTGCCGTAAGACAAACACAACATCCATGCCTGACCGGGATTCGAACCCGGACCCCTTACGGACGAATGATCAGAGGCCATCGCTTAGACGAGTGCACCACCGAGGCGGCAGGGAGGATTCGAGGGTTTGTTTATGGAGGGAGGACATTTTTTTTTTTTTTGATTGGAGGTTTAACGACCACCGTGAGCAACTCAATGGGCTATAAGCAGTCGCCCGTCCCTGATTTAGGGTCACTGGTTCCAGGGAAGGGAGAGAGCCAGTGCCGTAAGACAAACACAACGTCCATGCCTGACCGGGATTCGAACCCAGACCCCTTTCGGACGAATGATCAGAGGCCATCGCTTAGACCACTGCGCCACCGGGCCGTGCCTATAATTAAACGCCCAGTATTATTAAATTGATCTGCTGTGTAAAGTTGTGAATATGACATTGGTAGAATAAAAACTTGTTGAAAAGGCTTAGGCCTAGTCCCTGTGAATTTATATTTAGTGTCTAAGTAAAAGCCCAATGCTATTAACTTGGCTAGATGTGTAAATGTTGTGAATATGACATTGGTAGAATAAAAACTGTTAAAAAGGCCTATGCCTGGAGCCTATGACTTTAATATTTAGTGCCTAAGTAAAAGCGCAATACTATTGACTTGATTTGATACGTAAACGTTATTAATATGAAGTCGGGGGATTAAAAACTGTTAAAAGGCGAAGGTGTAGGACCAATGAATTAATTAAGTAAACGAAAAATATTACAAACTTGACATGGTATGTAAATATTTAGTAACTAAGTGCAGCGTTATTAAAAAATCCCACCTTATCGTCCTTATAATGAATAAAATTCTCCGGCTGGACGTGTAGTGCAGGAAAGCTTACGTTAAGTCACGTTAGGGTTATTGAAAGGTTACTTGACGTAGCTAAAGTGTGCTTAATCTTCAAAGTGCTAGAGTCTGTTTAGGTAAGACACGCACGTGCAATAAATTCCAGGAATATGGAATTTATTTTTACTCAGCGTTCCTCATTATCTTGAATATCAGTAATATAACTTCGGTTTTAGTACATTAGTACCTTGAAGGCTCCTTATTAGAGCGGTAAACACAATATTCCCTGAACTTAACGTAAACACTCAATGAAATAGACTTAAAATAGACTCAATGAAATAGACAATGAAGTAGACTTAATTATATAATGAATAGAATTCTCCGGCTGGACGTGTAGTGCAGGAAAGCTTACGTTAAGTCACGTTAGGGTTATTGAAAGGTTACTTGACGTAGCTAAAGTGTGCTTAATCTTCAAAGTGCTAGAGTCTGTTTAGGTAAGACACGCACGTGCAATAAATTCCAGGAATATGGAATTTATTTTTACTCAACGTTCCTCATTATCTTGAATATCAGTAATATAACTTCGGTTTTAGTACATTAGTACCTTGAAGGCTCCTTATTAGAGCGGTAAACACAATATTCCCTGAACTTAACGTAAACACTCAATGAAATAGACTTAAAATAGACTCAATGAAATAGACTTAATTATATAATGAATAAAGTTTTACGCCTGGACGTGTAGTGCAGGAAAGCTTACGTTAAGTCACGTTAGGGTTATTGAAAGGTTACTTGACGTAGCTAAAGTGTGCTTAATCTTCAAAGTGCTAGAGTTTGTTTAGGTAAGACACGCACGTGCAATAAATTCCAAGAATATGGAATTTATTTTTACTCAGCGTTCCTCATTATCTTGAATATCAGTAATATAACTTCGGTTTTAGTACATCAGTACCTTGAAGGCTCCTTATTAGAGCGGTAAACACAATATTCCCTGAACTTAACGTAAACACTCAATGAAATAGACTTAAAATAGACTCAATGAAATAGACTTAATTATTTAATGAATAAAGTTTTACGCCTGGACGTGTAGTGCAGGAAAGCTTACGTTAAGTCACGTTAGGGTTATTGAAAGGTTACTTGACGTAGCTAAAGTGTGCTTAATCTTCAAAGTGCTAGAGTCTGTTTAGGTAAGACACGCACGTGCAATAAATTCAGGAATATGGAATTTATTTTTACTCAGCGTTCCTCATTATCTTGAATATCAGTAATATAACTTCGGTTTTAGTACATTAGTACCTTGAAGGCTCCTTATTAGAGCGGTAAACACAATATTCCCTGAACTTAACGTAAACACTCAATGAAATAGACTTAAAATAGACTCAATGAAATAGACTTAATTATATAATGAATAAAGTTTTACGCCTGGACGTGTAGTGCAGGAAAGCTTACGTTAAGTCACGTTAGGGTTATTGAAAGGTTACTTGACGTAGCTAAAGTGTGCTTAATCTTCAAAGTGCTAGAGTTTGTTTAGGTAAGACACGCACGTGCAATAAATTCCAAGAATATGGAATTTATTTTTACTCAACGTTCCTCATTATCTTGAATATCAGTAATATAACTTCGGTTTTAGTACATCAGTACCTTGAAGGCTCCTTATTAGAGCGGTAAACACAATATTCCCTGAACTTAACGTAAACACTCAATGAAATAGACTTAAAATAGACTCAATGAAATAGACTTAATTATATAATGAATAAAGTTTTACGCCTGGACGTGTAGTGCAGGAAAGCTTACGTTAAGTCACGTTAGGGTTATTGAAAGGTTACTTGACGTAGCTAAAGTGTGCTTAATCTTCAAAGTGCTAGAGTCTGTTTAGGTAAGACACGCACGTGCAATAAATTCCAGGAATATGGAATTTATTTTTACTCAGCGTTCCTCATTATCTTGAATATCAGTAATATAACTTCGGTTTTAGTACATTAGTACCTTGAAGGCTCCTTATTAGAGCGGTAAACACAATATTCCCTGAACTTAACGTAAACACTCAATGAAATAGACTTAAAATAGACTCAATGAAATAGACTTAATTATATAATGAATAAAGTTTTACGCCTGGACGTGTAGTGCAGGAAAGCTTACGTTAAGTCACGTTAGGGTTATTGAAAGGTTACTTGACGTAGCTAAAGTGTGCTTAATCTTCAAAGTGCTAGAGTTTGTTTAGGTAAGACACGCACGTGCAATAAATTCTAAGAATATGGAATTTATTTTTACTCAGCGTTCCTCATTATCTTGAATATCAGTAATATAACTTCGGTTTTAGTACATCAGTACCTTGAAGGCTCCTTATTAGAGCGGTAAACACAATATTCCCTGAACTTAACGTAAACACTCAATGAAATAGACTTAAAATAGACTCAATGAAATAGACTTAATTATATAATGAATAAAGTTTTTACGCCTGGACGTGTAGTGCAGGAAAGCTTACGTTAAGTCACGTTAGGGTTATTGAAAGGTTACTTGACGTAGCTAAAGTGTGCTTAATCTTCAAAGTGCTAGAGTCTGTTTAGGTAAGACACGCACGTGCAATAAATTCCAGGAATATGGAATTTATTTTTACTCAACGTTCCTCATTATCTTGAATATCAGTAATATAACTTCGGTTTTAGTACATTAGTACCTTGAAGGCTCCTTATTAGAGCGGTAAACACAATATTCCCTGAACTTAACGTAAACACTCAATGAAATAGACTTAAAATAGACTCAATGAAATAGACTTAAAATAGACTCAATGAAATAGACTTAATTATATAATGAATAAAGTTTTACGCCTGGACGTGTAGTGCAGGAAAGCTTACGTTAAGTCACGTTAGGGTTATTGAAAGGTTACTTGACGTAGCTAAAGTGTGCTTAATCTTCAAAGTGCTAGAGTTTGTTTAGGTAAGACACGCACGTGCAATAAATTCCAAGAATATGGAATTTATTTTTACTCAGCGTTCCTCATTATCTTGAATATCAGTAATATAACTTCGGTTTTAGTACATCAGTACCTTGAAGGCTCCTTATTAGAGCGGTAAACACAATATTCCCTGAACTTAACGTAAACACTCAATGAAATAGACTTAAAATAGACTCAATGAAATAGACTTAATTATATAATGAATAAAGTTTTACGCCTGGACGTGTAGTGCAGGAAAGCTTACGTTAAGTCACGTTAGGGTTATTGAAAGGTTACTTGACGTAGCTAAAGTGTGCTTAATCTTCAAAGTGCTAGAGTCTGTTTAGGTAAGACACGCACGTGCAATAAATTCCAGGAATATGGAATTTATTTTTTACTCAGCGTTCCTCATTATCTTGAATATCAGTAATATAACTTCGGTTTTAGTACATTAGTACCTTGAAAGGCTCCTTATTAGAGCGGTAAACACAATATTCCCTGAACTTAACGTAAACACTCAATGAAATAGACTTAAAATAGACTCAATGAAATAGACTTAATTATATAATGAATAAAGTTTTACGCCTGGACGTGTAGTGCAGGAAAGCTTACGTTAAGTCACGTTAGGGTTATTGAAAGGTTACTTGACGTAGCTAAAGTGTGCTTAATCTTCAAAGTGCTAGAGTTTGTTTAGGTAAGACACGCACGTGCAATAAATTCCAAGAATATGGAATTTATTTTTACTCAGCGTTCCTCATTATCTTGAATATCAGTAATATAACTTCGGTTTTAGTACCTTGAAGGCTCCTTATTAGAGCGGTAAACACAATATTCCCTGAACTTAACGTAAACACTCAATGAAATAGACTTAAAATAGACTCAATGAAATAGGCTTAATTATATAATGAATAGAATTCTCCGGCTGGACGTGTAGTGCAGGAAAGCTTACGTTAAGTCACGTTAGGGTTATTGAAAGGTTACTTGACGTAGCTAAAGTGTGCTTAATCTTCAAAGTGCTAGAGTTTGTTTAGGTAAGACACGCACGTGCAATAAATTCCAAGAATATGGAATTTATTTTTACTCGGCGTTCCTCATTATCTTGAATATCAGTAATATAACTTCGGTTTTAGTACATCAGTACCTTGAAGGCTCCTTATTAGAGCGGTAAACACAATATTCCCTGAACTTAACGTAAACACTCAATGAAATAGACTTAAAATAGACTCAATGAAATAGACTTAATTATATAATGAATAAAGTTTTACGCCTGGACGTGTAGTGCAGGAAAGCTTACGTTAAGTCACGTTAGGGTTATTGAAAGGTTACTTGACGTAGCTAAAGTGTGCTTAATCTTCAAAGTGCTAGAGTTTGTTTAGGTAAGACACGCACGTGCAATAAATTCCAAGAATATGGAATTTATTTTTACTCAGCGTTCCTCATTATCTTGAATATCAGTAATATAACTTCGGTTTTAGTACATTAGTACCTTGAAGGCTCCTTATTAGAGCGGTAAACACAATATTCCCTGAACTTAACGTAAACACTCAATGAAATAGACTTAAAATAGACTCAATGAAATAGACAATGAAGTAGACTTAATTATATAATGAATAGAATTCTCCGGCTGGACGTGTAGTGCAGGAAAGCTTACGTTAAGTCACGTTAGGGTTATTGAAAGGTTACTTGACGTAGCTAAAGTGTGCTTAATCTTCAAAGTGCTAGAGTCTGTTTAGGTAAGACACGCACGTGCAATAAATTCAGGAATATGGAATTTATTTTTTACTCAACGTTCCTCATTATCTTGAATATCAGTAATATAACTTCGGTTTTAGTACATTAGTACCTTGAAGGCTCCTTATTAGAGCGGTAAACACAATATTCCCTGAACTTAACGTAAACACTCAATGAAATAGACTTAAAATAGACTCAATGAAATAGACTTAAAATAGACTCAATGAAATAGACAATGAAATAGACTTAATTATATAATGAATAGAATTCTCCGGCTGGACGTGTAGTGCAGGAAAGCTTACGTTAAGTCACGTTAGGGTTATTGAAAGGTTACTTGACGTAGCTAAAGTGTGCTTAATCTTCAAAGTGCTAGAGTTTGTTTAGGTAAGACACGCACGTGCAATAAATTCCAAGAATATGGAATTTATTTTTACTCAGCGTTCCTCATTATCTTGAATATCAGTAATATAACTTCGGTTTTAGTACATTAGTACCTTGAAGGCTCCTTATTAGAGCGGTAAACACAATATTCCCTGAACTTAACGTAAACACTCAATGAAATAGACTTAAAATAGACTTAATGAAATAGACAATGAAATAGACTTAATTATATAATGAATAGAATTCTCCGGCTGGACGTGTAGTGCAGGAAAGCTTACGTTAAGTCACGTTAGGGTTATTGAAAGGTTACTTGACGTAGCTAAAGTGTGCTTAATCTTCAAAGTGCTAGAGTTTGTTTAGGTAAGACACGCACGTGCAATAAATTCCAAGAATATGGAATTTATTTTTTACTCAGCGTTCCTCATTATCTTGAATATCAGTAATATAACTTCGGTTTTAGTACATTAGTACCTTGAAGGCTCCTTATTAGAGCGGTAAACACAATATTCCCTGAACTTAACGTAAACACTCAATGAAATAGACTTAAAATAGACTTAATGAAATAGACAATGAAATAGACTTAATTATATAATGAATAGAATTCTCCGGCTGGACGTGTAGTGCAGGAAAGCTTACGTTAAGTCACGTTAGGGTTATTGAAAGGTTACTTGACGTAGCTAAAGTGTGCTTAATCTTCAAAGTGCTAGAGTTTGCTTAGGTAAGACACGCACGTGCAATAAATTCGAAGAATATGGAATTTATTTTTACTCAGCGTTCCTCATTATCTTGAATATCAGTAATATAACTTCGGTTTTAGTACATTAGTACCTTGAAGGCTCCTTATTAGAGCGGTAAACACAATATTCCCTGAACTTAACGTAAACACTCAATGAAATAGACTTAAAATAGACTCAATGAAATAGACAATGAAGTAGATTTAATTATATAATGAATAGAATTCTCCGGCTGGACGTGTAGTGCAGGAAAGATTACGTTAAGTCACGTTAGGGTTATTGAAAGGTTACTTGACGTAGCTAAAGTGTGCTTAATCTTCAAAGTGCTAGAGTTTGTTTAGGTAAGACACACGCACGTGCAATAAATTCCAAGAATATGGAATTTATTTTTACTCAGCGTTCCTCATTATCTTGAATATCAGTAATATAACTTCGGTTTTAGTACATCAGTACCTTGAAGGCTCCTTATTAGAGCGGTAAACACAATATTCCCTGAACTTAACGTAAACACTCAATGAAATAGACTTAAAATAGACTCAATGAAATAGACTTAATTATATAATGAATAAAGTTTTACGCCTGGACGTGTAGTGCAGGAAAGCTTACGTTAAGTCACGTTAGGGTTATTGAAAGGTTACTTGACGTAGCTAAAGTGTGCTTAATCTTCAAAGTGCTAGAGTCTGTTTAGGTAAGACACGCACGTGCAATAAATTCCAGGAATATGGAATTTATTTTTACTCAGCGTTCCTCATTATCTTGAATATCAGTAATATAACTTCGGTTTTAGTACATTAGTACCTTGAAGGCTCCTTATTAGAGCGGTAAACACAATATTCCCTGAACTTAACGTAAACACTCAATGAAATAGACTTAAAATAGACTCAATGAAATAGACTTAATTATATAATGAATAAAGTTTTACGCCTGGACGTGTAGTGCAGGAAAGCTTACGTTAAGTCACGTTAGGGTTATTGAAAGGTTACTTGACGTAGCTAAAGTGTGCTTAATCTTCAAAGTGCTAGAGTTTGTTTAGGTAAGACACGCACGTGCAATAAATTCTAAGAATATGGAATTTATTTTTACTCAGCGTTCCTCATTATCTTGAATATCAGTAATATAACTTCGGTTTTAGTACATCAGTACCTTGAAGGCTCCTTATTAGAGCGGTAAACACAATATTCCCTGAACTTAACGTAAACACTCAATGAAATAGACTTAAAATAGACTCAATGAAATAGACTTAATTATATAATGAATAAAGTTTTACGCCTGGACGTGTAGTGCAGGAAAGCTTACGTTAAGTCACGTTAGGGTTATTGAAAGGTTACTTGACGTAGCTAAAGTGTGCTTAATCTTCAAAGTGCTAGAGTCTGTTTAGGTAAGACACGCACGTGCAATAAATTCCAGGAATATGGAATTTATTTTTACTCAGCGTTCCTCATTATCTTGAATATCAGTAATATAACTTCGGTTTTAGTACATTAGTACCTTGAAGGCTCCTTATTAGAGCGGTAAACACAATATTCCCTGAACTTAACGTAAACACTCAATGAAATAGACTTAAAATAGACTCAATGAAATAGACTTAATTATATAATGAATAAAGTTTTACGCCTGGACGTGTAGTGCAGGAAAGCTTACGTTAAGTCACGTTAGGGTTATTGAAAGGTTACTTGACGTAGCTAAAGTGTGCTTAATCTTCAAAGTGCTAGAGTTTGTTTAGGTAAGACACGCACGTGCAATAAATTCCAAGAATATGGAATTTATTTTTACTCAGCGTTCCTCATTATCTTGAATATCAGTAATATAACTTCGGTTTTAGTACATCAGTACCTTGAAGGCTCCTTATTAGAGCGGTAAACACAATATTCCCTGAACTTAACGTAAACACTCAATGAAATAGACTTAAAATAGACTCAATGAAATAGACTTAATTATATAATGAATAAAGTTTTACGCCTGGACGTGTAGTGCAGGAAAGCTTACGTTAAGTCACGTTAGGGTTATTGAAAGGTTACTTGACGTAGCTAAAGTGTGCTTAATCTTCAAAGTGCTAGAGTCTGTTTAGGTAAGACACGCACGTGCAATAAATTCCAGGAATATGGAATTTATTTTTACTCAGCGTTCCTCATTATCTTGAATATCAGTAATATAACTTCGGTTTTAGTACATTAGTACCTTGAAGGCTCCTTATTAGAGCGGTAAACACAATATTCCCTGAACTTAACGTAAACACTCAATGAAATAGACTTAAAATAGACTCAATGAAATAGACTTAATTATATAATGAATAAAGTTTTACGCCTGGACGTGTAGTGCAGGAAAGCTTACGTTAAGTCACGTTAGGGTTATTGAAAGGTTACTTGACGTAGCTAAAGTGTGCTTAATCTTCAAAGTGCTAGAGTTTGTTTAGGTAAGACACGCACGTGCAATAAATTCCAAGAATATGGAATTTATTTTTACTCAGCGTTCCTCATTATCTTGAATATCAGTAATATAACTTCGGTTTTAGTACCTTGAAGGCTCCTTATTAGAGCGGTAAACACAATATTCCCTGAACTTAACGTAAACACTCAATGAAATAGACTTAAAATAGACTCAATGAAATAGGCTTAATTATATAATGAATAGAATTCTCCGGCTGGACGTGTAGTGCAGGAAAGCTTACGTTAAGTCACGTTAGGGTTATTGAAAGGTTACTTGACGTAGCTAAAGTGTGCTTAATCTTCAAAGTGCTAGAGTTTGTTTAGGTAAGACACGCACGTGCAATAAATTCCAAGAATATGGAATTTATTTTTACTCGGCGTTCCTCATTATCTTGAATATCAGTAATATAACTTCGGTTTTAGTACATCAGTACCTTGAAGGCTCCTTATTAGAGCGGTAAACACAATATTCCCTGAACTTAACGTAAACACTCAATGAAATAGACTTAAAATAGACTCAATGAAATAGACTTAATTATATAATGAATAAAGTTTTACGCCTGGACGTGTAGTGCAGGAAAGCTTACGTTAAGTCACGTTAGGGTTATTGAAAGGTTACTTGACGTAGCTAAAGTGTGCTTAATCTTCAAAGTGCTAGAGTTTGTTTAGGTAAGACACGCACGTGCAATAAATTCCAAGAATATGGAATTTATTTTTACTCAGCGTTCCTCATTATCTTGAATATCAGTAATATAACTTCGGTTTTAGTACATTAGTACCTTGAAGGCTCCTTATTAGAGCGGTAAACACAATATTCCCTGAACTTAACGTAAACACTCAATGAAATAGACTTAAAATAGACTCAATGAAATAGACAATGAAGTAGACTTAATTATATAATGAATAGAATTCTCCGGCTGGACGTGTAGTGCAGGAAAGCTTACGTTAAGTCACGTTAGGGTTATTGAAAGGTTACTTGACGTAGCTAAAGTGTGCTTAATCTTCAAAGTGCTAGAGTCTGTTTAGGTAAGACACGCACGTGCAATAAATTCCAGGAATATGGAATTTATTTTTACTCAGCGTTCCTCATTATCTTGAATATCAGTAATATAACTTCGGTTTTAGTACATTAGTACCTTGAAGGCTCCTTATTAGAGCGGTAAACACAATATTCCCTGAACTTAACGTAAACACTCAATGAAATAGACTTAAAATAGACTCAATGAAATAGACTTAAAATAGACTCAATGAAATAGACTTAATTATATAATGAATAGAATTCTCCGGCTGGACGTGTAGTGCAGGAAAGCTTACGTTAAGTCACGTTAGGGTTATTGAAAGGTTACTTGACGTAGCTAAAGTGTGCTTAATCTTCAAAGTGCTAGAGTTTGTTTAGGTAAGACACGCACGTGCAATAAATTCCAAGAATATGGAATTTATTTTTACTCAGCGTTCCTCATTATCTTGAATATCAGTAATATAACTTCGGTTTTAGTACATTAGTACCTTGAAGGCTCCTTATTAGAGCGGTAAACACAATATTCCCTGAACTTAACGTAAACACTCAATGAAATAGACTTAAAATAGACTTAATGAAATAGACAATGAAATAGACTTAATTATATAATGAATAGAATTCTCCGGCTGGACGTGTAGTGCAGGAAAGCTTACGTTAAGTCACGTTAGGGTTATTGAAAGGTTACTTGACGTAGCTAAAGTGTGCTTAATCTTCAAAGTGCTAGAGTTTGTTTAGGTAAGACACGCACGTGCAATAAATTCCAAGAATATGGAATTTATTTTTACTCAGCGTTCCTCATTATCTTGAATATCAGTAATATAACTTCGGTTTTAGTACATTAGTACCTTGAAGGCTCCTTATTAGAGCGGTAAACACAATATTCCCTGAACTTAACGTAAACACTCAATGAAATAGACTTAAAATAGACTTAATGAAATAGACAATGAAATAGACTTAATTATATAATGAATAGAATTCTCCGGCTGGACGTGTAGTGCAGGAAAGCTTACGTTAAGTCACATTAGGGTTATTGAAAGGTTACTTGACGTAGCTAAAGTGTGCTTAATCTTCAAAGTGCTAGAGTTTGCTTAGGTAAGACACGCACGTGCAATAAATTCGAAGAATATGGAATTTATTTTTACTCAGCGTTCCTCATTATCTTGAATATCAGTAATATAACTTCGGTTTTAGTACATTAGTACCTTGAAGGCTCCTTATTAGAGCGGTAAACACAATATTCCCTGAACTTAACGTAAACACTCAATGAAATAGACTTAAAATAGACTCAATGAAATAGACAATGAAGTAGATTTAATTATATAATGAATAGAATTCTCCGGCTGGACGTGTAGTGCAGGAAAGATTACGTTAAGTCACGTTAGGGTTATTGAAAGGTTACTTGACGTAGCTAAAGTGTGCTTAATCTTCAAAGTGCTAGAGTTTGTTTAGGTAAGACACACGCACGTGCAATAAATTCCAAGAATATGGAATTTATTTTTACTCAGCGTTCCTCATTATCTTGAATATCAGTAATATAACTTCGGTTTTAGTACATTAGTACCTTGAAGGCTCCTTATTAGAGCGGTGAACACAATATTCCCTGAACTTAACGTAAACACTCAATGAAATAGACTTAAAATAGACTCAATGAAATAGACAATGAAGTAGACTTAATTATATAATGAATAAAGTTTTACGCCTGGACGTGTAGTGCAGGAAAGCTTACGTTAAGTCACGTTAGGGTTATTGAAAGGTTACTTGACGTAGCTAAAGTGTGCTTAATCTTCAAAGTGCTAGAGTCTGTTTAGGTAAGACACGCACGTGCAATAAATTCCAAGAATATGGAATTTATTTTTACTCAGCGTTCCTCATTATCTTGAATATCAGTAATATAACTTCGGTTTTAGTACCTTGAAGGCTCCTTATTAGAGCGGTGAACACAATATTCCCTGAACTTAACGTAAACACTCAATGAAATAGACTTAAAATAGACTCAATGAAATAGACTTAATTATATAATGAATAAAGTTTTACGCCTGGACGTGTAGTGCAGGAAAGCTTACGTTAAGTCACGTTAGGGTTATTGAAAGGGGACTTGACGTAGCTAAAGTGTGCTTAATCTTCAAAGTGCTAGAGTTTGTTTAGGTAAGACACGCACGTGCAATAAATTCCAAGAATATGGAATTTATTTTTACTCAGCGTTCCTCATTATCTTGAATATCAGTAATATAACTTCGGTTTTAGTACATTAGTACCTTGAAGGCTCCTTATTAGAGCGGTAAACACAATATTCCCTGAACTTAACGTAAACACTCAATGAAATAGACTTAAAATAGACTCAATGAAATAGGCTTAATTATATAATGAATAGAATTCTCCGGCTGGACGTGTAGTGCAGGAAAGCTTATGTTAAGTCACGTTAGGGTTATTGAAAGGTTACTTGACGTAGCTAAAGTGTGCTTAATCTTCAAAGTGCTAGAGTTTGTTTAGGTAAGACACGCACGTGCAATAAATTCCAAGAATATGGAATTTATTTTTACTCAGCGTTCCTCATTATCTTGAATATCAGTAATATAACTTCGGTTTTAGTACATTAGTACCTTGAAGGCTCCTTATTAGAGCGGTAAACACAATATTCCCTGAACTTAACGTAAACACTCAATGAAATAGACTTAAAATAGACTCAATGAAATAGGCTTAATTATATAATGAATAGAATTCTCCGGCTGGACGTGTAGTGCAGGAAAACTTTCGTTAAGTTAAGTTAGGGTTATTGAAAGGTTACTTGACGTAGCTAAAGTGTGCTTAATCTTCAAAGTGCTAGAGTTTGTTTAGGTAAGACACGCACGTGCAATAAATTCCAAGAATATGGAATTTATTTTTACTCAGCGTTCCTCATTATCTTGAATATCAGTAATATAACTTCGGTTTTAGTACATTAGTACCTTGAAGGCTCCTTATTAGAGCGGTAAACACAATATTCCCTGAACTTAACGTAAACACTCAATGAAATAGACTCAATGAAATAGGCTTAATTATATAATGAATAGAATTCTCCGGCTGGACGTGTAGTGCAGGAAAGCTTACGTTAAGTCACGTTAGGGTTATTGAAAGGTTACTTGACGTAGCTAAAGTGTGCTTAATCTTCAAAGTGCTAGAGTTTGTTTAGGTAAGACACGCACGTGCAATAAATTCCAAGAATATGGAATTTATTTTTACTCAGCGTTCCTCATTATCTTGAATATCAGTAATATAACTTCGGTTTTAGTACCTTGAAGGGTCCTTATTAGAGCGGTAAACACAATATTCCCTGAACTTAACGTAAACACTCAATGAAATAGACTTAAAATAGACTTAATCAAATAGACAATGAAATAGACTTAATTATATAATGAATAGAATTCTCCGGCTGGACGTGTAGTGCAGGAAAGCTTACGTTAAGTCACGTTAGGGTTATTGAAAGGTTACTTGACGTAGCTAAAGTGTGCTTAATCTTCAAAGTGCTAGAGTTTGTTTAGGTAAGACACGCACGTGCAATAAATTCCAAGAATATGGAATTTATTTTTACTCGGCGTTCCTCATTATCTTGAATATCAGTAATATAACTTCGGTTTTAGTACATCAGTACCTTGAAGGCTCCTTATTAGAGCGGTAAACACAATATTCCCTGAACTTAACGTAAACACTCAATGAAATAGACTTAAAATAGACTCAATGAAATAGGCTTAATTATATAATGAATAGAATTCTCCGGCTGGACGTGTAGTGCAGGAAAGCTTACGTTAAGTCACGTTAGGGTTATTGAAAGGTTACTTGACGTAGCTAAAGTGTGCTTAATCTTCAAAGTGCTAGAGTTTGTTTAGGTAAGACACGCACGTGCAATAAATTCCAAGAATATGGAATTTATTTTTACTCAGCGTTCCTCATTATCTTGAATATCAGTAATATAACTTCGGTTTTAGTACCTTGAAGGCTCCTTATTAGAGCGGTAAACACAATATTCCCTGAACTTAACGTAAACACTCAATGAAATAGACTTAAAATAGACTCAATGAAATAGGCTTAATTATATAATGAATAGAATTCTCCGGCTGGACGTGTAGTGCAGGAAAGCTTACGTTAAGTCACGTTAGGGTTATTGAAAGGTTACTTGACGTAGCTAAAGTGTGCTTAATCTTCAAAGTGCTAGAGTTTGTTTAGGTAAGACACGCACGTGCAATAAATTCCAAGAATATGGAATTTATTTTTACTCAGCGTTCCTCATTATCTTGAATATCAGTAATATAACTTCGGTTTTAGTACCTTGAAGGCTCCTTATTAGAGCGGTAAACACAATATTCCCTGAACTTAACGTAAACACTCAATGAAATAGACTTAAAATAGACTTAATCAAATAGACAATGAAATAGACTTAATTATATAATGAATAGAATTCTCCGGCTGGACGTGTAGTGCAGGAAAGCTTACGTTAAGTCACGTTAGGGTTATTGAAAGGTTACTTGACGTAGCTAAAGTGTGCTTAATCTTCAAAGTGCTAGAGTTTGTTTAGGTAAGACACGCACGTGCAATAAATTCCAAGAATATGGAATTTATTTTTACTCAGCGTTCCTCATTATCTTGAATATCAGTAATATAACTTCGGTTTTAGTACATTAGTACCTTGAAGGCTCCTTATTAGAGCGGTAAACACAATATTCCCTGAACTTAACGTAAACACTCAATGAAATAGACTCAATGAAATAGGCTTAATTATATAATGAATAGAATTCTCCGGCTGGACGTGTAGTGCAGGAAAGCTTACGTTAAGTCACGTTAGGGTTATTGAAAGGTTACTTGACGTAGCTAAAGTGTGCTTAATCTTCAAAGTGCTAGAGTTTGTTTAGGTAAGACACGCACGTGCAATAAATTCCAAGAATATGGAATTTATTTTTACTCAGCGTTCCTCATTATCTTGAATATCAGTAATATAACTTCGGTTTTAGTACCTTGAAGGGTCCTTATTAGAGCGGTAAACACAATATTCCCTGAACTTAACGTAAACACTCAATGAAATAGACTTAAAATAGACTTAATCAAATAGACAATGAAATAGACTTAATTATATAATGAATAGAATTCTCCGGCTGGACGTGTAGTGCAGGAAAGCTTACGTTAAGTCACGTTAGGGTTATTGAAAGGTTACTTGACGTAGCTAAAGTGTGCTTAATCTTCAAAGTGCTAGAGTTTGTTTAGGTAAGACACGCACGTGCAATAAATTCCAAGAATATGGAATTTATTTTTACTCGGCGTTCCTCATTATCTTGAATATCAGTAATATAACTTCGGTTTTAGTACATCAGTACCTTGAAGGCTCCTTATTAGAGCGGTAAACACAATATTCCCTGAACTTAACGTAAACACTCAATGAAATAGACTTAAAATAGACTCAATGAAATAGGCTTAATTATATAATGAATAGAATTCTCCGGCTGGACGTGTAGTGCAGGAAAGCTTACGTTAAGTCACGTTAGGGTTATTGAAAGGTTACTTGACGTAGCTAAAGTGTGCTTAATCTTCAAAGTGCTAGAGTTTGTTTAGGTAAGACACGCACGTGCAATAAATTCCAAGAATATGGAATTTATTTTTACTCAGCGTTCCTCATTATCTTGAATATCAGTAATATAACTTCGGTTTTAGTACCTTGAAGGCTCCTTATTAGAGCGGTAAACACAATATTCCCTGAACTTAACGTAAACACTCAATGAAATAGACTTAAAATAGACTCAATGAAATAGGCTTAATTATATAATGAATAGAATTCTCCGGCTGGACGTGTAGTGCAGGAAAGCTTACGTTAAGTCACGTTAGGGTTATTGAAAGGTTACTTGACGTAGCTAAAGTGTGCTTAATCTTCAAAGTGCTAGAGTTTGTTTAGGTAAGACACGCACGTGCAATAAATTCCAAGAATATGGAATTTATTTTTACTCAGCGTTCCTCATTATCTTGAATATCAGTAATATAACTTCGGTTTTAGTACATTAGTACCTTGAAGGCTCCTTATTAGAGCGGTAAACACAATATTCCCTGAACTTAACGTAAACACTCAATGAAATAGACTTAAAATAGACTTAATCAAATAGACAATGAAATAGACTTAATTATATAATGAATAGAATTCTCCGGCTGGACGTGTAGTGCAGGAAAGCTTACGTTAAGTCACGTTAGGGTTATTGAAAGGTTACTTGACGTAGCTAAAGTGTGCTTAATCTTCAAAGTGCTAGAGTTTGTTTAGGTAAGACACGCACGTGCAATAAATTCCAAGAATATGGAATTTATTTTTACTCGGCGTTCCTCATTATCTTGAATATCAGTAATATAACTTCGGTTTTAGTACATCAGTACCTTGAAGGCTCCTTATTAGAGCGGTAAACACAATATTCCCTGAACTTAACGTAAACACTCAATGAAATAGACTTAAAATAGACTCAATGAAATAGGCTTAATTATATAATGAATAGAATTCTCCGGCTGGACGTGTAGTGCAGGAAAGCTTACGTTAAGTCACGTTAGGGTTATTGAAAGGTTACTTGACGTAGCTAAAGTGTGCTTAATCTTCAAAGTGCTAGAGTTTGTTTAGGTAAGACACGCACGTGCAATAAATTCCAAGAATATGGAATTTATTTTTACTCAGCGTTCCTCATTATCTTGAATATCAGTAATATAACTTCGGTTTTAGTACCTTGAAGGCTCCTTATTAGAGCGGTAAACACAATATTCCCTGAACTTAACGTAAACACTCAATGAAATAGACTTAAAATAGACTCAATGAAATAGGCTTAATTATATAATGAATAGAATTCTCCGGCTGGACGTGTAGTGCAGGAAAGCTTACGTTAAGTCACGTTAGGGTTATTGAAAGGTTACTTGACGTAGCTAAAGTGTGCTTAATCTTCAAAGTCCTAGAGTTTGTTTAGGTAAGACACGCACGTGCAATAAATTCCAAGAATATAGAATTTATTTTTACTCAGCGTTCCTCATTATCTTGAATATCAGTAATATAACTTCGGTTTTAGTACATTAGTACCTTGAAGGCTCCTTATTGGAGCGGTAAACACAATATACCCTGAACTTTAACGTAAACACTCAATGAAATAGACTTAACGGCCAGACAGAGGTCTGACAAATAAAATGAACTAAGGAAACGTACTCACTTTTAACCTTTTATTGGGGAGCTCCTGGTATTACTCAAATACGCACTCCAATATAACACAACTACTGATAGCCCGAACTTTCGTACTATCGTAGAAACGTAGGTAAATCGCATATCCATAATCAGGAAGAACCTATCACATATAAAACGAAGCTTTTTGGTATACTTGAGCGCGCCTATATATACTGCATACCACCACGTCATGACTTACACTCGTTGCCACATATAATTCAGCGGGAGAAACAACATCTCGTTAAGTGAGAAGATAATTTGCATAGGAAAATAAAATAACAAGAGAAACTGAATCTAGAGTATACGTTACATCCTTTTCTGAACACAGCATGAGTCATGTTGTAATTCTCGCTTGGCTTGCATAGAACGTTTTCTCGAAATTTGTTTGGAGTTCCCAATTCAATTCGTAATATAGGCCAAGAAATGGCAATCTTCATAGCCCCCATCCTCTTCACATTGAACACATTTTGTCGCCAGTTGACCTAAGTATTAACCGACATGAAAATTCAGACAAACAAAAGACCTTCTTTTCTTCGTTGGGCACCTTGAAAAACAGCCACACATATTTCGGAAACTTTGAAAACTGCCACACATTCAAAGTGTTCCTAGGAAGAACATCAATTTGTGCCCGGTCCCTTAATGAAAAACATGTGCCAGTTTTCCTGTGTGGTGGTTTACAGTGAACCGGAAATCGAAATGCCAACCCCGGAATTTTTCCCCACCCTGTCAGCATAGCCTGCAAAGTGTAAGACCGTTTTTCACTAACAGTCGAAATACTAACCCAGAAATTTCTCCAACCTCATGCAGCTACACTGACGAGAAAAAATAATCCCAACACCAAGAAGGGGTTGTGTTAGATAAACGACAGTTGGTAGGCGGTGAGAGTACATCTGTAAGATGACGTCTATGCAAATTTCGCGCTCGGCGCACACGTGTGGCGCTAGTAGCGCCTTTTGGAACATGCAAAGCAGGTTTGCTGTAAATACGCGCTGTAACGTTCGTGAGCGTTAGTTATCGTTGAGATTCGACGTAGTGTGTTGATGTTAGTCAAGAATGCCTTTAAGAAGACGAAGAAGCCATTATCAACAGCTCACGGAATTTCAACGAGGTCGTGTAATAGGGCTACGAGAAGGTGGATTTTCTTTCCGCAATATTGCAGAACGACTTGTCAGGAATGTAGCCACTGTGCATGATTGTTGGCAGCGGTGGTCAAGGGAAGGTACTGCCTCAAGAAGACCGGGTTCCGGCCGGCCACGTGGCACTACTGAGAGGGAAGACTGCAGTAAACGGCGTATGGCCGTGGCGCATCGTACTGCGTCTGCGGCAGCAATTCGAGCTGCAGTTGCCACCACAGTGACACAACGAACTGTTACAAATCGGTTACTTGAAGGACAGCTCCGAGCCAGAAGCCCTGTAGCGTGCATTCCACTTACTCCAAACCACTGCAGTTTGCGACGTCAGTGGTGTCAAGCTAGAGCTCATTGGAGGACGGAGTGGAGATCTGTTGTGTTTTCTGATGAAAGCCGGTTCTGCCAGGGTGCCAGTGATGGCCGTGTGTTGGTTAAAAGGAGGCCAGGTGAGTGCATGCAACCAACCTGTCAGCGGCCGAGACACACTGGACCTACACCTGGAGTTATGGTCTGGGGAGCAATTTCCTATGACAGCAGGAGCACTCTCGTGGTTATCCCACGCACCCTGACGGCACAGTTGTACGTCGGTCTGGTGATTCAACCTGTTGTGCTGCCATTCATGAACAGCATTCCAGGGGGTGTTTTCTAACAGGATAACGCTCGCCCGCATACCGCTGTTGTAACCCAACATTCTCTACAGAGTGTCGACATGTTGCCGTGGCCTGCTAGATCACCAGATCTTTCTCCAATCGAGCATGTACGGGACATCATTGGAGGACAACTCCAGCGTCACCCCCAAACAGCATTAACCGTCCCTGTATTGACCGACCAAGTGCAACAGGCATGGAACACCATCCCACAAACTGACATCCAGCACCTGTACGACACAATGCATGAGTGCTTGCATTCAACATTCTGGCGGTTACACCGGTTATTAATGTACCAGCATTTCACATTTAAAATGGCTCTTCTCGCGCTTACATTAAGCTGTGATCTTGAAACCTTAATCGATTAAATTTGTTACCTATACAAATGTATTGCTGCCATTTCATTCCTCTACAACTATTTTTTCGTGGTGTTGGTATTTTTCCCCCCGTCAGTGTATTTAAAAGACCGTGTTTTACCATAAACTGAGGTAAAAGTAGAAATGCCATCCCCGGAAATTTCCCCACATTTTTCAACTACTTGTAAGACATCTGTAGATTGCTGTGAATATGGAAATTGCCAACACCAGAAATTTCCCGCAGATATTTGTGCACGTTGTACGGCAGCATCTTGTTTTAAACAGTGTAAAAATGGAAATCATGATCCCGGGAACTTCCCTCACACTCGATATTTCGTGTAAAAATCAAATTTGTGCAAAGTCCCACACGGAAACAGGTGGGTTAGTTTTCCTATGGGGAACTTTTCCGAATGTAGGGGATTTTTCGATTACCTCTGCGGGGCACGAATTTGCAGTTTTTCCCTACCCAATTGTTCTCAAAAAATTGATTAAAATTATTTTACGGCCATTTCGTTTGGTCAACTATGTTCCAGGAGCGACTCCTGGTTGGCTGGGTGTGAAGACTCGAGTGGGTGGGTGTGTTTGCTCTCGTCCTTTTCATTAGATCAACTGTGTGCGAGGGGTGACTTCTGGATGGTTGGGTGTGGGGAAGTGAGTGGGTGTGTGTGCTTGCTCGATCCAATTTCGTTAGGTCAACTATGTGCCTGGGGCGACTCCTGGTTGGTTGCGTGAGGAGACTCGCGTCCTTTTCATTAGATCAACTAAGTGCGACTCCTGGTTGGTTGGGAGTGGGAAATGAATGGGTGTGTGTGCTTGCTCGCTCCTATTTCGTTAGGTCAACTATGTGCCTGGGGCGACTCCTGGTTGGTTGCGTGAGGAGACTCGCGTCCTTTTCATTAGATCAACTAAGTGCGACTCCTGGTTGGTTGGGAGTGGGAAATGAATGGGTGTGTGTACTTGCTCGCTCCTATTTCGTTAGGTCAACTGTGCCAGGGGCGACTCCTGGTTGGTTGCGTGAGGAGACTCACGTCCTTTTCATTAGATCAACTAAGTGCGACTCCTGGTTGGTTGGGAGTGGGAAATGAATGGGTGTGTGTACTTGCTCGCTCCTATTTCGTTAGGTCAACTGTGCCAGGGGCGACTCCTGGTTGGTTGCGTGAGGAGACTCACGTCTTTTTCATTAGATCAACTAAGTGCGACTCCTGGTTGGTTGGGAGTGGGAAATGAATGGGTGTGTGTACTTGCTCGCTCCTATTTCGTTAGGTCAACTATGTGCCAGGGGCGACTCCTGGTTGGTTGCGTGAAGAGACTCACGTCCTTTTCATTAGATCAACTAAGTGCGACTCCTGGTTGGTTGGGAGTGGAAAATGAATGGGTGTGTGTACTTGCTCGCTCCTATTTCGTTAGGTCAACTATGTGCCAGGGGCGACTCCTGGTTGGTTGCGTGAGGAGACTCGCGTCCTTTTCATTAGATCAACTAAGTGCGACTCCTGGTTGGTTGGGAGTGGGAAATGAATGGGTGTGTGTCTGCTCGCTCCTATTTCGTTAGGTCAACTATGTGCCAGGGGCGACTCCTGGTTGGTTGCGTGAGCAGACTCGCGTCCTTTTCATTAGATCAACTAAGTGCGACTCCTGGTTGGTTGGGAGTGGGAAATGAATGGGTGTGTGTCTGCTCGCTCCTATTTCGTTAGGTCAACTATGTGCCAGGGGCGACTCCTGGTTGGTTGCGTGAGGAGACTCGCGTCCTTTTTATTAGATCAACTAAGTGCGACTCCTGGTTGGTTGGGAGTGGGAAATGAATGGGTGTGTGTCTGCTCGCTCCTATTTCGTTAGGTCAACTATGTGCCAGGGGCGACTCCTGGTTGGTTGCGTGAGGAGACTCGCGTCCTTTTCATTAGATCAACTAAGTGCGAATCCTGGTTGGTTGGGAGTGGGAAATGAATGGGTGTGTGTCTGCTCGCTCCTATTTCGTTAGGTCAACTATGTGCCAGGGGCGACTCCTGGTTGGTTGCGTGAGGAGACTCGCGTCCTTTTCATTAGATCAACTAAGTGCGACTCCTGGTTGGTTGGGAGTGGGAAATGAATGGGTGTGTACTTGATCGTTCCCATTTCGTTAGGTCAACTATGTGCCAAAGGCGATTCCTGGTTGGTTGAGTGTGTGTGTGTGTATTTGCTCGCTCCCAGTTCGTTAGGTCAACTATGTGCGAGGGGCCTGGTTGGTTGGGTGTGGTGAGGTGAGTGGGTGTGTGTGTTTGCTCGCTCCCATTTCGTTAAGACAAGTAAATGCTTCCTTTCCTTTTAATACATAATATGTGCTATATTTAAAAGAAAAAAATGGAACCAATCCTGTATTTTTTTTTTTTTTTTGATTGGAGGTTTAACGACCACCGTGAGCAACTCAATGGGCTATAAGCAGTCGCCCGTCCCTAATTTAGGGTCACTGGTTCCAGGGAAGGGAGAGAGCCAGTGCCGTAAGACAAACACAACATCCATGCCTCACCGGGATTCGAACCCGGACCCCTTACGGGCGAATGATCAGAGGACAACGCCTTAGACCACTGCGCCACCGGGGCGGCAATCCTGGTTGTCCTTTCTCGGTCACTGTTACATACCCGGGCCCCAAAGAGGTCCAAGTGTCGACTGTCGTCAGCAAAGATATCTGCCGTTGCTGACCGCAATAATCGGCGGGAAACTTCCTTGCATCTCCCCGATTGTAAAATCAGATGCGGAGATATTATCCGGAGGATCTCCGATATAATCCTAGCTGAAAAACTGGGGTCCCTGCGGGATGAGAGGAAATTTTTTTCGTAGGATCAGATAAACCCCTAAATTGCGATACTATCAACGGTCAGAATTAGTTGAAACTCTTATTTTCCCATCTTAGGTTTAATACCGTTTTTCATTTATTTTAAAGGGTATTTATTCAGTTAGGTCATATGCTTTTAATTTATTTTCTCTTTTTCTTAATTGATTGGCCCTGAAAAGGGCCGTTTTTTAGTATAACTTGCACTTCAGGCAAATGGCAACATGAGTAAGATGTCCTCTGACGAGACAATTCCACCTTCCAGGACGAAGTACACAAAGGCGTACAAAATGCTCTCGATAACAACGATAACTTCCCTTAGTGCCACATGCCGTCGAGAGGCACGGCCACGTCGCCGACGTCGTCGCTTTCCTATGTATTTTCTGCGGGAAGCCATCAGCACAAGGATAAAAGATCAAAGTGTATGATAAAACTCAATCAAAATGGGACATTTATTAATTTCTTTTTTCTAATAATAAACCGAAAGCATTTATGCAAATTCATCTGTATGGGAATTTGTTTTAATGTGTTAAGATAAAAGATTTTTCTTACCTATTTTTTTTGTATTGATCGAAGTTTTTTAAACGAAAAAAAATAAAAAAAAATGTTTAAACTTGTTGTTTCAGGGAACTTATAACAGTATCAGCGGATCTGAATACGGAATTGCAAAAAATTCCTAGTCTGTCATGCACCGTGAAGGAAGATAATACGTTTCAAATCCCTGTCCAGCTAGTGGCGCCGACGACCCCAAGTTATTGTGGGGGTGGGGGCAGGCATGGAGAGATGAGACTTGGAAGGCGGTACATCACGCCTGTTCTATTTTCAGGAGGAAACTAAAAAAAATGGCGAAAAGGTAAACTACGAGATTCGACACATGTCTTAAAATGAAATTGTAATTCCTTATCAGCAAATGAAAAAGGCAACAGAAATATTCATTAGGTGAGTATTAATATTTTTAAAGCTATAATTCATCATGTGATTTTTTTTTAAATTCCAGATATTTTATTTCGAAACATTTATTAAAAATTAGTAAAATTACTCAAGCAAAGAACAAGAAGCGCAAAAAATAAATGGATAAATAAAGGCGCTAGAGATTATAGGTTCCACTATTTTTATTTATTAATTTATTTTTTGGATAATTGGGTTTAACTTTTGCTACACATCACGAGAACATGTCAAACACAATGCGTGGCTGGTAACCAAGTTTATTTCGCTAAATATGGGAAAAAAGTGTTTTTAACTTATTTTATTATTTATTTATTATTTTTTGGAAATAAATTGCTTTGTCCTCATAAGTTGGAGCTTTTTTTTTTTTTGAGGTTTAACGACCACCGTGAGCAACTCAATGGGCTATAAGCAGTCACCCGTCCCTAATTTAGGGTCACTGGTTCCAGGGAAGGGAGAGAGCCAGTGCCGTAAGACAAACACAACATCCATGCCTGACCGGGATTCGAACCCGGACCCCTTACGGACGAATGATCAGAGGCCATCGCTTAGACGAGTGCACCACCGAGGCGGCAGGGAGGATTCGAGGGTTTGTTTATGGAGGGGAGAACATTTTTTTTTTTTTTTTTGATTGGAGGTTTAACGACCACCGTGAGCAACTCAATGGGCTATAAGCAGTCGCCCGTCCCTAATTTAGGGTCACTGGTTCCAGGGAAGGGAGAGAGCCAGTGCCGTAAGACAAACACAACATTCATACCTCACCGGGATTCGAACCCGGACCCCTTTCGGACGAATGACCAGAGGCCATCGCTTAGACCACTGCGCCACCGGGGAGGCAGGGAGGGTTCGAGGGTTTGTTTATGGAGGGGAGAACATGAAAAATGACCTAACGCAAAAAAAAAAAAAAAGATTGAAGAGTTGCGACCGGTCGGGAAGTAGGTGAATGGTAGGCGGGAGGTAGGTGAGAAAACGGAAATACGGATTATGTGGTTAGTGGAGGAGCCGACGTGTGTCTCTGAGGGGGGGAGGAGTTCGCCCCTCCACTTCCCTGTATGTGTGAAGTGTTTATATTAACGGAACAATTTTCTTTCTTCATGAATATGAAGCTGTCTAGATAGCAGAATAAAAGCAACATAAGTTTTATCTGCCAGGGAAGAACTGTCTGATCGCACGAATCAAGACTTCAAAGCAGTGTTCAGAGGAAAGACGGCAATAAATACTAACGAGTGTGGTCTGCCAAGCACATTTTGTGGTAGCCCTCTGTGTTAATTTATGTTTTAGGGGAGGGCTAATTACTTTTCATTCCTTCCCTCTCCTCTGTCAAGGGATCAACGAAGTTGAGGGAGTGATTCACGGTAAAATGGTGGTAGCCACAGCTTGGCAGGTTCCGATAAGCAGCCCACTGATCCGTCGTGATCGTGGTTCCTGGCTCTATGAGTTTCAGGATGAGGGGCAGTAACGTATCTGCAGATCGGTTGTTATCAGGGCAGATCTCCATCCTGAATTGCTTGGTATCTGGTTCAAAGATACCAAGAATCCAGATGCCCTCGAGGAGACGATCGCAGTTGTACTTCCGCTTCGTCTGCTTCCACGGTAATTCCATCTCCGCTAAGCCTTCCTTCGTCACATTGCGAGGCTACCATAAACTCTGAAACTAGTTGCCCGCAATACGAATATCAGTCGCAATCTGTGTCAGTGGAAATAATATTTAATTTCACATATTGAGACAAACAGCTGAAACAACAGGCAGAAATAATTTACGAGATCACAGATCGAGGAGAAACTTACGTACTAGTTATAATGCATTGTGGTGAGCTGAAGTGGTGCCCTGGCGCCATCTATCATTGCTTTCGAAAACTAGCTCCTGGCCGAATGTGGATATTCAGCCGTAGTACGCAGGTTCAACTCTGGATTCAGAAGGCTGCTTTCAGGATTTTTACCTCTGCTCCGTTTCGCGGATAATTGCAACCCGTTCCTGCTACTAACGGCCACTTCTGGACCAGTGCGGACTTCTGAGCTGCCGAGAGACACTCTCACCCCGCGCTGTCGCAAAGCCCCATGAAACAAGGCCACAACACCAGTACTTGACGTCATCACAGGAAGACCTTGCAGGGACCACCCTACTTAGTGGACTGGTGCTATCTAACGTGACGGTGATCTCCCGTATTTAGATGCTTACGAAACTATAACTGATGAAACTATGTTCTTTCCAACACACTGGCGGAAAGTGAAAAAAGAATACCAAGAAGGAGACGTCTGATACCAACGAAATGTATACAGCATAATAACGGAATACAGAGGATAACGTGATCAAAACATTATGGCAAAATACAGCTGTATTTGCTGGTAAACTGAAAAATAACATTTCCATGTAACATGGTTAGTACGAGGTTGAACCGCCATGAACTGCGTCACACTGTGCAATTCTGGCATGGAATCTGTCGTACAGATGTTGGATGTAAGTTTGGGGTATTGAGTTCCAAGCATCCTCAACCTGGACGCCTCAATCGGGGATGGTCGTGGCTGGCCGTGGAGACCGGATAAGTCGTTATCCCATAAAATACCACACGTGCTCAATGGGGGACAAATCCGGTGGCCATGGAAGTTGTCTCACACCCTGAAGTGCATGTTGCGTTGCACGTGCCGTGTGTGGGCGTGCGTTATCTTGCTGAAAAACACCACGATGGACCGACATTACAAATGGCACAACGGGCTGAATGATGTTGTTGATGTAGGAGGTGCTGTTTAACGTACCCGGTACAAACACTAGTTGTGTACGGGAGTGATTACTGATCGCTCCCCACACCAGGAGACCAGATGTAGGCCCTGTGTGGCGATGGCGGATGCAAGAAGGGTGGAGACGCTCCCCTGTGCGTCTGCGAACACGCATACGGCCATCGGAGGCTCTCAAGCAGAATCTGCTTTCATCGCTGAACACGACAGATCGACATTGCGTTCTCCAGTGCAGACGTTGGCGACACCACTGCAGCCGTTCCCGACGGTGGGGTGGAGTCAGAGGTACACATGCCAGAGGCACACGTGCACGTAGTCCTGCACCCAGTAGACGGTTGCGGATTGTTCGCACAGTCCCCTCAGGTGCAACGGCAGCTCGGATTTGCGTCGCAGTGGATGTTCTGCTTGACAACGCCGCTCTTCTTATGCGTCGATCGGTCCGTTAATCAATCCGTCTGTGACTCCCGGTTCCACGTCTTCTCGTGTGGGAATGTTCCTCGGACCATCTAAGCCACCATCGTACCCCCACCGATACTTCCCGTCCAATTCGCTCCGCAATACGACCACCCGGCCTCCGACTAGACAACCTCGCTCAAAGTCCGATAACTGCTGAAATCGTACACGTCTTCCATGTCCAGGCATTGCAGCTTCTTCAGGGTCTTCGCACGTGTCCGTACGGCGACGACTGATTACATTCACTTCGCCGGACTCCTTAAATACCACCGACGATAATTCGCATATTATGCCGTGCTGTGGCGTAAGCGCTCACCGGTTGGTCCCGAAATTAACATCACGCCTACGTAAACTCGACCTCATTAACATATGTAAATTTTATGATCGTCAGCCAATTCCCTCTTGGCGTTTTTTTCACTTTCCGCCATCGCTAATATCTGTATTTGAAACAGATATTAGCGATGGGAAAAAAGGCGTTTTTAATTTTGATTCTATTAGTGAAAGACAAATGCATTGAAACCCTGGAAATTTCTCCCACATTTTTCTACTACTTATAAAACATCTGTAGATTGCTGTGAATATGGAATTGACAGCCCCGGAAATTTCTCCCAGATATTTGTGCACGTTGTACGGCAGCATCTTGTTTTAAACAGCGTGAAAACGGAAATCGTGATCCCGGAAACTTCCCCCACACTCGATATTTCGTGTAAAATCCAATTTGTGCACCGTCCCACACTGAACACAGGTGGGTTAGTTCTCCGATGGGGGACTTCTTCGAATGTAGGGGATTTTCCGATTACCTCTGCGGGGTACGAATTTGCAGCTTTCCCTACCCAACAGTTCTGAAGGAAGTGATAAAAATTATTTTACGCCCATTTTGTTAGGGCAACTATGTTCCAGGAGCGACTCCTGGTTGGCTGGGTGTGTTGGTGTGTGTGTTTGCTCGCTCCTATTTCGTTAGGGTCAACTATGTGCCAGGGGTGACTCCTGGTTGCTTGCGTGAGGAGACTCACGTCCTTTTCATTAGATCAACTAAGTGCGACTCCTGGATGGTTGGGAGTGGGAAATGCATGGGTGTGTGTCTGCTCGCTCCTATTTTGTTAGGTCAACTATGTGCCAGGGGCGACTCCTGGTTGGTTGCGTGAGGAGACTCGCGTCCTTTTCATTAGATCAACTAAGTGCGACTCCAGGTTGGTTGGGAGTGGAAAAATTAATGGGTGTGTGTACTTTCGCGCTCCTATTTCGTTAGGTCAACTATGCGCCAGGGGCGACTCCTGGTTGGTTGGGAGTGGGAAATGCATGGGTGTGTGTCTGCTCGCTCCTATTTTGTTAGGTCAACTATGTGCCAGGGGCGACTCCTGGTTGGTTGCGTGAGGAGACTCGCGTCCTTTTCATTAGATCAACTAAGTGCGACTCCAGGTTGGTTGGGAGTGGAAAAATTAATGGGTGTGTGTACTTTTGCGCTCCTATTTCGTTAGGTCAACTATGCGCCAGGGGCGACTCCTGGTTGGTTGGGAGTGGGAAATGCATGGGTGTGTGTCTGCTCGCTCCTATTTTGTTAGGTCAACTATGTGCCAGGGGCGACTCCTGGTTGGTTGCGTGAGGAGACTCGCGTCCTTTTCATTAGATCAACTAAGTGCGACTCCAGGTTGGTTGGGAGTGGAAAAATTAATGGGTGTGTGTACTTTCGCGCTCCTATTTCGTTAGGTCAACTATGCGCCAGGGGCGACTCCTGGTTGGTTGGGAGTGGGAAATGCATGGGTGTGTGTCTGCTCGCTCCTATTTTGTTAGGTCAACTATGTGCCAGGGGCGACTCCTGGTTGGTTGCGTGAGGAGACTCGCGTCCTTTTCATTAGATCAACTAAGTGCGACTCCAGGTTGGTTGGGAGTGGAAAAATTAATGGGTGTGTGTACTTTCGCGCTCCTATTTCGTTAGGTCAACTATGCGCCAGGGGCGACTCCTGGTTGGTTGGGAGTGGGAAATGCATGGGTGTGTGTCTGCTCGCTCCTATTTTGTTAGGTCAACTATGTGCCAGGGGCGACTCCTGGTTGGTTGCGTGAGGAGACTCGCGTCCTTTTCATTAGATCAACTAAGTGCGACTCCAGGTTGGTTGGGAGTGGAAAAATTAATGGGTGTGTGTACTTTTGCGCTCCTATTTCGTTAGGTCAACTATGCGCCAGGGGCGACTCCTGGTTGGTTGGGAGTGGGAAATGCATGGGTGTGTGTCTGCTCGCTCCTATTTTGTTAGGTCAACTATGTGCCAGGGGCGACTCCTGGTTGGTTGCGTGAGGAGACTCGCGTCCTTTTCATTAGATCAACTAAGTGCGACTCCAGGTTGGTTGGGAGTGGAAAAATTAATGGGTGTGTGTACTTTCGCGCTCCTATTTCGTTAGGTCAACTATGCGCCAGGGGCGACTCCTGGTTGGTTGGGAGTGGGAAATGCATGGGTGTGTGTCTGCTCGCTCCTATTTTGTTAGGTCAACTATGTGCCAGGGGCGACTCCTGGTTGGTTGCGTGAGGAGACTCGCGTCCTTTTCATTAGATCAACTAAGTGCGACTCCAGGTTGGTTGGGAGTGGAAAAATTAATGGGTGTGTGTACTTTCGCGCTCCTATTTCGTTAGGTCAACTATGCGCCAGGGGCGACTCCTGGTTGGTTGGGAGTGGGAAATGCATGGGTGTGTGTCTGCTCGCTCCTATTTTGTTAGGTCAACTATGTGCCAGGGGCGACTCCTGGTTGGTTGCGTGAGGAGACTCGCGTCCTTTTCATTAGATCAACTAAGTGCGACTCCAGGTTGGTTGGGAGTGGAAAAATTAATGGGTGTGTGTACTTTTGCGCTCCTATTTCGTTAGGTCAACTATGCGCCAGGGGCGACTCCTGGTTGGTTGGGAGTGGGAAATGCATGGGTGTGTGTCTGCTCGCTCCTATTTTGTTAGGTCAACTATGTGCCAGGGGCGACTCCTGGTTGGTTGCGTGAGGAGACTCGCGTCCTTTTCATTAGATCAACTAAGTGCGACTCCAGGTTGGTTGGGAGTGGAAAAATTAATGGGTGTGTGTACTTTCGCGCTCCTATTTCGTTAGGTCAACTATGCGCCAGGGGCGACTCCTGGTTGGTTGGGAGTGGGAAATGCATGGGTGTGTGTCTGCTCGCTCCTATTTTGTTAGGTCAACTATGTGCCAGGGGCGACTCCTGGTTGGTTGCGTGAGGAGACTCGCGTCCTTTTCATTAGATCAACTAAGTGCGACTCCAGGTTGGTTGGGAGTGGAAAAATTAATGGGTGTGTGTACTTTCGCGCTCCTATTTCGTTAGGTCAACTATGCGCCAGGGGCGACTCCTGGTTGGTTGGGAGTGGGAAATGCATGGGTGTGTGTCTGCTCGCTCCTATTTTGTTAGGTCAACTATGTGCCAGGGGCGACTCCTGGTTGGTTGCGTGAGGAGACTCGCGTCCTTTTCATTAGATCAACTAAGTGCGACTCCAGGTTGGTTGGGAGTGGAAAAATTAATGGGGGTGTGTACTTTCGCGCTCCTATTTCGTTAGGTCAACTATGCGCCAGGGGCGACTCCTGGTTGGTTGGGAGTGGGAAATGCATGGGTGTGTGTCTGCTCGCTCCTATTTTGTTAGGTCAACTATGTGCCAGGGGCGACTCCTGGTTGGTTGCGTGAGGAGACTCGCGTCCTTTTCATTAGATCAACTAAGTGCGACTCCAGGTTGGTTGGGAGTGGAAAAATTAATGGGGGTGTGTACTTTCGCGCTCCTATTTCGTTAGGTCAACTATGCGCCAGGGGCGACTCCTGGTTGGTTGGGAGTGGGAAATGCATGGGTGTGTGTCTGCTCGCTCCTATTTTGTTAGGTCAACTATGTGCCAGGGGCGACTCCTGGTTGGTTGCGTGAGGAGACTCGCGTCCTTTTCATTAGATCAACTAAGTGCGACTCCTGGTTGGTTGGGAGTGGGAAATGAATGGGTGTGTGTACTTTCTCGCTCCTATTTCGTTAGGTCAACTATGTGCCAAGGGCGATTCCTGGTTGGTTGTGTGTGGGTGTGTGTGTGTATGCTGGCTCCCATTTCGTTAGGTAAACTATGTGGGAGGGGCCTGATTGGTTGGGTGTGGTGACGTGAGTGGGTGTGTGTGTTTGCTCGCTCCCATTTCGTTAAGACAAGTAAATGCTTCCTTTCCTTTTAATACATAATATGTGCTATGTTTAAAAGAGAAAAATGGAACCAATCCTGTATTTTTTTTTTTTTTGATTGGAGGTTTAACGACCACCGTGAGCAACTCAATGGGCTATAAGCAGTCGCCCGTCCCTAATTTAGGGTCACTGGTTCCAGGGAAGGGAGAGAGCCAGTGCCGTAAGACAAACACAACATCCATGCCTCACCGGGATTCGAACCCGGACCCCTTACGGGCGAATGATCAGAGGACAACGCCTTAGACCACTGCGCCACCGGGGCGGCAATCCTGGTTGTCCTTTCTCGGTCACTGTTACATACCCGGGCCCCAAAGAGGTCCAAGTGTCGACTGTCGTCAGCAAAGATATCTGCCGTTGCTGACCGCAATAATCGCCGGGAAACTTCCTTGCATCTCCCCGATTGTAAAATCAGATGCGGAGATATTATCCGGAGGATCTCCGATATAATCCTAGCTGAAAAACTGGGGTCCCTGCGGGATGAGAGGAAATTTTTTTCGTAGGATCAGATAAACCCCTAAATTGCGATACTATCAACGGTCAGAATTAGTTGAAACTCTTATTTTCCCATCTTAGGTTTAATACCGTTTTTCATTTATTTTAAAGGGTATTTATTCAGTTAGGTCATATACTTTTAATTTATTTTCTCTTTTTTTAATTGATTGGCCCTGAAAAGGGCCGTTTTTTAGTATAACTTGCACTTCAGGCAAATGGCAACATGAGTAAGATGTCCTCTGACGAGACAATTCCACCTTCCAGGACGAAGTACACAAAGGCGTACAAAATGCTCTCGATAACAACGATAACTTCCCTTAGTGCCACATGCCGTCGAGAGGCACGGCCACGTCGCCGACGTCGTCGCTTTCCTATGTATTTTCTGCGGGAAGCCATCAGCACAAGGATAAAAGATCAAAGTGTATGGATAAAACTCAATCAAAATGGGACATTTATTAATTTATTTTTTCTAATAATAAACCGAAAGCATTTATGCAAATTCATCTGTATGGGAGTTTGTTTTAATGTGTTAAGATAAAAGATTTTTCTTACCTATTTTTTTTTTGTATTGATCGAAGTTTTTTAAACGAAAAAAAATAAAAAAAAATGTTTAAACTTGTTGTTTCAGGGAACTTATAACAGTATCAGCGGAACTGAATTGCAAAAAAATCATATTCTGCCATGCACCGTGAAGGAAGATAATACCTTTCAAAATCCCTGTCCAGCTAGTGGCGCCGACGAGCCCAAGTTATTGTGGGGGTGGGGGGCAGGCATGGAGAGATCAGACTTGGAAGGCGGTACATCACGCCCGTTCTATTTTTTTGAAGGTTTAACGACCACCGTGAGCAACCCAATGGGCTTTAAGCAGTCGCCCGTCCCTAATTTAGGGTCACTGGTTCCAGGGAAGAGCGAGAGCCAGTACCGTAAGAAAAACACAACATCCATGCTTGACCGGGATTCGAACCCGGACCCCTTTCGGACCACTGCACCAGTTCTATTTTCAGGAGGGAAGTAAAAATAAAAAGGCAAAAGGTAAACTACGAGATTCGACACATGTTTTAAAATGAAATTGTAATTCCTTATCAACAAATGAAAAAGGGCCGCCCCGGTGGCGCAGTGGTCTAAGGCGCTGGCCTCTGATCATTCGTCCGTAAGGGGTCCGGGTTCGAATCCCGTGTGGCATGGATGTTGTGTTTGTCTTACGGCACTGGCTCTCTCCCTTCCCTGGAACCAGTGACCCTAAATTAGGGACGGGCGACTGCTTATAGCCCATTGAGTTGCTCACGGTGGTCGTTAAACCTCCAATCAAAAAAATGAAAAAGGCAACAGAAATATTAATTTTGCTGTATTATTATTTTTAAAAATATAATTCATCATGTGATTTTTTGAATAAATTCCAGAGATTTTACTTCGATACATTTATAAAAAAATTAGAATTTAGCGAAATTACTCAAGCAAAGAACAAGGAGCGCAAAAAATAAATAGATAAATAAAGGCGCTAGAGATTATAGGTTCCCCTATTTGTATTTATTAATTTATTTTTTGGATAATTGGCTTTAACTTTTACTACACATGACGAGAACATGCCAAACACAATACGAGGCTGGCAACCAAGTTTTTTATCGCTAAATATGGGAAAAAGTGTTTTTAACTTATTTTATTATTTATTAATTATTTTTTGGTAGTAAATTGCTTTGTCCTCATAAGTTGGAGCTTTGTCAATCTTATAAAGAATAACACAATTCTATAAAAGAAAGAAATGCTTTTTTTTTTGCAATTAGCACAGCATACGATGACCTCAATAGAATGGGAAAGCATTATTTTCTTTGTAGAAATATTCCAATTCACGCATTTTGAAAATGACATACACACATAAAAATTTATTTAGTTAAAAACGGCAAACAATATTTGGCGTGCTGTACTCCCCCCCCTCCCCGTGGTAAAATAATTGGAGTGACGAGACTAACCTGGTCACACCCATAGTCGGCTCCCAATGTGTATGCATTTAACGCAACGTTGCACACACGTTTTTTTTTTAAAACTTTAAGTACGACAGTGAGCATAGCGGGATTCAGACTCGTCAAAACATTACGATAGGTGGTGTGTTCTTATCGTAATGTTTTGACGAGTTTGGGAGGGGTTGTACCCGCCACTCCCAAGTAGTCCTAGTTGATGTCACGTGCTTAACAAAAACGACCGACCGCGAGTTTATGGGCGAATTGAAAAAAAATCCGAACAAAATAAAAAAATAAGCACCTTTAAGTACTTTTTGCTCTTTTTGGGAAAATATATAAGGACTTTTAAGCAGCCCCCCCCCCAAAAAAAAATATATATATGAACTTTCATCATCATTCAGGAGTGTCTGCATGAGAAAAATATTATGAGCATGAAGGTCATGTGATGGATGTCAGTCAAGCCCAAGTTGTGTGTCAAGATAGCTGTAAATGAAGAAGTTTTATATTGCAACAGCAAGTAAATAATCAGTTAGAAATTCATCTGGTAGCTGGTATTTCTTTGTGGAGCTAACCTCTGAATCTCAGAGAACAGCTTAGTGATATTTAATGTAATATGTGATGACTTTTGTAATGTTTCCAGACCTGCCAACCTCTCAGAACCGAAAAAACGTAACACTCGAATAGAAAAATCGTAAAACGACGCGTGCTGATAATTTTTTAAGCCTATTTCAGCTATATAAATTATTAATGGTGTAGAGTGTAGCTATATAAATTCTTGATGGTTGCAGGTGTAAGGGGTGGGAGGTTGCTTCGAATAAACAGATGCCTGTCCACATTCCATCACTGAAAAATCAGCAGCTTTAAGTACGATGAAGTGTCGAAAATACGTATCAGTCCTGAACATTATACGAAATGAGTCGGAATTCGTCCATTGGTTGCTGATTGCACTTGACTTGACTTCCTTTATTTCCGTTGGGAAACTACGAGGAAGGGAAATTTGTTAAGAGAAATCAGAAAGCTCTCAGAGGAAAAAACTCTTTCGATGGGGGGAAAAAACAGATTACACATAAATTTTTCCCTGCTTCTGTCTGAAAAAGGGAAAACACGCTTTTTTTAAAAAAAACGGTGTTTTGGGTGGCAAAATCATATTATCGTACTGCAGCATAATTTATCTTACTAAGTATGATAAAATCGTAACAGTTGGCAAGTTTGTGTTTCTAACACATGCACAATGGAAAGGTGAGGTACTATTTTAAAGAAAAAAGAACAACCAGTACCAGAGTTCCTCCAGTCCTTCCAGCAGAAGTTGCACATGCAATCAAGAACATGAAGCAGAGAAAAGCTCCAGGAGAAGATGGAATTACTGTAGACATCATACAAGAAGCAAGTGGAGAAATCGAAACAGTACTCGCCCAAATTTTCACTCGATGCCTTAATGAAGGAAAGATTCCTGAGGATTGGAACACCGCTACAATGATCCTGCTACATAAGAAAGGTGACATTGAGGATCTCGGAAACTACAGACCTATCAGCCTCCTATCAGTAGTTTATAAAATCTTCACTAAAGTTCTTTCACACAGCTTGAAGGTAACACTGGACATGGCTCAACCGAGAGAACAAGCTGGATTCAGGAGTGGCTACAGCACAATAGATCATATCCACGAACTGAGAGAACTAATTGAAAGAGCGAGGGAATATGAACTTCCATTGTGCATGGCTTTTATCGATTATGAAAAAGCCTTTGATTCGGTGAAACCATCAGCAGTTACAATGGCTCTGAAAACCAGCGGTATTGAAGATGCATACATTAATATTATTAATAACATCTATGAAAATGCAAGTGCAAAGATTCGGCTGTTTGAAAATACAACACACATAAAAATTGGAAAGGGAGTGAGACAAGGTAACACCATATCTCCCAAGCTCTTTAATGCCACATTGGAGGGTGTTTTTCAGTCGCTGAGCTGGGAAAACAAAGGGATAAAGATTAATGGAGATTATCTAACCCACCTTCGTTTTGCTGATGACGTAGTCATTTTTGCAACTACCCCATCAGAGCTGCAGAGTATGATCCAGGAACTTGCTGACAAGAGTAGAGAAGTGGGATTAAAAATGAACTTTCAGAAGACAAAAGTGATGTTCAATGCTTTTACAAGAAATGAAGATTTATCGATTGATGGAGAAAAGCTGGAGATAACAGACACGTACGTTTATCTTGGACAGCAGATATCAAGTGAGGGTCACATTGATGAAGAAATTAATCGGCGTACAAAACTTGCCTGGAGAGCTTTTGGAAGAAACAGCATAATTTTCAAGAGCAATATGCCATTATGTCTTAAAAGAAAAGTATTTGATCAATGCATCCTTCCAGTGCTTACGTATGGTGCAGAGACGTGGACCTTAACTAAAAGAGACATACAAAGGCTGCAGACAACTCAAAGCAGCATGGAGAGGTGCATGCTTGGTGTAACCAGGAGAGATAAGAAGAGGAACTCGTGGATCCGAAAAATGACAAGAGTGGAAGACATCATGATCAGAGTTAAATCTCCTGAAATGGCAATGGGCTGGACATACTGCCAGAAGGACAGATCATCGATGGACAGCCGAAATTTTAGATTGGATTCCAAGGGACAGGAAAAGACCCAGAAGAAGACCACATGGGAGATGGGTGGATGAAATTCGAAAGTATGCAGGGGTGACATGGAGGAGACTGGCACAAGACAGACCGTTGTGGAGGAAACTTGGGGAGACCTTCGTCCAGCAGTGGATTGATAATGGTTGACAATGATGATGATGATGATATTTAATTTGATTGACATTAAATGTCTGTAATTACTGTTTCACGTTCAGCAATCGGGAGATTGCTAAATGATGTTAACATAGTATTGGCAATTGAAATCAAGAAAAATAATAAGTATCTGTACTTAACAATATTCGTAGTGGCTGTCGGGGGTTCAAATGTACGTCTTCAAAGAATGTGAATTTTTTTTCAGTTGTGAAGTTTAGATTAAAATTCATGACAAAAAACAAGTGACATTAAATATTACTTAAAAATACAGGTGCATATTTCTATTCCATAAATGCTACTTGTTTATTTTTGTTTAACTACAGATGGCGACACCATTGATCTGCGTAGTAGAACCAAAATCATGACGCGCAAATATCTACATGACAGGGATGAACATACATTAGGGTTAAGCAGGCAGCATACCTGAGCGAGTGAGTGCGGTAATTAAAATGTCCGTGCACCTACCACTGATGATGGCTAAGAGTGTTAGCAGAAACTAGTTTGGTGTTTCGCAGTCTGGAGATTTGTATTTTTTGGATGTTTTACAGGATGATTATTTCTTTTTCAAGACTGTTCGTTTTTTAAAATTTCAGCAAAATTATAATTTGTTGTTATCGAGGTGCTTCGCAGTCAAGATTATTTCCTGTTCGAGATTATAGTTCGTTTTTAAAAAAATTCAACAAGGTTTTAATTGAGTTTCATGTTTCGTTGTTGTTAAGAAAATTTTTAGCGGGCAGTCGTAGTGAGCGATGGGTTTGCCTCCTCGGGGCGCTCCGTGGTAACAATGGCACACACAACAGCAACTAGGGCCTCTGTGAATCATGGAGAGGTGCGAGCTGGTTCTGTGCGGCATTGGCGAAAAGACCCCAACTCACTGGGTTTTGTTCCAGAATCCTTAGGTTGAATGACCAACTGGAACCCTCAGCTGTGGGCTAACCCCCACACTGATGTACTTACCTGATTAAAAAGAAAAAAAGAAATATTAAGAATGACTCAAGCGTGGGATATGGTGCACCTACCACACTTGAGAAGGACGGTCCACCACGGAATCGACCTGGACTTTCTAAACGGCGTACGAGAAAGAGATCTCGACTGAGTGAATGTAAGATTGGTGTATGGAATACTAGAGGTATAAATGGCAAAGATGAGTGAGGTGATTGAGGAGATGAATAAGTATAGACGGGATGTGCTGTGTGTAAGTGGAACAAAAAAGAAGGATATTGGGGTAAAAGAAGTGAATGGCACGGTGAGGGTGTGGTCTGGAGTATTGGATAATATGAGAGGACAGGCTGGTGTAGGTGTGATTATAAGTGAAAAGATGAAGAACAACTTGATTCACTATAGTTGCATAATTGAGAGAATTCTCTAGATTCGTTTGAAAGTGAAACTTCAGAGAATTGTAATTGTTGTAGTGTATGCTCCTTGTGACTCGGAACCTTCTGATAAAAAAGAAGATTTCTGGAATGAGCTAAAAGCTGTTTTGAGCCAGTTTGGTGCTAAAGAAAAAGTTATAATAGCAGGGGATTTCAATGCTGAGTAGGTGTGCAGAATGCAATTTCTGACAATGTTCTGAGTAAGTTTAATGATCCTTGTGTGAATGATAATGGTGAAAGATTAATTGAACTCTGCATTGAGAATGGTTTGTGTATCTAATACATTTTTCAACCACAAGTATATACACACATATACTTGGGAAAATCGTACTCTTGGTCAAAAGAGTGCGATAGATTTTGTTGTTTACGATCAGCTTTGAAACACTTAGTTGTTGACACCCGTGTGATGAGAGGTGCGGATGTTGGTTCTGATCATTACTTGGTAGTGTCACGAGTGAAACTTAATGTTGGTTGGAGGAAAAGGAATAGGAAGAGACCCAGGATAGAAAGAATAAAGGTTGATAGGCTCCTTGAAGATCATCAGCTGTACTCTGACTAACTCAGAGAATGACTGAAGGATCTGAAATCTTGTGAGAGGGATGTAGAAAAGAAGTGGGAATGTTTTAAGAACTGTGTTGTCACTGCTGCTAAAGAAGCCTGTGGCACCACAATAGTGGGTAACAATAGAGGTGATGCTTGGTGGAATAGTGAGATTGATGAGGCAGTAAAGAAAAAGAAGGAAGCCTATTTGGGAATGTTGCAAGGTAGAGTCTCTGTGGATGAATATCGCTGTAAGAAGCGTGAAGCTGCTAAGCTGGTTCGCCACAGTAAGGCAAAAGATAGGAAAGAGAAAGTGGAAAGGCATGAACTGGCTTTTTGGAAAGATAGAAAGTCCTTCTGGAAGTACATGAGACTCAGGAAAAATAGGGGAAACAAAGTTGTAAGTTGTGTGAAGAATGAGATTGGGTAAATGATATGGGAGCCCAATGAGTTAAGTGACAGATGGGGTGAATACTTCTGTGAGTTAGTAGATCAGGAGAGCAAAAATGATTCTGAGACAGATTCAGATGATGTCACAATGAGGGATGAAAGCACAGGAGGGATCTCAAGAGAAGAAGTGTGTAAAGCTCTAAAATCTCTTCAGAATGGTAAGGCTCCAGGAGTTGATGGCATAACTGCAGAGATGTTGAAGTATGGTGGTGACTCTATAATTGACTGGTTAACTGAAATTTGCCTGTTCTGCTCGGAGTTAGGAATGGTCCCTCGGGATTGGAAGGATGCTATTATTGTTTCTTTGTATAATGGAAAAGGTGATCAGACTGAATGCAAGAACTATCGTGGTATTAGCCTACTGAGTGTGCCAGGGAAAGTGTTTGGTAAGGTTGTTATTGAAAAAGTACGGGGTCTTACATCATAGAAAGTGTGGGATGTTCAGAGTGGTTTTATGCCTGGTAAAGGCTGCACTAACCAGATTTTTGCATTACGCACGATGATTGAAAAGTATCTGGCTGTTGGGAAGAAAGTTTTTACTGCCGCCATAGATTTAGAGAAAGCTTACGACCGAGTGAATAGGACACTTCTGTGGTAGGTATTAAATGAATATGGTGTTACTGGGAATCTACTTAATAGTGTAAAAGCCATGTATGCTGGTAGTAGAGCTTGTGTACGAGTGAACAGTGTTTTATCAAAATGGTTTTCAATTGGTGCAGGAGTTAGACAAGGTTGTGTAATGTCACCATGGCTGTTTAATATATTTATGGACGCATGCATGCGTGAGGCCAAAATAGATAATAGTGGTTTATGTCTTGGTGATATCCGTGTGTGCAGATTGCTGTATGCTGATGACACTGTCCTGTTGGCAGAGAGCAAAAGTGAGTTGCAGAGTATGTTGACTCGGATGCACGAAGTTTGCATGAAATTCAAACTGAGTATAAATAAGGGAAAAACCAAAGTTATGGTGTTTGAGAGAGGAATGGGTATCACTGAATGTAATGTAAGTATAAATGGCACTGTGATTGACCAGGTGAGTGAGTTTGTGTATTTAGGAAGCATGTTTGACAGAGAGAACAAGTTGGATGGTGAAATCATTAGGCGAGTGAATTCTTCTTTGAAAGTCATAGCTGCTCTGGGAGGTTTTCACAGGAATGATGGGTTCTCTAGAGAGTCCCGCATGGCTGTGTATGAAACCTGGGTACTGCAGAAGAAACATAGGAGTCGTTTGTGTGCTGGAGAAATGCGTTACTTACCTGGGGTTTGTGACAAGACACGATCTGATTGTGTGAGGAATGAAGATGTATTGCAGTTGTGTGATGTAAAGCAAAATGTTGTTAGCAAGGTGGAGACCAATATGCTTCGGTGGTTTGGCCATGTTGAAAGAATGAGTGATGAAATACTTACTAAGAAAATCTTTTCAGCCCAAGTGGCAGGAAGGAAAGGCAGAGGAAGGCCAAGGAAGACATGGGTGGATCAGATTCAGGAGTGTCTGCATGAGAAAAAGATTATGAGTATGAAGTATAAAAGATCTTGTGTAAGCGTGTAATGGATATTAGTGAAGCACGAGTTGTGTGTCGAGATCGCTGTAAATGGAGAAGTTTGATACAACAACAATAAGTAAAAATATCTGGAAGTTTGTATTTCTTTTTGGAGCTAACCTCTGAATCTCAGAGAACAGCTTAGTGATATGTATGTATGTATGTGTGTACGAACAAATGAGTATTTGTATAAGATATGTTTATGGTGATGAGATGCTTACTAAGAAAATATTTTCAGCCCAAGTGGCAGGAAGGAAAGGCAGAGGAAGGCCAAGGAAGACATGGGTGGATCAGATTCAGGAGTGTCTGCATGAGAAAAAGATTATGAGTATGAAGTATAAAAGATCTTGTGTACGGCGTGTAATGGATATTAGTGAAGAACGAGTTGTGTGTCGAGATCGCTGTAAATGGAGAAGTTTGATACAACAACAATAAGTAAAAATATCTGGAAGTTTGTATTTCTTTTTGGAGCTAACCTCTGAATCTCAGAGAACAGCTTAGTGATATGTATGTATGTATGTATGAAAGAATGAGTGATGAAATGCTTACTAAGAAAATCTTTTCAGCCCAAGTGGCAGGAAGGAAAGGCTGAGGAAGGACAACGAAGACATACGTGGATCAGATCCAGGAGTGTCTGCATGAGAAAAAGATTATGAGTACGAAGTATAAAAGATCCTGTGTACGGCGTGTAACGGATATCAGTGAAGCACGAGTTGTATGTCAAGATCGCTGTAAATGGCGAAGTTTGATACGACAACAATAAGTAAAAATATCTGGAAGTTTGTATTTCTTTTTGAAGCTAACCTCTGAATCTCAGAGAACAGCTTAGTGATATGTATGTATGTATGTATGAAAGAATGAGTGATGAAATGCTTACTAAGAAAATCTTTTCAGCCCAAGTGGCAGGAAGGAAAGGCTGAGGAAGGCCAACGAAGACATACGTGGATCAGATCCAGGAGTGTCTGCATGAGAAAAAGATTATGAGTACGAAGTATAAAAGATCCTGTGTACGGCGTGTAACGGATATCAGTGAAGCACGAGTTGTATGTCAAGATCGCTGTAAATGGCGAAGTTTGATACGACAACAATAAGTAAAAATATCTGGAAGTTTGTATTTCTTTTTGAAGCTAACCTCTGAATCTCAGAGAACAGCTTAGTGATATGTATGTATGTAATGTAAGAAATTGTTTAACTGCATTGTAAAAATTCATCTTGTTCAATTTTATCTGGTGCAGATTTTACAATTTCACGAATTTTAATCTAAACTTCACAATTGAAAAAAGTTCACATTCTTTGAAGACGTACATATGAAGCCCCGACAGCCACTACGGATATTGTTAAGTACAGATACTTATTATGTTTCTTGATTTCAATTGCCAATACTATGTTAACGTCATTTAACAATCTCCCGATTGCTGAACTTGTATAACGTGTGAAACAGTAATTACAGACATTTAATGTCAATCAAATTAAAATATCGTAGCCACGTAAAAAGTATGTTCATCGCAAATTGGCAAAAATTGAACAACGATATAAAAAAGGACAATATTTTGCACCAATATGTCAATCTAGTTTATTAATAAACATATTTATATTGTTGCATTAGTGACAAAGGAAGATACTTCCAAAGAACAATGTTTATTGCATAATACAGACATATTATTGATCACTGCTCATCCTTATTCTCCAGTAACCTGAATATTAATCACATTCCTACAGTAGCTTCCAAGAACAAGAACTAACAAAGCCAGCATCATGGTTTCATTGAGGTTTAATTAAATCAGAGGACATACAATAAACAGAAAATAAAGCAAGTCTTTGGTCTCAAACACATTCCTGAAATAATAAATTTCCAAAGGAAACAGGCATTCAAATTAAAGATTCTAAATTTAGAACACATTAAACAATCGAAAAAAGAAATGCAGTACATGGTGCCTTGGCAAATATATATATATATATATATATATATACAAATAGATTTTTTTCACTTTTAATTTATGACTACATCTAAAAATCAAACAGTGCTTACAGGAATAGAGAGCGTTATGATTCATGCAACATTTAAACGATTCTGACAAACATTAAAATTCAATGCTGTCAAAAGATCTATATGTAAGTATAATATACATTTCTTCATACATATGACAGTCACTTGTAGAATCACAGGTCTATTTTTTTTCGTTTAATATAATTCCTACTTTACAAGGTGATACGCAGAAAAGAAAATTCTGTTACACTGAAACAGATGTTTCACAAGAAATGCGAGTAAAGTTTTTGAACATTTCACACACATAATTTGAAGTCATTAGTTTTCAAGTAGTCCATAATTATATATGTTTGAAAGACCATCAGGAAAGAAAGCTTATGCAGTACCTCACCTAGAAATGCATATTTTCATCATCTCACGATGTTAGCACATAGTCAAATTCTTCATGGTGCAGGCAATTTTCCTCACTGACAGACAGCAAGTAGTCAAGTTCGGCATAAGCAAATGTTACTGAAATCACTTACAGAAAAATCAGCAGACAACCAGTGCACAGAAATGCAAGTAGGAGGGGGGGGGGGGAAGGGATGAGTCACTCATTGCATCTGAATGTTTTGCAGATTTTAAAACTCATTTTGAAAGCTATAGTGAAATCAAAAGGCTTTACTCTGAATTCCCTCCTCCACATAAACCTTGGTTTATTTTATCACATAATAAACTAATAGAACACCAAGAGTAAAAACTTTACAGTGAAAACAGGAAATAAAGAGCAAAAATGCCCAATTTGCTTCACAGGATAGTAATTTGATTATATTTAGGCTACATCTGTGGAAGGCTTTTCTTGCACATTTTGAGGGGAAAATAATACATTTTACCCTGCATTTAAGTTACATTTTGTCCCTGAAGTTCAATCATATAAAACGGTTCCTATAAAACAACCTAATGATTATTTGAACACACAATGAAAAATTTGGGGAACAATTTTCTTATGCCATAACCAGTTAAGCTACAGCTCAGAAAGCTGCATTTCTGTGCATATTGTATCCTCTCAAGTTTCTTGGTACAATGGTTTCATGCATAGGCCACAAGGTGGCAGCACATTGGTGCAAAGCATCCAGCTAAGCTATGAAACTTGCATTAATGTATGTATACCAAATAATGGCATCGATTTCCTCAACTCAAATTCTTTGGGTAAAAATGTTCCGTGCATACATCACAAGGTGGCAGCACAGTGGTACATAGCATCAGGTCAAACTACAGCTATGAAACTCACATTAATGCGTGTATTATAATCCTTACATTTCTTTGGGTAAAACTGTTTCATGTATATGCGTGTATTATAATCCTTACATTTCTTTGGGTAAAACTGTTTCATGTGTAGGTCGCCAGGTTGTAGCATATTAGTTGATCAAGCAAAATGGCTGATTCAGTGGGGTACAGTGCGTATTGTGGTTAAAATGGGGCAGGGATTGCACACATGGACATAGCTGGAAAACTTCTTCACTGCACAATGTTGACATGGAGCTTGATGTGCTGTTCCAACAAGATGGTGTACCACCACATTTATTGAAATAGATTTGCAACTTTCTCAACGATTGCTACCCTGAAAATGGATCAGTTGCAGAAGGTCTTATTCCACGACTTCCACGGTCACATGACCTAACACCTCTGGATTTTGTTTTATGGGGTGGACACTGTCTACACACCTCAGAAGCTATATTTGCTGGTGAATGAGGCAATGCTGAATGGGATACGGCAGGAACTTTATTATTGCAGGGATGGGTGCGTGTTGTGGTTAAATCAAACAGGGATTGCGCACATGGACATTGTTGGAAAACTTCTTCATTGCACGTCTTAATGTTGACATAGAGCCTGATGTACTGTTCCACATTTATTGAAGGATGTTTGCAACTTTCTCAACAGCTGCTACCCTGAAAATGGATCGGCTGCAGCCCTATTCCATGACTTCCATGGTCACATGACCTCCATGGTCAAACTGTTTCATGTGTAGGCCACCAGGTTGTAGCATATTAGTTGATCAAGCAAAATGGCTGATTCAGTGGGGTACAGTGCGTATTGTGGTTAAAATGGAGCAGGGATTACACACATGGACATAGCTGGAAAACTTCTTCACTGCACAATGTTGACATGAATAGGATCAGGCAGGAATTTCATTATCGCAGGGATACGTGCTACTTTATGAAAGGAGAGGATATTAAACATATGTAAAATAAATTAAGTAACATGATAAAATATGGACATAAGCATGTAACCGTTAATAATAAGTACAGACACTTTAAGAAGCGCTTAAGTTATGCAAGAAGGTTTAATTTAAGGAACCTTTCAACTGATAACTTCACTCTTCGTCAGCCCCGTGACATATGGACAATGACGATCTACCTGTCAAAAGGCTGACAAAGACTGAGGTTACCATTTGAAAGCTCCCTTAAATTAAACTTTCTTATGCAACTTGAGCGTGTTTCAATTTAGAATATTAAGTTTAACCTGAATTGTGAATTTTTGAAGTTTGGAATTCCACTGTGCAGTTATCACATCATGAATGCAAGGAATAACAGTACAAACTGAAAAATTATACAGCTGTAATGGGATATACACATATCTGAGTTTATCGCAAATATTGAAGTAAATTAAAGCATTTAAATCCATAAAAACAACGACACTACTTACATAGGTAACGCAGCCCATGGTTCAACTTCTTACTTTACATTTTAGGCACGTAGAATTTTCTTTATTATCTTCTTGCCAGATGAGAAAATAGATGCTTCATTATAATTCTCATGCAGCAATATTAAGCCGAAATAACTTGCGGTTCCACTTTTTTCTATCGTAAATCTACTTCCGCCGTTTCATCCGAGGTGAGATCGTGAATTCACTTGCGCCGACACATAACGCTAGGTAGTTGACCAGTGGGTAACAACAGCTTGCTGAGGATGTCCAAGGCAACTTGCTGGCTGGGAGGGGTGGATGTTTGCATTCTCATGTAGTATGTACTTCAAGTGTGTTTTGATATGTATGTACTTCAAGTGTGTTTCACATCTTAGCGGTAGGGCATGGTTATTTTAGTCGTAATTGCAATTGAATTTAATGTGTTTTTGGTTTGCAAAAGTTTTCTTTGGTTGATATTATTTCATCAGTTTGTACATAGTCCTTGTTTAGTATGGTGTAATGTGTTGATATTTCAAAGATAGATGAAGTTTCTAATAGGCTTTTCATGTGCTTTTAATAGTGTGAATTTTAAGGTCTTTGCAGTATGTGGCGTTTTTGAAAAACATTGTTTATGCAAATTTTCCAGTGTCAATGAAGACAGGTTATCTAACTTTGTAAAAATTTAGGTCGAGTTCTGCAGGCTTCCTTTAATTGGTTTTTAAATTGAACATACAGTTTTTATACTATTTTAAATTGTGTAAGATGTTTTTGGTTCATGAGGTTTAATGTATTTGATAGTTCAAACTCACAATGAAGTATTTTGGGGATTTCAGTTGCTTCTGAAGGTGTCTTACGCTTCTGTAATTTACGTCGTTAGTGATACGAAGAAGTGGCGGTTATCAAAGAGGTTCAATTGATTGTGAATTGTCTTGGTGTAAATTTTTAAAGTTGAATTCATCAGATATTAATGCATGTTGGAGCTGTGTAGATTTATGATAATAAAAAGTGGGACTGCAAGTTATTTCAGCTTAATATTGCTGCATGAGTTATAATGAAGCATCTATCCTCTCGTCTGGCAAGAAGATAATAAAGAAAATTCTACGTGCCTGAAATGTAAAGTAAGAAGCTGAACAATGGGTTGCGTTACCTATGTAAGTAGTGTCGTTGTTTTTATGTATTTAACTATATTGAGCACGTTGCTATCAAAGTATTTGCATGAGTTTTTGAGCTCAAGCTATACATTGAACTTTGTAAATGTAAATTAAAACAGTTAAGATGCAATTTTTCAGTAATCAATGAGAATGTATAAAAAGAAAACCCAATCTAATAAAATGGGTATGGAAAAAGAATTCATCCCTAAATGGATGTACAATGAACATCTGTCATTTCCAAATTAACATGATGCTAAATTCACTATTCTAATTACAGAATGAACAAATATTACAACTCTACACCAAGTGGGTGCTGTCCAATAATTATGAATCAACAGCAGGTTATTATGAGTACAAATAACAATTCCAACAGCAATAAAGTTCTGAATTGTGTATTTACATAAATACTCAAGATACATTTCACTTAATTTAACTACATATGATGTAGATAACAGGAAATTACAGTGCAGTAAGTTGTTGCAAACAACGTATTTATGGCATGGCAGTGACAAAATCAAACTGAAAAATTAGCAAATTTAGGAAGCATTGTGCACTGGTTCTCCTTTTGAAGAGAACACTCCGTGAAACTTGGTTACAAGAGCAAACTTGAAGCTTAAAACAGTTCTTCCTACAGTCTAAATATACAATCAATCACCCACATGAATCAGATACATTTATATTGTTTTTGTGATACATGCCAATAAAACAAGAACAAAAACTGCCAATAATTTAAGTCATGACACATATAATTTAAGTATTTATTATATTTGAAGTGGACGCACACGAGAGTTTTAAAAAGATCTGTGTTTAAGAGCTGTCTCGGGTAAAACCAACAGAGTCAATTCAAAAAGAAAGCTTCACAGTTTTATTCCTCCTTAAAGGATTCCTGCTCTGGGTTTTCACACATGGGTTCAGTTAGTACACATAACCACCACAGATGGCAGCAGTAGCCAACACCTAACACACTGTGAATTGACTCAACAGTAGTCTTAAAGATGACAACACATATCAATGCATGCCATTATTCTTCATTATGGCAAATCTCTTTTACCAGTAATCTGTTGCACAGTAACTGACACCTAAACAAGTTTCAGATTTTTTAAAGATGACAACACATCAATTCATGTCATGATTCTTCACTATGGCAAGTCTCTTACCAGAAACCTATTGCACAGTAACTGATAACAAAAAAGTCTCAGATTTTGCATAATTCAATTAGGAGAAAAGAAGTGTTTGTTCACTGGAATCATAAGCTTCCAGTTCAACGATCTGTAAGAAATATAACAGAAATATAACATCGTCTCTCAACTGTAGCGTACTAAAAACACTCGTATCTTGGATGGTGCACGTTAATAATGCAGTTCACGGGCACTTAAAAAATAAAGAAATTTCACTACCTGCAGTTTGCTTTGAGTGTTGTTCAGCAGGCAGATGGCACGTTTCCCCAATTTGCATGAATATTTAAATGAAAGTCAATAAGTTTTGTGGATGAATTTTAGAAAGCTGAACTGTGTTAAAATTTATTATATCTGACGATCAGGGCCGGATGGAGCTCTTGCGGGGCCCGGGGCGAAATTTCATTGTGGGCACTAAAACATAAATCTCATATTTTAATAAAGTCGTTTCTGAAAATTATCGTTCGTGAGGAAGACACACGAACACTACCGTAAAGACAAAACGATTATCTCAAAGAAGTATTTGCTTTAAGCTTAAGAAAAAGACCATAATACGGACTGAAAGTTCAGAGAGAGAGAGAGAGAGAGAGAGAAAGAAAGAGGGAGAGAAAGAGAGATAAAGAAAGAGAGAAAATGAGAGGGAGAGAGAGAAAGAGAAAAAAAGAGAGAGGAAGAGAGAAAAAGAGAGAGAGAGAGAGAGGAAGGGAGAGAGAGAAAAAGAAAAATAGAGAGAGAGAAAGAAAAATAGAGAGAGGAAGAGAGAGAGAGAAAGATAAAGAGAGGAAATGAGAGGGAGAGAGAGAAAGAGAAAAAGAGATAGAGAACGAGAGAAAAAGAGAGGGGGAGAGAGAGAGAGAGAAAGTAAAAAGTGTTAAAATCTGCGATTTTCTTTCCCGAGAGAAGAGGTTTAGGTTGCATTGTGACTCTTATAACAGCTTATTCACAAAATGATAAAAAGATACCTGCTTAGCGAATATTTTCGTATAGGAAATATAATAAGTATCCGTCTAAAATAAATTGGTATAAACAGTTTTTTCCCATGATACATGTTTAGTGATTGATTTTTAATGCACATTGGAGTAACTGACAAATTAGTGACATTCTAAACTTTTATACGAGTTCATATATGAAAGTTGCCATTTTTTTTTCAATTTCTTGAAATGTTGGAAAAGTGGCCTCCATATGTAGTCCGAAAGTAACTTGGATATTGTTAATTTTATTTCCTTAAATTTAAGTATCAGGTTTTCCCACAAATTGTTGGATATATAAAAGTAGGGTACCACAAAATGATGAAATTTAATTTGCTATTTCAGGAATGCGGAAAAGATTAAGGTGGTTACAAAAATCATTTCGAACCTGCAAATCTCAGCGTCCGTACGACGAACAGGGGGGATAACGTATTCAAAAATGGGGAGATCGGAAACAAACAAAAAAAAAACTTCAAAAAATATATTTTCGAGGACCTTGCACCCCAAAAGTTACAAAAAAAAAAAATGTAGTTAATTTTATTTACCAAATATTATTTTGTTTTCTAAATTGCGGGGCCCCCTAAAGGCGCGGGGCCCAGGGCTACCGCCCCGGTTGCCCCTATGGTCCAGCAGGCCCTGCTGATGATCAGTTTCCTGTGGAACCCCACATCGCGTGCATTATTGCCATTGGGTGAGCCTTAAATTCATGCAAAAGAGGGTCATCATCTCAATTTATGAAGAACAATGCTGAAAAACTAAAATTAGTATGTCTCTGAACCATATAATAAAAACTAGATCTGGCCCTTTGCATGGCAGCTGCTCTGTCACCCCATTTCGATGACAGCAGAACTGAAACTAAAATTACCTATTTCTTTCTTCTTGTTTGGGAGGTTTAATGGGCAATTGGTGAAGTACATAAGCAGTCGCTTGTCCCTAATTTAGGGACACTGGTTCCACGGAAGGGAGGCAGCCAGTGCCGTAAGACAAACACCATCTCCATGCCTCACTGGGATTTGAACACGGGCCCTGTTGGACAAATGGCCATAAGCCCGCACTTACACCACTGCACCACCAGGACAGCAAATATCTATTTTCTGGAGCTACCAAGTTATTACACAGACCGAGAAGGTCCAAAAGCCAGAACTTAGACCATTGCATCACCGGGGTGATTACACACAGTGTGGGGTCAGATGCCAGCACTTAGATCAGTACACACTAGGGGAGGGGGGAGGTTGACAATTATCTATTTCTAGAGCCATAAAAGGGACTGCACACACACCGAAAAGGGTCAGAGGCCACAGCACTTAGACCCACCGCCAGGGAAGCAGTTATCTATTTCCAGAGTTGTAAAGTGATTAAACACACCAAGAAGGGCCAGAAGCCAGCGCTTAGACCACTGTACAACCAGGGCGGCAATTATCTATTTCTGGAGCCATAAAGTGATTACACACACAGTGAGGGGTCAAAAGCCAGCGCTTAGATCAGTGCACCACTGGGGGGGGGCAGTTATCTATTTCCACCACAGCCATAAAAAGTGATTACACAAACACCGATAAGGGTGTCAGATACCAGCGCTTAGACCACTGGGGACGGCAATCATCTATTTCTGGAGCCATACAGTGATTACACAAACACCGATAAGGGTGTCAGATACCAGCGCTTAGACCACTGCACCACTGGGGACAGCAATCATCTATTTCTGGAGCCATAAAGTGATTACACAAACACCGATAAGGGTGTCAGATACCAGCGCTTAGACCACTGCACCACTGGGGACGCCAACCATCTATTTCTGGAGCCATAAAGTGATTACACAAACACCGATAAGGGTGTCAGATACCAGCGCTTAGACCACTGACCACTGGGGACGGCAATCATCTATTTCTGGAGCAATACAGTGATTACACAAACACCGATAAGGGTGTCAGATACCAGCGCTTAGACCACTGCACCACTGGGGACGCCAACCATCTATTTCTGGAGCCATAAAGTGATTACACAAACACCGATAAGGGTGTCAGATACCAGCGCTTAGACCACTGACCGCTGGGGACGGCAATCATCTATTTCTGGAGCCATACAGTGATTACACAAACACCGATAAGGGTGTCAGATACCAGCGCTTAGACCACTGCACCACTGGGGACGCCAACCATCTATTTCTGGAGCCATAAAGTGATTACACAAACACCGATAAGGGTGTCAGATACCAGCGCTTAGACCACTGCACCACTGGGGACGCCAACCATTTATTTCTGGAGCCATAAAGTGATTACACAAACACCGATAAGGGTGTCAGATACCAGCGCTTAGACCACTGACCACTGGGGACGGCAATCATCTATTTCTGGAGCCATACAGTGATTACACAAACACCGATAAGGGTGTCAGACACCAGCGCTTAGACCACTGCACCACTGGGGACGGCAATCATCTATTTCTGGAGCCATAAAGTGATTACAGACACCAAAAAGAGCCAGCAGCCAACGCTTAGACCACTTCACCACCAGGGTGGCAATTATCTATTTCTGGTGCCATAAATTGATTATACACGCACACCAAGATGGGTCTGATGCCAGCGCTTAGAAAACTGCACCACTGGCATGGCAATTTTCTATATCAGAGCTATAAAGTGATTACACATACCACACAAAGGGTCAGGAGCCAGCACTGAGGCCACTGAACCACAGGGGAAGTAGTTATCTATTTCCAGAGCCATAAAGTGATTACACACTCTGAGAAGCGGCAGAAACCAGCATTTAGACGACTGCACTACCAGGGCTATAAAGTGATTACACACACCGAGAAAAGTCCAGCGCTAAGATCACTGCACCACCACTGCAGCAATTATCCATTTCCCAAGTCATAAAATGATTACACACACTGGGAAAGCATCTGTATGCATTAATATTAAAAAAATGCAGATACCTTAAGGGTTAAACAGCAACTCTCTACACTGTGAAAAGTTATTACGTCCAATAAATCCCCATTTCCTTCTTTTAAATTACCAAAATTTTCGTCGTATAACCAGCGGATTATCTGCTAAAAAGTTCAAAATATAGGTTCTGCGGATAATACGCCGATTGAAAAAGGTTTTACGGCCCTTTGATTTAAAAAAAAAAAAATCTGCAGCGTAATTCTGAAGGGGAGGGGGTATAATTGGAAAAGGAACTACCTCGGAAAAAATTTCCTTAGTTCAGGAGTTTGTACGGAGCGGGAAAGAGAGGGGAGGAATGTCGTAATGAAAGATTGTGCAAGTTGTGGGGAGAGATGGCGGGAGTCATCTTGGATCGTTGAGAAGGACCACTCTTACTGTTGTGCCATCTCTGTTTTTGTAAACCAGCCAGTGAACGTACTGCGCTGGCTGCACGAACCTAAGCGTTCCTCCTTTCGGATCTCGTGCGCGCTGCCTTGCGTTTAGTTCGTCTTTCGCCTTTTTGACCAACGTCCGCCTGGTATTTCCTTCATTGCTATTCATAATGTCTTGAAAAAATATGATCATGTCCCTGCATGTAGTTTTGAGAAGGTCAGAACACAATCGCACAGTAACATACGGAAAGCCGTTGTGTCGCAGTCTAAAACGTAAACAAATCTGTCGGTAAATTCTGCGGGAGAATACAGGGAAGTTTTTTATTGGCCATGTATAAGCCAATCCCCCAATTATGAAAATCAGAATTCCTCCAAAAACTTTAGACTTATACGTGAGTACAAATGGTTTTTATATGACTTGTTCTGTATCAGCCTTTTGTCATTGGCAAGGTGTGGCATCTGTAGAAAATGTGGCATCTGTATGGAGATAAAAATATGAAAAAGTAACTTTTAAAAATGAATTTCTTCATTTAATGAAATCCTTTTTTTTTTTTTTTCTCTTACATTTCCTAGGACATTATGTGATCAACTTTTCTATCGGAAATTCCACTTCCGTTTCAACATCTATGATGTACGAATTATGCGTCAATTTTGTTCTCCGGAATGTCAGTCTTCGGGTTATATGAAGGAAAATTTCTTTTAATGTGAATTTCGCGGTCTGCGGATTATATGATGGTGCAGATAATATGACGAAAATTACGGTACTTTCTTTCATGCATTTGAATATATATATCTTGATGTCTTCATGATGTCTTCCACTCTTCTTAGCACCCTCTGCCTTCATGTCGCACTGGCCGCTGCCTTGGCCAGGTACATTCCAGCTGCCGGAGACTGAGGGCCACGATTTAAGTTGTGGAATCATTTTGGAGGGGTTTGGCCATAACTCACCACGCTGTCCGAGCGGGTTGGTGAGTGTGGGATAGAATTTCCTCTAATCCCGATGGTATAGTTATACCGCTATTGGCGGTCGTCAGAGCCCCTTTAGTGGGAACAGGATGCACCACGAGAAGGCGGGGTTGACATTTGTCAAGGAGAGGCTGTGATGTTACGCATCACTCAGAGTTAAATCCCTGAAATGGCAATGGGCTGGACATACTGCCAGAAGGACAGATCATCGATGGACAGCCGAAACTTTAGATTGGATTCCGAGGGACAGGAAAAGACCCAGAAGAAGACCACATGGGAGATGGGTGGATGAAATTCGAAAGTATGCAGGGGTGACATGGAGGAGACTGGCACAAGACAGACCGCTGTGGAGGAAACTTGGGGAGACCTTCGTCCAGCAGTGGATTGATAATGGTTGACAATGATGATGATGATATATATATATATAATACATAAATAATGCAGACACTACAAGTACAATAGAACTCTATTAAATATGTGACCACCACAAAAAATATAAATAATATAAGGTCAGCCACTGGGGGCCAATCTTCAGGGGAGGACGCACTCGATGGCTGAGCTTCTGACAGGTTTCATGCGGACGTCCTAATTTAGCAACCTCGACCGAATAAAAATAAACTGGACATCCCATTTTCGGATTATATGAAGGAAAATAAAAATAAAATATGTATATATATATATATATATATATATATATATATATATATATATATATATATATATATACAGTACTAAACAACCTAACTTTCTAGGAAGAGCCAATTAAAATACAAATGTGTAACAGTGATTTTGACGTTTCAAGATGTCTGCACGAGAGAAACATTTTCAAAGCAAAGGGAAATGACCCTCGCTGAAAATAAGATGGAACCACAGGCAGAAAATGAAATAAAAAGTGATAAAATTGATAAGTGATAAAAAATAATTTGCATTCAATAATTTTATGAGTAAAACAACTAGTGGGATTTCAATGTAAGAATGCCAGTGAAAATTGACTGAAGTGCACACGTGTGAGTCAGAAACAGTAAAGCAAAAACCACGAAAAAAAAAAAAAATTAATGTTTTAAATAAATATTTTTATATTTTTAAATATTCTTAAAATATATTTTTTTTTTAAATTAATTTTTCAAATTAATCGGAAACCTGAGACTTGGTCGTTCTGGGTGGTGTAGTGGTTAGCATACCTGGGCGCTATCTGGGAGACGCAGGTTCGAGTCCCGCTCCAGGACGATGAAATTTTAAAGTTTTCGGATATTATCTGATTTACCATCCTTGTCACATTTACAACAAAAATAGGATTGTCATCTTTAAAATTTGTAGTAAACCAAGAGTTATGATTACTTGAGACATTTTCTGTAAGGAGTTAATGTTTCTGGTTCGAAGATATGTAAGGTAATACAATATTGTTCGTAGTGGTTCCGGGCATGTCGATGGGGATTAGTTTTTTCCATATGTGAGGAATGAATGACGGAAGTTCTGAGTTACAGCATAAAGGCCCATATGAATGGATATATAAGCTCTCGGAGAGGAAAACATTTCCCCTTGTTACTTTAGAGTTCAAAACCACTGCATTCTTCCAGTCAGGTATTTTTCCCTCTTGGTTCACAGTTTCAGTTAGTGCTGTGTTGGTGGAGCCTGACCTCAAGTAATATTGGTGTTCCGATAATCGTACTTTTAAGGTCCTGAGAGTCGAACCTATATAATATTTCACATCCTCTGGATTATTAGGGTTGACTAAAGACATTCCTCACATATGGAAAAAACTAATCCCCATCGACATGCCCGAAACCACTACGAACAATATTGTATTACCTTACATATCTTCGAACTATTGATTGTTTTTTGATTTGCTATGTTGACCGATGTCAACGCCCACTGCGTTGCATCATGGGTCAAACCTGATCGTATATAAGTGGACCACTTGTTGTTCTTTATGGCCTTAAGCCTGAAGATGGGATCTAGGGATCCCGAAAGATCTCGCTTTTAACTTGCTTTTACTTGTGAATAAAGTTTTTTTTTTTTTTTTTTAAATTAGTCTATAGTATCAGCAGGGATAATGTTTTTTATCGTACGTAGACAGCTTTTATGACTTACATGTTCCTTTCGTGCGAAACACAGTTTTTATCGTATCTAATGTTTTTTTTTTTTTGATTGGAGGTTTAACGACCACCGTGAGCAACTCAATGGGCTATAAGCAGTCGCCCGTCCCTAATTTAGGGTCACTGGTTCCAGGGAAGGGAGAGAGCCAGCGCCGTAAGACAAACACAACATCCATTCATTGATTGATTCGAGGTTTAACGACCACCGTGAGCAACTCAATGGGCTATAAGCAGTCGCCCGTCCCTAATTTAGGGTCACTGGTTCCAGGGAAGGGAGAGAGCCAGCGCCGTAAGACAAACACAACATCCATTCATTGATTGATTCGAGGTTTAACGACCACCGTGAGCAACTCAATGGGCTATAAGCAGTCGCCCGTCCCTAATTTAGGGTCACTGGTTCCAGGGAAGGGAGAGAGCCAGCGCCGTAAGACAAACACAACATCCATTCATTGATTGATTCGAGGTTTAACGACCACCGTGAGCAACTCAATGGGCTATAAGCAGTCGCCCGTCCCTAATTTAGGGTCACTGGTTCCAGGGAAGGGAGAGAGCCAGCGCCGTAAGACAAACACAACATCCATTCATTGATTGATTCGAGGTTTAACGACCACCGTGAGCAACTCAATGGGCTATAAGCAGTCGCCCGTCCATAATTTAGGGTCACTGGTTCCAGGGAAGGGAGAGAGCCAGTGCCGTAAGACAAACACAACATCCATTCATTGATTGATTGGAGGTTTAAAGACCACCGTGAGCAAATCAATGGGCTATAAGCAGTCGCCCGTCCCTAATTTAGGGTCACTGGTTCCAGCGAAGGGAGAGAGCCAGCGCCGTAAGACAAACACAACATCCATTCATAGATTGATTGGAGGTTTAACGACCACCGTGAGCAACTCAATGGGCTATAAGCAGTCGCCCGTCCCTAATTTAGGGTCACTGGTTCCAGGGAAGGGAGAGAGCCAGCGCCGTAAGACAAACACAACATCCATGCCCGACCGGGATTCGAACCCGGACCCCTTACGGACGAATGATCAGAGGCCAGCGCCTTAGACCACTGCGCCACCGGGGCGGCATCTAATGTTTCTGGCTTGTAGTTTGGAGAGGGAGGGCATAATGAAAATATCAGTTCTTCTGCAGAAATTTTATAACACATAAAATGCATCAATTGCGACAGGACATATGCACCAATCAAAGAGAGTGTTAAAATATCCCTGAAAAAAACATTATTATTAATAAACTTCTTTTCTATACAGAAGTCTTTAAATTCCTGCATTGATTTTAACACTTTGTGGCATGTATCACAGTTAAATGAACACAAGGTGGATGCTGGAAATATTTTAATTCATTTCTTGATACATATTTAAGCTGCCTTAAAAATTTCAGCTGTATTATGTACGTTAATTTGACATAGACCACTGTTCACAGAATAAGCACTTTTCTCAGTCATAAATGCCTTTAACCATCACCTTAAAAGAACTAAATGCAATATAGGGTGCCCATAAAATCTTTCCCACATTACAGAAATTAATATAAAAAAATCTATGTAAGTTAAAATAAAATAGCTGGCAACATAATATAGTAGCACTCATAAAGCTTTTTTCCTGTTCTTTAAGGTGAGTGCTATTGCTGAATGAAAGGAGCATTTCACCAAAAATGGCATCCATGCAAGAAAATGCACTGTGCACGTTGTGGTTCCACGAGACCAAATCGGCGATTACTGTCCAGCCGTCATTTCAGAAAAAGAGAACACACGATCATCACCGGACCATAAAAGCTTGGTATGAAAAGTTTAAGGCGACGGGTAATGTTGGCGATTTCCCCGAGCGTGCCAAACCACCGGTTTTACACAAGAGACAGCTGCAGCTGTTCACGAGACATTTCCGTGCGAAGACCCAGGAAATCCGAGTGCACTTTAGACTTCAGCCCCCGCCGTCTGCTACAACCAAAGCGCAGTTGCAATCACTGGAAACGACACGTGTAGCGATACGTGGCGCTGCCGCTGCTTGCCTGTACTCTGCGTTTGCTCCCGCGCCGTGTGTGTGTGTGTTACGTAATTGCTCTTTGCTCAGTGCGTGAGCTGTGCTCCCAACCGAACGAAGATGTTTCGCAGGTCATCCAATGATAGTTTGCAAGGCACATTATCTAATGGAATTCACAAAGACCACTTGGCAGACCACATTCAGGAATACTTATTCCGACGAAATTGTAGTCTTTCCCCTGAACACTGTTTTGAGGTGATGATTGGCATCATCAAACAGTTCTTCCCTAGTACGTAATGTTTTCCATTTCAATATTCGTACTAGATAGACTGGTTCTGAGTTTCTGAATGAGGAAACATTTATTTTCCGTCGTTATAAATATTTAACAACACCCGAACTACTCACATTCCATAAACCCATTCCTTTAAAAAAATAACCTACGGCGCATATTTCGGGTCCCTAACACTCGTCCCGCACAAGACACACACCGATGACGCAATGCACGCAGCGAAGGAACAAACAACGCCGACGCAGCTGCAGCTCTAACCGTTGCGAAATGTTTCTCCCGTGATCCTACCCGCGCGTTGGTCGAAGCAGACGACGGGGGGCCGAAGTCTAAAGTGCATCCGGAAATCCGTTCGCAGTGCTTCACTGGAAACTGCGATTCCCCGTGCCACGATTCACAAAATTTTATGACGCAGCTGCAGCTCTACCCATTGCGAAATGTTTCTCCCGTGATTCTACCCGCGCGTTGGTCGAAGCAGACGACGGGGGGCCGAAGTCTAAAGTGCATCCGGAAATCCGTTCGCAGTGCTTCACTGGAAACTGCGATTCCCCGTGCCACGATTCACAAAATTTTATGACGCAGCTGCAGCTCTACCCATTGCGAAATGTTTCTCCCGTGATCCTACCCGCGCGTTGGTCGAAGCAGACGACGGGGGGCCGAAGTCTAAAGTGCATCCGGAAATCCGTTCGCAGTGCTTCACTGGAAACTGCGATTCCCCGTGCCACGATTCACAAAATTTTATGACGCAGCTGCAGCTCTACCCATTGTGAAATGTTTCTCCCGTGATTCTACCCGCGCGTTGGTCGAAGCAGACGACGGGGGGCCGAAGTCTAAAGTGCATCCGGAAATCCGTTCGCAGTGCTTCACTGGAAACTGCGATTCCCCGTGCCACGATTCACAAAATTTTATGACGCAGCTGCAGCTCTACCCATTGCGAAATGTTTCTCCCGTGATTCTACCCGCGCGTTGGTCGAAGCAGACGACGGGGGGCCGAAGTCTAAAGTGCATCCGGAAATCCGTTCGCAGTGCTTCACTGGAAACTGCGATTCCCCGTGCCACGATTCACAAAATTTTATGACGCAGCTGCAGCTCTACCCATTGCGAAATGTTTCTCCCGTGATCCTACCCGCGCGTTGGTCGAAGCAGACGACGGGGGGCCGAAGTCTAAAGTGCATCCGGAAATCCGTTCGCAGTGCTTCACTGGAAACTGCGATTCCCCGTGCCACGATTCACAAAATTTTATGACGCAGCTGCAGCTCTACCCATTGTGAAATGTTTCTCCCGTGATCCTACCCGCGCGTTGGTCGAAGCAGACGACGGGGGGGCCGAAGTCTAAAGTGCATCCGGAAATCCGTTCGCAGTGCTTCACTGGAAACTGCGATTCCCCGTGCCACGATTCACAAAATTTTATGACGCAGCTGCAGCTCTACCCATTGCGAAATGTTTCTCCCGTGATCCTACCCGCGCGTTGGTCGAAGCAGACGACGGGGGGGCCGAAGTCTAAAGTGCATCCGGAAATCCGTTCGCAGTGCTTCACTGGAAACTGCGATTCCCCGTGCCACGATTCACAAAATTTTATGACGCAGCTGCAGCTCTACCCATTGCGAAATGTTTCTCCCGTGATCCTACCCGCGCGTTGGTCGAAGCAGACGACGGGGGGCCGAAGTCTAAAGTGCATCCGGAAATCCGTTCGCAGTGCTTCACTGGAAACTGCGATTCCCCGTGCCACGATTCACAAAATTTTATGACGCAGCTGCAGCTCTACCCATTGCGAAATGTTTCTCCCGTGATTCTACCCGCGCGTTGGTCGAAGCAGACGACGGGGGGCCGAAGTCTAAAGTGCATCCGGAAATCCATTCGTCGTGCTTCACTGGAAACTGGGATTCCCCGTGCCACGATTCACAAAATTTTACACAAACGTCTTTATCTGTACGCTCATAAGGTATAAATCATTCAAGCTCCTCAGCCTGATGACCGGCCTCGCCGGTCTGCATTTACGATGGAGATGTTGCAGCGTATATAGCTCATGATAGTGATTATCTGCACTGTGTCTGTTTCTCAGATGAAGCCACATTTCACGTCTTTGGTACAGTAAAAAGGCACAACGTGTGAATCTGGGGATCAGAAAATCCTGATTACGTCATTGAACAACAGAGGACTAGCCTGGAAGTGAACTTATGGTGTAGCCTGATGCTTGGCAGAATCATTGGACCCATCTTTTTTACAAAGCCCAAGGTAACATGTAACTGGACATGCTGAAACTTTTTGTACCATCTCAGCTGCATGCACTCCAACCTTCGGCTATTTTCCAACAGGATGATGCCCCAACACATTGGTCAATAATGGTTCACAAGTTCCTGAATGCCACATTTCCGGACAAATGGATTGGCCGTGACGGTCTCATGACATGGCCACCTCAATCGTCCAACATAACCCCTCTGGAATTTTTCCTGTGGGGTTATGAGAAAGACCAAGTTCACTCTAGCGGTGTTGCGGATGTAGAGACGTTGAAGAGCAGAATAACATATGTCATTGGTTTTGTCTCTGACGAGATGTTCAACAAAACGTGGTGCGAGATCGAATATCACTTAGATGTCCTCCGGACCAAAAATGGCGCACATGTGGAGGTGTACTGACATTGGGAAAAAAACTTTACTTGTGCACCATCATTGTTGTGCAACCCCTTTCTTGTACCTGTAATACATTTTTTTTAATTCAGTTTTGTAAAGTGGGAAAAACATTGTGAACAGACACCCTAGTATATCTGTAAATTCCATTTCAGTGCTTAGTACATTGTAATGCAGGACTTTTACTTTGTTCATACTGCAGTGTAACTTGGATAATTTGAAGCTGAAGGGACCACAAAAATAATTCGAATTATTGACAAATTCGAACTAGGCAAGTTTGAATATAGGCACATTCAAGTACTGTAAAAGAACAACGTATTTATTCCTAACATACAAGAAAAAAAAAGTACAGTACATTAAATTTACAAATTTTCGTATAAAAAAAATTCCAAATTTGGCCTGCTTCTTAGAATTTATGTTATGGGCAAGTGTAAATTCCTCAAGTTTATCGAGTGAATGAAATAGAGAGTCACTTACATTCTGCTGTTCCTCAACAAACTTCCTTAACTGTTGGAGATGAACCAAGGCCTCTGCTGAATTTGGAAGGCGCTTTTCAATTTATCGAGTGAATGAAATAGAGAGTCACTTACATTCTGCTGTCCCTCAACAAACTTCCTTAACTGTTGGAGATGAACCAAGGCCTCTGCTGAATTTGGAAGGCGCTTTTCAGTTTATCGAGTGAATGAAATAGAGAGTCACTTACATTCTGCCGTCCCTCAACAAACTTCCTCAACTGTTGGAGGTGAACCAAGGCCTCTAATGAATTAGGAAGGCGCTTTTCAGTTTATCGAGTGAACGAAATAGAGAGTCACTTACATTCTGCTGTCCCTCAACAAGCATCCTTAACTGTTGGAGGTGAACCAAGGCTTCTACTGAATTTGGAAGGCGCTTTTCAGTTTATCGAGTGAATGAAATAGAGAGTCACTTACATTCTGCTGTCCCTCAACAAACTTCCTTAACTGTCGAAGGTGAACCAAGGCCTCTACTGAATTTGGAAGGCGCTTTTCAGTTTATCGAGTGAATGAAATAGAGAGTCACATTCTGCTGTCCCTCAACAAACTTCCTTAACTGTTGGAGGTGAACCAAACCCTCTACTGAATTTGGAAGGCGCTTTTCAGTTTATCGAGTGAATGAAATAGAGAGTCACTTACATTCTGCTGTCCCTCAACAAACTTCCTTAACTGTCGAAGGTGAACCAAGGCCTCTACTGAATTTGGAAGGCGCTTTTCAGTTTATCGAGTGAATGAAATAGAGAGTCACTTACATTCTGCTGTCCCTCAACAAACTTCCTTAACTGTTGGAGGTGAACCAAACCCTCTACTGAATTTGGAAGGCGCTTTTCAGTTTATCGAGTGAATGAAATAGAGAGTCACTTACATTCTGCTGTCCCTCAACAAACTTCCTTAACTGTTGGAGGTCCAAGGTCTCTACTGAATTTGGAAGGCACTTTTCAGGAAATTCTGGCCATTTCAGTTCTTCATCTGAAGATACACAGCAGATCTTCTTATTCATAACATCAGCCAAGATCTCATCATCTATGATATCACCACAAACAGCTAAATTGTCATCAACGCTCACAAAAGCCTCATACGGTACATCACGTCCTACGTCTTCCCAGTACTCCACAGTGGGTATGATCTCCTCGCCACCAATACCTCGATTTAGTTGAGACTCATCTTTGGGGTGCTGGAAGCCTGCTTTTCTGAAGCAGTTGGCTATAGTTTCAGGTTTAACTTGTTGCCTCATCCAGAACTCCAAACTTCATCCAGAACAGTATGTACCCATTTTAAAAGGTAATTGTTGAAAATACGAGAATACGAAAATTGGGCTTTCTTCGAATTAAACAAAAAAAAAAAAAGTTCGAATTAAAGGGTTTTTTTTAACATTATTTATAGAGAAAATTAAAGGGATCAAATGAAAAATTCGAATTAACCAAGAATTCGAAGTAAAAACATTCGAATTAGACAAGTTACACTGTACCACAATGCATAACTGCTCCACTTAAGTAAAAATGAGAGAAATACTATCTAAGAATCACTTTCATGCGGAATTTTGTCTTACATTCTGACTTCCAAAAAATACAGTTCAGCCACATTTTGCTGATGTATATAAAAACCACACTGCAATTTCAAACATATTGCATGAATCATTAGAAAAAGGGGGGATCAAAATTTTTTCCAGATACTTTTGGTAGATCTTTTAATTGCAAAATGCATTATAAGCAGCTTGTAGTTCAATCTAAAACAGGATAACAAGTACAAATAAAATCACGGCAGCTTTGAATGTTACTGAGAAAAGTGCAGAAAAATGATCACAAAGCAACAGCAACTAGAAACCCATTACTACCACGTGGGAGGACACAGCTCATGAAATGCGTTCGTGCATCAAAAGTTACAAAATAATGACACCTTGCTCACTTCATGCAGATGTTTAGAACATTTTAATACAGCTAAACAAACAAACAAAAAAAAAAACAAAAAAAAAAAAAACTAAAAAAAAAAAACAGTGAATATGATTCAATGATAAAAAAAAAGAAAAAAAAAGGCACGACTATCTACCCTTCAGACATGCCAACCCTCAAAATCGGGAGTTTTTTACAGCTGATAAAATCACACAAGAGCTATTTTTTTTTTATAGATGATTTCTAGACATAGGGACAATTTTCCAAAAGCAGCATTATTGGTCCATTAAACGTTCTGGAGAAAAAACAAACAGCGCGAAAATCAACCCCCCCACTCCACCCCTTACTGAAATTCGTTCTCAGGTACTTCATTTAACATGATAAAGAAAACGCACAATGGCTGGCATGTTGCTGCTTTTTACAAATAAATAGCAACCAACTGCTTTTCATTTTTTCTTTAGGTTGTGATCGAAGGAGGTGACAAGAAGCATTGTACTAACATTGCCTTTCGTTACAAGGTGAGGCGAACGGTAACTATACTCCCTCTTGTCGTTAAGCAAAACCGCTGCAACTCAACTTCCTATTATCTTTTAGAATGCGCGCCGCTCTGTTGAGGCGAGGGGTTGAAAGAATGAACTGCAAAGAGATGTCAGGACAGCTCCCGTATGCAGTAGCGTAACTAGCGCAACGTGCGCCCTTCCCCCCCCCGTAAAGGAGGCGACAAGAAACATTGTACTAACATTGCCTTTCGTTACAAGGTGAGGCGAACGGTAACTATACTCCCTCTTGTCGTTAAGCAAAACCGCTGCAACTCAACTTCCTATTATCTTTTAGAATGCGCGCCGCTCTGTTGAGGCGAGGGGTTGAAAGAATGAACTGCAAAGAGATGTCAGGACAGCTCCCGTATGCAGTAGCGTAACTAGCGCAACGTGCGCCTTTCCCCCCGCCCCCGTAAAGGAGGCGACAAGAAACATTGTACTAACATTGCCTTTCGTTACAAGGTGAGGCGAACGGTAACTATACTCCCTCTTGTCGTTAAGCAAAACCGCTGCAACTCAACTTCCTATTATCTTTTAGAATGCGCGCCGCTCTGTTGAGGCGAGGGGTTGAAAGAATGAACTGCAAAGAGATGTCGGGACAGCTCCCGTATGCAGTATCGTAACTAGCGCAACGTGCGCCCTTCCCCCCCCCCCCCCCCCCGTAAAGGAGGCGACAAGAAACATTGTACTAACATTGCCTTTCGTTACAAGGTGAGGCGAACGGTAACTATACTCCCTCTTGTCGTTAAGCAAAACCGCTGCAACTCAACTTCCTATTATCTTTTAGAATGCGCGCCGCTCTGTTGAGGCGAGGGGTTGAAAGAATGAACTGCAAAGAGATGTCGGGACAGCTCCCGTATGCAGTAGCGTAACTAGCGCAACGTGCGCCCTTCCCCCGCCCCCCGTAAAGGAGGCGACAAGAAACATTGTACTAACATTGCCTTTCGTTACAAGGTGAGGCGAACGGTAACTATACTCCCTCTTGTCGTTAAGCAAAACCGCTGCAACTCAACTTCCTATTATCTTTTAGAATGCGCGCCGCTCTGTTGAGGCGAGGGGTTGAAAGAATGAACTGCAAAGAGATGTCAGGACAGCTCCCGTATGCAGTAGCGTAACTAGCGCAACGTGCCCCCCTCCCGTAAAGGAGGCGACAAGAAACATTGTACTAACATTGCCTTTCGTTACAAGGTGAGGCGAACGGTAACTATACTCCCTCTTGTCGTTAAGCAAAACCGCTGCAACTCAACTTCCTATTATCTTTTAGAATGCGCGCCGCTCTGTTGAGGCGAGAGGTTGAAAGAATGAACTGCAAAGAGATGTCGGGACAGCTCCCGTATGCAGTAGCGTAACTAGCGCAACGTGCCCCTCCCGTAAAGGAGGCGACAAGAAACATTGTACTAACATTGCCTTTCGTTACAAGGTGAGGCGAACGGTAACTATACTCCCTCTTGTCGTTAAGCAAAACCGCTGCAACTCAACTTCCTATTATCTTTTAGAATGCGCGCCGCTCTGTTGAGGCGAGGGGTTGAAAGAATGAACTGCAAAGAGATGTCGGGACAGCTCCCGTATGCAGTAGCGTAACTAGCGCAACGTGCCCCCCTCCCGTAAAGGAGGCGACAAGAAACATTGTACTAACATTGCCTTTCGTTACAAGGTGAGGCGAACGGTAACTATACTCCCTCTTGTCGTTAAGCAAAACCGCTGCAACTCAACTTCCTATTATCTTTTAGAATGCGCGCCGCTCTGTTGAGGCGAGGGGTTGAAAGAATGAACTGCAAAGAGATGTCGGGACAGCTCCCGTATGCAGTAGCGTAACTAGCGCAACGTGCGCCCCCCCCCGTAAGATTTACTTTGGCGCCTCTAAGCACAAATTTTTTCCCAGGATTTGGAAAACGAGGGAGGATGTGTTTTTCGTGGTGTGTGTGTGTGTGTGTGTGGGGGGGGGGGGGGGTCAGGAAGATAGGATGAGTGTCTGAAAAAGTAAGGGGGCTCACCTAAAAGCCCTGTAGTTTTTAACTTTTTCAATTATTTTTGGAACAAAAATACTGTGTAAAGTTATTAATCGGCCAATCAGGATTAACACAGTGCTCGGACCAATGCCCGAACAGGAATACACATTTTATCGCAAGGAACGAATTCAGCAAAATACATTTAAATAGTTAAGGTTAATAATTATGAGACTACAAAGAAAGGTGACTTGATCACGCTAGTTACGTTAACTAAAACTTTTACAAAAAGTTCGTAAGTTGGAAGCTTTCGACCTTATCTTAGGTCTTCATCACGCCAATGGAGGACTAAGATTGTTGCCAGATTCTACATTTGAATTTTTCCTATTTTTGTTGCCAAAACTTAGAATTGATCTCCAGATCAACGGAATGTAGAGAGGAGATTCGGAGTTGCAAGTCATTGAGTTGAAAATAATTTCTATGCTTTCACGGTAACGGAGGGCAAAACGATTGTCAAACGAAGCAATTCGTTTTGCTTCGTTCCAGTGGGGAACTGCAGATGTGTCTTCCATTGTCAAAATAGACAAGGCAGTGTTGGGATTGCCTTTCGAAACATCTTTTCTATGTTCTAAAATTCTATGGCTAATGCTCCTGTATGTGCTTCCAATGTATAAGTTATCCCCAGTAGAAGAAGAGATAGGAATGCAGTAAACTCCTGGGAGGTTCAGGCTTTCAACTTTGTCCCTATCCCTTTGTAGAAGTTTCAAGATGTTTGGGGTACATTTAATGGCAAGATGGTAACCAAAACTTCTAAAAAGAATCTGTAACTTATAAGCATAGGAAGGATGGTAAGGAACAGAACCACAGAATTTCAGGTCTTCTTTCTTGTGAGGAAGGAGGCATTCGATTTTCGAATGGTTTTCATATTTCTTTATGAGGGAGTTGACTGTAACAGCAGGGAAACCATGAGAGAGGGCTATTGTAGATATTTTGGAGAGTTCTTCTTGAAGAGAGAGTTGGCTGTTGCAAATGATATGAGCCCTGTGGATGTAGGACTTCAATGCTGCAAGCTTGTAGAGATGCAGGGTGCAAGATTTGTAGGGAATGATGTTAGTGGCTGCAGAAGGTTTTCGATAGACGGAACGAGTAATGGAGAGATCAGCGTTTCTGCAGATAGATACATCCAGGAAATCAATTTTGTGATTTACTTCCTTAGATATAGTGAGCTTAATGGAAGGAAATTTTTCTGTAATGGAGTTGATCAGTATCTGTAGCTCAGACTCGGAATGTGGCCACGCTTCAAGAAGAACTCTCCAAAATTTCTACAATAGCCCTCTCCCATGGCTTCCCTGCTGTTACAGTCAACTCCCTCATAAAGAAATATGAAAACCATTCGAAAATCGAATGCCTCCTTCCTCACAAGAAGGAAGACCTGAAATTCTGTGGTTCTGTTCCTTACCATCCTTCCTATGCTTATAAGTTACAGATTCTTTTTAGAAGTTTTGGTTACCATCTTGCCATTAAATCTACCCCAAACATCTTGAAACTTCTACAAAGGGATAGGGACAAAGTTGAAAGCCTGAACCTCCCAGGAGTTTACTGCATTCCTATCTCTTCTTCTACTGGGGATAACTTATACATTGGAAGCACATACAGGAGCATTAGCCATAGAATTTTAGAACATAGAAAAGATGTTTCGAAAGCCAATCCCAACACTGCCTTGTCTATTTTGACAATGGAAGACACATCTGCAGTTCCCCACTGGAACGAAGCAAAACGAATTGCTTCGTTTGACAATCGTTTTGCCCTCCGTTACCGTGAAAGCATAGAAATTATTTTCAACTCAATGACTTGCAACTCCGAATCTCCTCTCTACATTCCGTTGATCTGGAGATCAATTCTAAGTTTTGGCAACAAAAATAGGAAAAATTCAAATGTAGAATCTGGCAACAATCTTAGTCCTCCATTGGCGTGATGAAGACCTAAGATAAGGTCGAAAGCTTCCAACTTACGAACTTTTTGTAAAAGTTTTAGTTAACGTAACTAGCGTGATCAAGTCACCTTTCTTTGTTAATATTGTTACGTGTTTTGCCCATAATCGTCAAATTATGAGACTTCATAATCATTCGTTTTACTTTCACTTGTTTCTGAAGTGCTCAGTTTCTTGTCAAATGACTGCTTCTAGACTTTGAACAATTGACGAGCTAAACAAATCATCACTCTTTTCACGAGAAACGTCACTAGAGCTTAAAAGGCTCAGCGTAAAAAGAACTGCTTGTATTTAGGAAGTTTCTTCACGTGCTCTCCTTCTCTTTCTCCGATACTGTGCTCTACTTGGACATTTTTGTTACATTTTGCAAATGGATATCATTCGCCTGTATATTAAGGTTTTTACACAGTGAATGAGATACACATGCTTACTATAATGAAACACTAAAAGCAATAGCAACGTTTAATTGTTTTGTCCAAAATAAAACAAATCATTTGAAGAAACCACCCTCTTATACATTGCAGATTTGCAGCTGCTGTGAGTAAATGGGCCTGTTGTGTTCGTAATCCTAGGCGACTGACTGTTTTCGCACATCCTTTACGGGGGACTCCCATATGGCTTCGCACTTTTGTGTGGGATTGGATTGGAGGTTTAACGACCACGGTGAGCAACTCAATGGGCTATAAGCAGTCGCCCGTCCCCAATTTAGGGTCACTGGTTCCAGGGAAGGGAGAGAGCCAGTGCCATAAGACAAACACAACATCCATGCCTCACCGGGATTCCAACCCGGACCCCGTTCGGACGAATGATCAGAGGCCATCGCTTAGACCACTGCGCCACCGGAGCGGCAATTAAAGGTTTAACAACCACAGTGAGCAACTCAATGGGCTATAAGCAGTCGCCCGTCCCTAATTTAGGGTCACTGATTTCGGGGAAGGGAGAGAGCCAGTGCCATAAGACAAACACAAAATCCATGCCTCGCCGGGATTCCAACCCGGACCCCGTTCGGACGAATGATCAGAGGCCATCGCTTAGACCACTGCGCCACCGGAGCGGCAATTAAAGGTTTAACAACCACAGTGAGCAACTCAATGGGCTACAAGCAGTCGCCCGCCCATAATTTAGGGTCACTGGTTCCAGCGAAGGGAGAGAGCCAGTGCCGTAAGACAAACACAACATCCATGCCTCGCCGGGATTCGAACCCGGACCCCGTTCGTACGAATGATCAGAGGCCATCGCTTAGACCACTGCGCCACCGGGGTGGCTTCGCACTTTTACTCAGCAGCACAGAGGAAGGGGAATTGGAGAGCGATAATATTATTTACAACCCACTGCACAGCGATCGTATTACATGCTGGAGCCAAAGGGTGGAATAACTTCAATCTGTAGAGCATCCAGTGTTTTAAAAGTGAAACTTGACATTTATTTGCCTTGTAACGTACCAGGAGATGTGACGTACCTGCCCGAAGGACGCACACGACATAAAGGCAGATAGGAATCAGAATAAAACGTCCGCGTAGCTCAATTGGTAGAGTGACTTATTCCGGAATGAGGGGATCCGGGTTCGAGCCCCGGCGCGGATAAAAATGACGGAGAAATTTACTCCGTTATAGCCTGCAAAGCTAAATGTTGAAGGCGTTCGTACGATAATCAGACTGGGAGAAAAATTTTTAAAGCAAGTTTTTCCAACCCGTCTTGAATGATTGGTCAGAAGCCAGTGCTTAGACCACTGAGCCACCAAGGTGGCTTTTTTTTTTTGCAGATAGTGTACATGAGACACCAAGGAACAAAAAGATGAACTTTTTAATCGGGCGAAAAAATCAGAACACGCGACAAGAGAGTGTGAATATAAAGCAGCATGAGTAAGATGGAATTGTTCACTGTATTCACAATATAAAATTACTGAATTCAAAACAAAATAAAGTGATTTTAAAAGACACTGCTTCGAACACATCTCTTTTTTTTTTTTTTGGTACTTGCTGGAACATCAGCTCAATTTTTTTCTTGCGTTGCTTTCTTCTCAGCAAGTTCCGTGGCCATATTTGTCTTTTGTTAACTCTGCAGCTGCACAGCAATCTTTGCTTAGTTTTTCTTTCTGTTGAAATAATTCTCTTCCTATTTCTTCAACACTTTTCTTTCTTCCTCCCCTTTTATTCCTTCAGATGACAATAATTTATCCATTATGCTGAAAGAACTTTCAGCCTGAGGACCACGAACGCATGATGTCAAAGCTTTCGTTACTTCAGATAAATGGTGTGACTTTCAGAATATGAACACTTTTGAACACCATGCATCAATTCTAACAAAGTTTCAAACACCGTCACTTCCGATTTTGGAAAATTTCCCCTCCCTTATCAAGCTTAAATGCAGACATTAACGGGGGGGGGGGGGAAGTAACACTTAACAACAAAACAGGATAGTGAGAACATCGCGGAAAGAAAAAAAAATGCGCTTTCGGGAGAAATCTTCGCTCCGGCCGACTTCCGTTTTCGGAAACTTCTTCCTTCATTTTTAGGTTGAAATGCAGTATTTGTGGAATAAAACGATATTTAATAACAATACTGGGCAGAAGGAACATCGCGAGAGAAAAACAAAAAAAAAAAAGATTACAGGAGAAATCCTCGCTGCATCTAACTTCCGTTTTCGAAAGTTTCGTAAGACGGAATCCTGTCGTCAAACCAAAAACGAATCGCCCCCCCGCCCCAATTTCTGTTTATTTGTGCATTATTCTCGAGAATGCCCAAAACGATAACGGAAATGGCGGAATTCTTCGAATCCACGGAAGTATCTCTGCCTGAAGACTACAGGGAAATTCTTCGCGCCGTCTTGACTTCCATTTTTGGAAATCGTCGTTGCCCACAGTTTCATGCTGAAATACATACATTTATGCAATAAAATAATCGCATTTAATAACAATACTGGGAACAGGCAACATCGTGAGAAAAAAAAAGAAATAACGATTACGGGAAAAATCGTCACTCCGTTTAACTTCAGCTTTCGAAAGACGAAATACCATCCCCAGACGGAAAACGATCCCTCCCTAAGTGCCCCCCCATTTCTCTTCAGCGATCTCGAGAATGACTCAAATGAAGACAAAAAAAAAAAAAAAAAAAGCGGAATCCCGCGGAAGAATCTCATGTATGAGAGAGGAGAAAAGAAAGCCCCACTCCTTTCTGATGACTGTAACGCCACCTTGCATCGGCGGAGAAAGAAAAGGATTTCACAGGCGGTTTCTCGAAATCAAGGTGGTGGTTGATGGAATTTCGACCACCCTAACAGCTTATTCTTGGTGAAAATAAGGAGAATTCGACATTCATCTGGAGGGCGGGCTGAAAATCCGGAGTCTCCCGCCTAAATCCAGAGAGTTGGCATGTCTGACCCTTGTTTAATAATGGGCTTCTAGGCCTCCTTTCATGCAATTCTACCAGATCAATAAAACTATCTATAAAGTACTTGAAATTAATAAACTAAGGTGTATATATATAAAAATAAAAGCTAGTATGAAAAGAAAAAAAAAATCATTTTCAACTAGCTATTATGTCGCCAAATAAATAATATGCATTTAGATATATAAAGATTTACAAGGAATGCTTTCGATAAAAAATTAGAAGTTGTTTCAAGATATTTGCAAGCATTTAACACCCCTGCATAGGTTAAACACATCCGTACTCATACCACACAGAATTTTCGGCACATTTCTCCTTGTTGTGCGTGGAAGTTTGGTCGTTGCTCCTCTCACCTTTGGCCCTGGAGAATTTTGTGGCGTCCGTGGGGTCCAAGCTTTCTGGGTTGCTGCCCGAGTCGGGGCAAAGTCCTGAGTTAACGAGGGGTTGGGCTTCGGCTGCCCGATGCTATGAAGGAGGTTGTTCGACGCTGGTGCAGAAGATATGGGGTTAAAGGTATAGTCAACGGAACGCGGGTACTGCAGGTGGTAAGGAGATATTTGCTGGGAGGAATGGCTACGGGAAAACTGATGAGAGGATGTTTCAGATTTCTTCTCGGGATTAGCCAGGTTGGTGATCAAATTCAACGTCATGTTGTTCTCGACAGTTGTGTGCTGTGACCCCGGGCGATGACCAGCATCCAGTGCGTTCTAAATAACAAAAAAAAAAAAAAAAAAAAAAAAAAAATGAGCTAATTAGACACACATGTTTTGTCAACTGCAAAAAACATCTTTTAAGTACACTGTGGATTATGTGACTTTTTCCATTTAGGGTTTTCACCTGTTATGCAGCATTTACATGGTCAGAACAACTGTTTGCTGACAAATTAATCTCAAGATAAATTGTCAACAGACAACTTAAGATTACATGATTTATCTGCATAAAGTGTTTTTTTTTCAATTTATTTCCGATACTGGAAGTTATATTATTTAACGTGCATTAATGCATTTGCATTTTTGAACTTCACTTTTAGTTGGTAAAGTTCGATGAACACTTACCGCACGTGGGGCTTGGCTTTCAATTCATATTTCCGTTATGTGGATGCGGCACGGGGTTTTTCATTTGGCCACGGGTCCGCTTTTTTTTTTTTTTTTTTTGTTGTTGTTGGAATTTATTTTGCCTCATCACCAAATGAGTTTTTTTCCTTTGCTGCATCCTCATTTACTTCAATATTTATTCATAACCCGAGTACTTTCGGTAATACTTTTACCGTCTTCGAGGGGACGTTTCTCCGACTAGCACGGACCGTGTCAGCTGGGCATTTCGGTGGTTCTCGCGGGCTGCTTCTGTCATCGTCTATCGCTTCTTCTTGGGCGTTGTGGCGCCATCTCTTGTTGGTCAGTGATCTCATTTTTCGAACTTTTTCATTTTTTTGCTCAATTTTAATTAAATTTCTCCAGCTGTTTCTCAAATTATTAGGGTCATTATGGTTGCAAACTTTTGTCCTATTTTTTTCAATCATTACCGACTCTGCTATTCTGAGGTGTTTTTCGGATTTACAGCTTTTAATGATTTTTATATTTTCGAATTTAGGATATTTTTGGTTATCCAGACAGTATTGGATAAGTGCTGTTTTTCTTCTTTTTTCTGCCAGTTTTTTACGTGTTGTTTTAATCTGTGTTTAAGCTTATTTTTGGTACTTCCTATATAAGCCATTGGAGGATTTTCAGTAATAGGAATTGAGTAAATACCTGCTTTTTCTAACATTTTTATTTTTTCATTATTTTTTATTACTATATTTTTGATGGTATTTACTTTTCCTAAAATTTGAATGTTATGCTTTTTACAAATATTATTAATTTCATTGGTAGTACCTTTTATGTAAGGAAAACCATTTAAATATTTGACTTCTTTTTTATTTACGAAAATAAAAAATAATGCTGTAGTAAATAAAAAAAGTAAAATATTTAAATGGTTTTCCTTACATAAAAGGTACTACCAATGAAATTAATAATATTTGTAAAAAGCATAACATTCAAATTTTAGGAAAAGTAAATACCATCAAAAATATAGTAATAAAAAATAATGAAAAAATAAAAATGTTAGAAAAAGCAGGTATTTACTCAATTCCTATTACTGAAAATCCTCCAATGGCTTATATAGGAAGTACCAAAAATAAGCTTAAACACAGATTAAAACAACACGTAAAAAACTGGCAGAAAAAAGAAGAAAAAACAGCACTTATCCAATACTGTCTGGATAACCAAAAATATCCTAAATTCGAAAATATAAAAATCATTAAAAGCTGTAAATCCGAAAAACACCTCAGAATAGCAGAGTCGGTAATGATTGAAAAAAATAGGACAAAAGTTTGCAACCAAAATGACCCTAATAATTTGAGAAACAGCTGGAGAAATTTAATTAAAATTGAGCAAAAAAATGAAAAAGTTCGAAAAATGAGATCACTGACCAACAAGAGATGGCGCCACAACGCCATAGAAGAAGCGATAGCCGATGACAGAAGCAGCCCGCGAGAACCACCGAAATGCCCAGCTGACACGGTCCGTGCTAGTCGGAGCAAAACGTCCCCTCGAAGACGGTAAAGGAGTATTACCGAAAGTACTCGGGTTATGAATAAATATTGAAGTAAATGAGGATGCAGCAAAGGAAAAAAAACCTCATTTGGTGATGAGGCAAAATAAATTCCAACAACAAAAAAAAAAAAAAAAAAAAAAAAGCGGACCCGTGGCCAAATGAAAAACCCCGTGCCGCATCCACATAACGGAAATATGAATTGAAAGCCAAGCCCCACGTGCGGTAAGTGTTCATCGAACTTTACCAACTAAAAGTGAAGTTCAAAAATGCAAGTGTTTTTTTTTTTCGTTTTTTTTTGGTATTTCTCTACCATAGAGATTTCCTATATCAACACTCTGCCTTTGTACACATTATTGGTGCGAAATTTCTCAAATCTGGACTCTCAAAATGTCACTATTCCCAGATTTTCACTATTGTATTTCCAATTTTATTTAATTTTCATTCTTTATATATATCATCATCATTGTTAACCATTATCAATCCACTGCTGGACGAAGGTCTCCCCAAGTTTTCTCCACAATGGTCTGTCTTGTGCCAGTCTCCTCCATGTCACCCTTGCATACTTTCGAATTTCATCCACCCATCTTCCATGTGGTCTTCTTCTGGGTCTTTTCCTGTCCCTTGGAATCCAATCTAAAATTTCGGCTTTCCATCGATGATCTGTCCTTCTGGCAGTATATCCAGCCCATTGCCATTTCAGGGATTTAATTCTGATCATGATGTTTCCCACTGTTGTCATTTTTCGGATCCACGAGTTCCTCTTCTTATCTCTCCTGGTTACACCAAGCATGCACCTCTCCATGCTGCTTTGAGTTGTCTGCAGCCTTTGCATGTCTCTTTTAGTTAAGGCCCACATCTCTGCACCATACGTAAGCACTGGAAGGATGCATTGATCAAACTTTTCTTTTAAGACATAATGGCATATTGCTCTTGAAAATTATGCTGTTTCTTCCAAAAGCTCTCCAGGCAAGTTTTGTACGCCGATTAATTTCATCAATGTGACCCTCACTTGATATCTGCTGTCCAAGATAAACGTACGTGTCTGTTATCTCCAGCTTTTCTCCATCAATCGATAAAGCTTCATTTCTTGTAAAAGCATTGAACATCACTTTTGTCTTCTGAAAGTTCATTTTTAATCCCACTTCTTTACTCTTGTCAGCAATGTATATATATATATATATATTCTCACTATTATATTTGCAATTTTATTCAAAATTCATTCTTTATATATATCATACATGGGATTAACCAAGGAACAAAAAAGCTGAACTTTTTAACCGGGTGAAAAATCAGGACGAGCGGCAAGAAAGTGTTAATATAATGCAGCACGAGCAAGATGGAATTGTTCATTGCAATTTATTTAGGTAAATATTGGTACACATCACTGTATTCACAATATAAAATTGCTGAATTCAAAACAAAATAAAATAGTTTTAAAAGACATTGCTTCAAACACAGCTTTTTTTTTTTCTTGGACTTGCTAGAACATCAGCTCAATTTTCCTGGTGCTGCTTTTTTCATCGCAAGTACCATGGCTATATTTGTCTTTTGTTGACTGTGCAGCTGCATAGCAAATCTTTTCTTAGTTTTTTCTGCTGATATAATAAATATCATCAGCTCATAAGAACATCAGCTCAATTTTCTTCGTGCTGCTTTTTTCATCGCAAGTTCCATGGCTATATTTGTCTTTTGTTGACTCTGCAGCTGCACAGCAAATCTTTGCTTAGTTTTTTCTGCTGATATAATAAATATCATCAGCTCATAAGAACATCAGCTCAATTTTCTTCGTGCTGCTTTTTTCATAGCAAGTTCCATGGCTATATTTGTCTTTTGTTGACTCTGCAGCTAGCTGTACAGCAAATCTTTGCTTAGTTTTTCTTTCTACTGATATAATAAATATCATCAGCTCATAAGAACATCAGCTCAATTTTCTATATATAAGAACATCAGCTCAATTTTCTTCGTGCTGCTTTTTTCATAGCAAGTTCCATGGCTATATTTGTCTTTTGTTGACTCTGCAGCTGCACAACAAATCTTTGCGTAGTTTTTCTTTCTGCTGATATAATAAATATTATCAGCTCATAAGAACATCAGCTCAATTTTCTATATATAAGAACATCAGCTCAATTTTCTTCGTGCTGCTTTTTTCATAGCAAGTTCCATGGCTATATTTGTCTTTTGTTGACTCTGCAGCCGCACAGTAAATCTTTGCTTAGTTTTTCTTTCTGTTGATATAATAAATATCATCAGCTCATAAGAACATCAGCTCAATTTTCTATATATAAGAACATCAGCTCGATTTTTTTCGTGCTGCTTTTTTCATAGCAAGTTCCATGGCTATATTTGTCTTTTGTTGACTCTGCAGCTGCACAGCAAATCTTTGCGTAGTATTTTCTTTCTGCTGATATAATAAATATCATCAGCTCATAAGAACATCAGCTCAATTTTCTATATATAAGAACATCAGCTCAATTTTCTTCGTGCTGCTTTTTTCATCGCAAGTTCCATGGCTATATTTGTCTTTTGTTGACTCTGCAGCTGCACAGCAAATCTTTGCTTAGTATTTCTTTCTGCTGATATAATAAATATCATCAGCTCAATTTTCTTCGTGCTGCTTTTTTCATCGCAAGTTCCATGGCTATATTTGTCTTTTGTTGACTCTGCAGCTGCACAGCAAATCTTTGCTTAGTTTTTCTTTCTGCTGATATAATAAATATCATCAGCTCATAAGAACATCAGCTCAATTTTCTATATATAAGAACATCAGCTCAATTTTCTTCGTGCTGCTTTTTTCATCGCAAGTTCCATGGCTATATTTGTCTTTTGTTGACTCTGCAGCTAGCTGTACAGCAAATCTTTGCTTAGTTTTTCTTTCTGCTGATATAATAAATATCATCAGCTCAATTTTCTTCGTGCTGCTTTTTTATCGCAAGTTCCATGGCTATATTTGTCTTTTGTTGACTCTGCAGCTGCACAGCAAATCTTTGCTTAGTTTTTCTTTCTGCTGATATAATAAATATCATCAGCTCATAAGAACATCAGCTCAATTTTCTATATATAGGAACATCAGCTCAATTTTCTTCGTGCTGCTTTTTTCATCGCAAGTTCCATGGCTATATTTGTCTTTTGTTGACTCTGCAGCTGCACAGCAAATCTTTGCTTAGTTTTTCTTTCTGCTGATATAATAAATATCATCAGCTCATAAGAACATCAGCTCATTTTTCTATATATAAGAACATCAGCTCAATTTTCTTCGTGCTGCTTTTTTCATAGCAAGTTCCATGGCTATATTTGTCTTTTGTTGACTCTGCAGCTGCACAACAAATCTTTGCGTAGTTTTTCTTTCTGCTGATATAATAAATATTATCAGCTCATAAGAACATCAGCTCAATTTTCTATATATAAGAACATCAGCTCAATTTTCTTCGTGCTGCTTTTTTCATAGCAAGTTCCATGGCTATATTTGTCTTTTGTTGACTCTGCAGCTGCACAGCAAATCTTTGCTTAGTTTTTCTTTCTGCTGATATAATAAATATCATCAGCTCATAAGAACATCAGCTCAATTTTCTATATATAAGAACATCAGCTCGATTTTTTCGTGCTGCTTTTTTCATCGCAAGTTCCATGGCTATATTTGTCTTTTGTTGACTCTGCAGCTGCACACACAAATCTTTGCGTAGTTTTTCTTTCTGCTGATATAATAAATATTATCAGCTCATAAGAACATCAGCTCAATTTTCTATATATAAGAACATCAGCTCAATTTTCTTCGTGCTGCTTTTTTCATAGCAAGTTCCACGGCTATATTTGTCTTTTGTTGACTCTGCAGCCGCACAGTAAATCTTTGCTTAGTTTTTCTTTCTGTTGATATAATAAATATCATCAGCTCATAAGAACATCAGCTCAATTTTCTATATATAAGAACATCAGCTCGATTTTTTTCGTGCTGCTTTTTTCATAGCAAGTACCATGGCTATATTTGTCTTTTGTTGACTGTGCAGCTAGCTGTACAGCAAATCTTTGCTTAGTTTTTTTCTGCTGATATAATAAATATCATCAGCTCATAAGAACATCAGCTCAATTTTCTTCGTGCTGCTTTTTTCATCGCAAGTTCCATGGCTATATTTGTCTTTTGTTGACTCTGCAGCTGCACAGACAAATCTTTGCTTAGTTTTTTCTGCTGATATAATAAATATCATCAGCTCATAAGAACATCAGCTCAATTTTCTTCGTGCTGCTTTTTTCATCGCAAGTTCCATGGCTATATTTGTCTTTTGTTGACTCTGCAGCTAGCTGTACAGCAAATCTTTGCTTAGTTTTTCTTTCTGCTGATATAATAAATATCATCAGCTCAATTTTCTATATATAAGAACATCAGCTCAATTTTCTTCGTGCTGCTTTTTTCATAGCAAGTTCCATGGCTATATTTGTCTTTTGTTGACTCTGCAGCTGCACAACAAATCTTTGCGTAGTTTTTCTTTCTGCTGATATAATAAATATTATCAGCTCATAAGAACATCAGCTCAATTTTCTATATATAAGAACATCAGCTCAATTTTCTTCGTGCTGCTTTTTTCATAGCAAGTTCCATGGCTATATTTGTCTTTTGTTGACTCTGCAGCCGCACAGTAAATCTTTGCTTAGTTTTTCTTTCTGTTGATATAATAAATATCATCAGCTCATAAGAACATCAGCTCAATTTTCTATATATAAGAACATCAGCTCGATTTTTTTGTGCTGCTTTTTTCATAGCAAGTTCCATGGCTATATTTGTCTTTTGTTGACTCTGCAGCTGCACAACAAATCTTTGCGTAGTTTTTCTTTCTGCTGATATAATAAATATCATCAGCTCATAAGAACATCAGCTCAATTTTCTATATATAAGAACATCAGCTCAATTTTCTTCGTGCTGCTTTTTTCAAAGCCAGTTCCATGGCTATATTTGTCTTTTGTTGACTCTGCAGCTGCACAGCAAATCTTTGCTTAGTATTTCTTTCTGCTGATATAATAAATATCATCAGCTCAATTTTCTTCGTGCTGCTTTTTTCATCGCAAGTTCCATGGCTATATTTGTCTTTTGTTGACTCTGCAGCTGCACAGCAAATCTTTGCTTAGTTTTTCTTTCTGCTGATATAATAAATATCATCAGCTCATAAGAACATCAGCTCAATTTTCTATATATAAGAACATCAGCTCAATTTTCTTCGTGCTGCTTTTTTCATCGCAAGTTCCATGGCTATATTTGTCTTTTGTTGACTCTGCAGCTAGCTGTACAGCAAATCTTTGCTTAGTTTTTCTTTCTGCTGATATAATAAATATCATCAGCTCAATTTTCTTCGTGCTGCTTTTTTTATCGCAAGTTCCATGGCTATATTTGTCTTTTGTTGACTCTGCAGCTGCACAGCAAATCTTTGCTTAGTTTTTCTTTCTGCTGATATAATAAATATCATCAGCTCAAAAGAACATCAGCTCAATTTTCTATATATAGGAACATCAGCTCAATTTTCTTCGTGCTGCTTTTTTCATCGCAAGTTCCATGGCTATATTTGTCTTTTGTTGACTCTGCAGCTGCACAGCAAATCTTTGCTTAGTTTTTCTTTCTGCTGATATAATAAATATCATCAGCTCATAAGAACATCAGCTCATTTTTCTATATATAAGAACATCAGCTCAATTTTCTTCGTGCTGCTTTTTTCATAGCAAGTTCCATGGCTATATTTGTCTTTTGTTGACTCTGCAGCTGCACAACAAATCTTTGCGTAGTTTTTCTTTCTGCTGATATAATAAATATTATCAGCTCATAAGAACATCAGCTCAATTTTCTATATATAAGAACATCAGCTCAATTTTCTTCGTGCTGCTTTTTTCATAGCAAGTTCCATGGCTATATTTGTCTTTTGTTGACTCTGCAGCTGCACAGCAAATCTTTGCTTAGTTTTTCTTTCTGCTGATATAATAAATATCATCAGCTCATAAGAACATCAGCTCAATTTTCTATATATAAGAACATCAGCTCGATTTTTTTCGTGCTGCTTTTTTCATCGCAAGTTCCATGGCTATATTTGTCTTTTGTTGACTCTGCAGCTGCACAACAAATCTTTGCGTAGTTTTTCTTTCTGCTGATATAATAAATATTATCAGCTCATAAGAACATCAGCTCAATTTTCTATATATAAGAACATCAGCTCAATTTTCTTCGTGCTGCTTTTTTCATAGCAAGTTCCACGGCTATATTTGTCTTTTGTTGACTCTGCAGCCGCACAGTAAATCTTTGCTTAGTTTTTCTTTCTGTTGATATAATAAATATCATCAGCTCATAAGAACATCAGCTCAATTTTCTATATATAAGAACATCAGCTCAATTTTTTTCGTGCTGCTTTTTTCATAGCAAGTTCCATGGCTATATTTGTCTTTTGTTGACTCTGCAGCTAGCTGTACAGCAAATCTTTGCTTAGTTTTTCTTTCTGCTGATATAGTAAATATCATCAGCTCAATTTTCTTCGTGCTGCTTTTTTTATCGCAAGTTCCATGTCTATATTTGTCTTTTGTTGACTCTGCAGCTGCACAGGTAAATCTTTGCTTAGTTTTTCTTTCTGCTGATATAATAAATATCATCAGCTCATAAGAACATCAGCTCAATTTTCTATATATAAGAACATCAGCTCGATTTTTTCGTGCTGCTTTTTTCATCGCAAGTTCCATGGCTATATTTGTCTTTTGTTGACTCTGCAGCTGTACAACAAATCTTTGCGTAGTTTTTCTTTCTGCTGATATAATAAATATTATCAGCTCATAAGAACATCAGCTCAATTTTCTATATATAAGAACATCAGCTCAATTTTCTTCGTGCTGCTTTTTTCATAGCAAGTTCCATGGCTATATTTGTCTTTTGTTGACTCTGCAGCCGCACAGTAAATCTTTGCTTAGTTTTTCTTTCTGTTGATATAATAAATATCATCAGCTCATAAGAACATCAGCTCAATTTTCTATATATAAGAACATCAGCTCGATTTTTCGTGCTGCTTTTTTCATAGCAAGTTCCATGGCTATATTTGTCTTTTGTTGACTCTGCAGCTGCACAACAAATCTTTGCGTAGTTTTTCTTTCTGCTGATATAATAAATATCATCAGCTCCTAAGAACATCAGCTCAATTTTCTATATATAAGAACATCAGCTTAATTTTCTTCGTGCTGCTTTTTTCATCGCAAGTTCCATGGCTATATTTGTCTTTTGTTGACTCTGCAGCTGCACAGCAAATCATTGCTTAGTTTTTTTTTCTGCTGATATAATAAATATCATCAGCTCAATTTTCTTCGTGCTGCTTTTTTCATCGCAAGTTCCATCGCTAGATATGTCTTTTGTTGACTCTGCAGCTGCACAGCAAATCTTTGCTTAGTTTTTCTTTCTGCTGATATAATAAATATCATCAGCTCATAAGAACATCAGCTCAATTTTCTTCGTGCTGCTTTTTTCATCGCAAGTTACATAGTTATATTTGTATTTTGTTGACTCTGCAGCTGCACAGCAAATCTTTGCTTTGTTTTCTTTCTGCTGATATAATAAATATTATCAGCTCATAAGAACATCAGCTCAATTTTCTATATATAAGAACATCAGCTCAATTTTCTTCGTGCTGCTTTTTTTATCGCAAGTTCCATGGCTATATTTGTCTTTTGTTGACTCTGCAGCTAGCTGTACAGCAAATCTTTGCTTAGTTTTTTTCTGCTGATATAATAAATATCATCAGCTCAATTTTCTTCGTGCTGCTTTTTTTATCGCAAGTTCCATGGCTATATTTGTCTTTTGTTGACTCTGCAGCTGCACAGCAAATCTTTGCTTAGTTTTTCTTTCTGCTGATATAATAAATATCATCAGCTCATAAGAACATCAGCTCAATTTTCTTCGTGCTGCTTTTTTCATCGCAAGTTCCATGGCTATATTTGTCTTTTGTTGACTCTGCAGCTAGCTGTACAGCAAATCTTTGCTTAGTTTTCTTTCTGCTGATATAATAAATATCATCAGCTCATAAGAACATCAGCTCAATTTTCTTCGTGCTGCTTTTTTTATCGCAAGTTCCATGGCTATATTTGTCTTTTGTTGACTCTGCAGCTGCACAGCAAATCTTTGCTTAGTTTTTCTTTCTGCTGATATAATAAATATCATCAGCTCATAAGAACATCAGCTCAATTTTCTATATATAAGAACATCAGCTCAATTTTCTTCGTGCTGCTTTTTTCATCGCAAGTTCCATGGCTATATTTGTCTTTTGTTGACTCTGCAGCTAGCTGTACAGCAAATCTTTGCTTAGTTTTTCTTTCTGCTGATATAATAAATATCATCAGCTCAATTTTCTTCGTGCTGCTTTTTTCATCGCAAGTTCCATGGCTATATTTGTCTTTTGTTGACTCTGCAGCTGCACAGCAAATCTTTGCTTAGTTTTTCTTTCTGCTGATATAATAAATATCATCAGCTCATAAGAACATCAGCTCAATTTTCTTCGTGCTGCTTTTTTCATCGCAAGTTCCATGGCTATATTTGTCTTTTGTTGACTCTGCAGCTAGCTGTACAGCAAATCTTTGCTTAGTTTTTCTTTCTGCTGATATAATAAATATCATCAGCTCAATTTTCTTCGTGCTGTTTTTTTCATCGCAAGTTCCATGGCTATATTTGTCTTTTGTTGACTCTGCAGCTGCACAGCAAATCTTTGCTTAGTTTTTCTTTCTGCTGATATAATAAATATCATCAGCTCATAAGAACATCAGCTCAATTTTCTTCGTGCTGCTTTTTTCATCGCAAGTTCCATGGCTATATTTGTCTTTTGTTGACTCTGCAGCTGCACAGCAAATCTTTGCTTAGTTTTTCTTTCTGCTGATATAATAAATATCATCAGCTCATAAGAACATCAGCTCAATTTTCTATATATAAGAACATCAGCTCAATTTTCTTCGTGCTGCTTTTTTCATCGCAAGTTCCATGGCTATATTTGTCTTTTGTTGATTCTGCAGCTAGCTGTACAGCAAATCTTTGCTTAGTTTTTCTTTCTGCTGATATAATAAATATCATCAGCTCAATTTTCTTCGTGCTGCTTTTTTCATCGCAAGTTCCATGGCTATATTTGTCTTTTGTTGACTCTGCAGCTGCACAGCAAATCTTTGCTTAGTTTTTCTTTCTGCTGATATAATAAATATCATCAGCTCATAAGAACATCAGCTCAATTTTCTTCGTGCTGCTTTTTTCATCGCAAGTTCCATGGCTATATTTGTCTTTTATTGACTCTGCAGCTAGCTGTACAGCAAATCTTTGCTTAGTTTTCTTTCTGCTGATATAATAAATATCATCAGCTCAATTTTCTTCGTGCTGCTTTTTTTATCGCAAGTTCCATGGCTATATTTGTCTTTTGTTGACTCTGCAGCTGCACAGCAAATCTTTGCTTAGTTTTTTTCTGCTGATATAATAAATATCATCAGCTCATAAGAACATCAGCTCAATTTTCTATATATAAGAACATCAGCTCAATTTTCTATATATAAGAACATCAGCTCAATTTTCTATATATAAGAACATCAGCTCAATTTTCTTCGTGCTGCTTTTTTCATCGCAAGTTCCAAGGCTATATTTGTCTTTTGTTGACTCTGCAGCTTCACAGCAAATCTTTGCTTCGTTTTTCTTTCTGCTGATATAATAAATATCCTTCCCATTTCTTCATTGTCACTTTTCTTCTTTTTTTCCCTTTTATTCCCTCAGATGACAATAATTTATTCATCACGCCGAAAGAACTTTCAGCCCGAGGACCACGAATGCATGATATCAAAGCGTATACTACTTTAGGTAAATGGTGCAACTTTCAGAATATGAATACTTTTGAACACCATGCATCCATTCTAACAAATTTTCAACCTTTGCCACTTCCGTTTCTGGAAGAAAATTTTCCCTCCCTTATCAAGCTTAATTAAGTACAGACATTTTTTAACAACAACAAGGGCAGTGAGAACATCATGGGAAGAAAAAAATATGATTACAAGAGAAATCTTCACTTCGACCGACCTGTTTTCGGCAACTTTTCCCTCCATTTTTAAGCTGAAATGCAGTATCTGTGGAATAAACGGACATTTAAGAACAATACCGAGCAGAAGAAACATCACAAGAGGAAAAAAATACGATTATGGGAGAAATCTGCGTTGCATCTAACTTCCGTTTTCAAGAGACAGAACTCCATCTTCAAACGGAAAATGAATCGCCCTCCCTCACCCCCCCCAAAATTTCTGTTCAGTTGTACATTGATATCGAGAATGCCCAAAATGATAACGGAAATGGCGGAAATCTTTGAATCCACAGAAGAATCTCATGCCTGAAGACTAAAGGGAAATCTTCGTGCAGCCTTAACTTCTGTTTTTGGCAATTATTGCCCACAGTTTCATGCTGAAATACAAATATTTATGCAATGAAATGATATTTAACAACAACAGTGGACACAGGCAACATTGTGAGAAAAAAGAAATTATGATCACAAGAAAAATCTTTACTCCGTTTAACTTCCATCTTCGAAAGTTTTGAAAGACGAAATACCGTTCCCAGACAGAAAATGACCCCCCCACCACCACCATTTCTCTTCAGTTCTGCAGGAATCTCGAGAATGACCCAAATATTGACAAAAAAGGTGGAATTTCGCGAATCCGCGGAAGAATCTCATGTATGATATATACACTAAATATAATGATATTGATTTTTTTTTTTTTTTGATTGGAGGTTTAACGTCCACCGTGAGCAACGCAATGGGCTATAAGCGGTCGCCTGTCCCTAATTTAGGGTCACTGGTTCCAGGGAAGGGAGAGAGCCAGTGCCGTAAGACAAACACAACATCCATGCCTCACCGGGATTCGAACCCGGACCCCGTTCGGACGAATGATCAGAGGCCATCGCTTAGACCACTGCGTCACCGGGGCGGCACACAACACAATTATATTGATTTTATGTCTTCAAAAAGTTTCATTCGCTGAACCAGTTCATTAATTCATCCAAACAGAAATGACAATTTCTATGCACTTCTCAAGATAACTCTCCATACAGTTTTTAAAAAATGTTCACAAAACCAACCTTCATTATTCCCAACTCCAGTTTGTCAAAACTTCACACACACACACACACACACAAACACAAACACACACACACACACACACACACAAAAACACACATCCTGTGTTGTAATAATCCAATAATCTAAACCGTTACACCTTTTGAGGTCTTTCGCATCATCTTTGTGAACATCATCAGAAAATCACCAACTCCACACTGTCTCAATTCGAACATGTTTCCCGAGCGATCGTGATCTCACTAAGGGTTTCCCTTTCTGTCTCCACAGGTGATTACTACGTGCAGTACGGTAATACGTATTTTAGTTTTCTTTAACTTGTGCTGCCATCTGTGATTTCTTTCTGTGTTTTTTCATCTAAGATTATCATTTCCAGATGATTAAGCTTTATTTAATATTTCTCCTTTCTTTTTTTATTGAACATTTCCACACTTCTGGTATTATATAGGGATCATGAATATTACAAGCTCTTTTTCTTTTTTTCAATACTGATTCTGAGTATTTTATTGAACATGGATGGTGAAATCAGTAGGCGAGTGAATTCTTCTATGAAAGTCATAGCTGCTCTGGGAGGTTTTCACAGGAATGATGGGCTCTCTAGAGAGTCCCGCATGGCTGTGTATGAAACAGTAATTGTTCCTACTCTGATGTATGGCAGTGAAACCTGGATACTGCAGAAGAAACATAGGAGTCGTTTGTGTGCTGGAGAAATGCGTTACTTGCGTGGGGTTTGTGGCAAGACACAATATGATTGTGTGAGAAATGAAGACGTATTGCAGTTGTGTGATGTGAAGCAAAATGTTGTTAGCAAGGTGGAGACCAATATGCTTTGGTGGTTTGGCCATGTTGAAAGAATGAGTGATGAGATGCTTACTAAGAAAACCTTTTCAGCCCAAGTGGCAGGAAGGAAAGGCCAAGGAAGGCCAAGGAAGACATGGGTGGATCAGATTCAGGAGTGTCTGCATGAGAAAAAGATTATGAGTATGAAGTATAAAAGATCTTGTGTAAGGCGTGTAATGGATATCAGTGAAGTCCGAGTTGTATGTCAGGATCGCTGTAAATGGAGAAGTTTGATACGACAACAATAAGTAAAAATATCTGGAAGTTTGTATTTCTTTTTGGAGCTAACCTCTGAATCTCAGAGAACAACTTAGTGATATGTATGTATGTATGAAAGAATGAGTGATGAAATGCTTACTAAGAAAATATTTTCAGCCCAGGTGGCAGGAAGGAAAGGCAGAAGAAGGCCAAGGAAGACATGGGTGGATCAGATTCAGGAGTGTCTGCATGAGAAAAAGATTATGAGCATGAAGTATAAAAGATCTTGTGTACGGCGTGTAATGGATATCAGTGAAGCACGAGTTGTATGTCAAGATCGCTGTAAATGGCGAAGTTTGATACGACAACAGTAAGTAAAAATATCTGGAAGTCTGTATTTCTTTTTGGAGCTAACCTCTGAATCTCAGAGAACAGCTTAGTGATATGTATGTATGTATGTATGTATGTATGTATGTATGTATGTATGTATGTATGTATGTATGTATGTATGAATGAACAAATGAGTATTTGCATAAGGTATGTTTATGGTGATGAGATGCTTACTAAGAAAATCTTTTTAGCCCAAGCGGCAGGAAGGAAAGCCAGAGGAAGGCGAAGGAAGACATGAGTGGATCAGATTCAGGAGTGTCCGCATGAGAAAAAGATTAAGAGTATGAAGTATAAAAGATCTTGTGTACGGCGTGTAATGGATATCAGTGAAGCACGAATTGTGTGTCAAGATCGCTGTAAATGGCGAAGTTTGATACGACAACAATAAGTAAAAATATCTGGAAGTTTGTATTTCTTTCTGGAGCTAACCTCTGAATCTCAGAGAACAGCTTAGTGATATGTATGCATGTATGTATGTATGTATGTATGAATGAACAAATGAGTATTTGCATAAGGTATGTTTATGGTGATGAAATGCTTACTAAGAAAATCTTTTCAGCCCAAGCGGCAGGAAGGAAAGGCAGAGGAAGGCCAAGGAAGACATGGGTGGATCAGATTCAGGAGTGTCTGCATGAGAAAAAGATTATGAGTATGAAGTATAAAAGATCTTGTGTACGGCATGTAATGGATATCAGTGAAGCACCAGTTGTATGTCAAGATCGCTGTAAATGGAGAAGTTTGATACAACAACAATAAGTAAAAATATCTGGAAGTTTGTATTTCTTTTTGGAGCTAACCTCTGAATATCAGAGAACAGCTTAGTGATATGTATGTATGTATGTATGTATGTATGTATGATTCTGAGTATCTCAATTCCCATTCATTTTTATGTTTGCTCTGTATTTTTACTTCTTCAAATTTTGGTTCCATATTTTCTTTTATACAGGGTGTCTACAAATGATTGGAGCGGTTTCGTGACGTTTTGAGGCTGTAATGTTAGCGATATGCTGCTCGAGTTAGATGTTACCCAACATGCATTGCTGGAGTTGGATGTTACCAGAAACGCATTGCTCAAGTTCAACTTAGGTCGCCGCTAGCGGCCGCGAGAGGGCAGCACTTGTCTTACAGTCGATGAGATGGCTTCAAACAGCGAGAAGGCGTTTGGTGTCCTCGAATTTCATTCTAGTCAATCCGTGACAACAGTGCAACGACACTTTCGAAAGAAATTTAGGAAAACTCCACCCAGCACCAACTCCATTCGGCGATGGTATGAACAGTTTAAAGCGACAGGATGCCTGTGTAAAGGGAAATCAACGGGTCATCCATCAGTGCCTGGAGAAACCACGGAACTCGTGCGGTCAAGTTTCGTGCGTAGCCCCACAGAAGTCAACGCACACAGCGAGCACAGAACTGGATATTCCACGATCGACCTTTGGGAAGATCTTACGCAAATGATTGAAGCAGAAGTTGTACCGCTTGCAATTGCTACAAGCCCTGATGCACCCGATGACAAAGTGGGTAGCTTAGAGTTTTGTTCGCGATTTCAAAGTTTTACGGAAGAACACGATGCGTTTTCTGATATCGTAAACTTGTCTTCAGTGACGAAGCAACATTTTTCGTTAGTGGCAAAGTGAATAGGCACAATGTGCGAATCTGGGGCACAGAAAACACCCACACACCTTCATGGAGCACATTCGGGATTCTAAAAAAAATCAGTGTTTTCTGTGTGGTCTCAAAATTTAAAGTTTACGGCCCAACATTAACTCATGCTGCACTTGGAAATCGACAGTGTGGACTTCATCTACTAACAGGATGGCGTTGCACCCCATTTCCATCACGATGTATCTGGACATTTTGGAACATTGGCTTATGTCGCAGTTGGAGACCGACAGTGCGGACTTCATCTACTAACAGGATGGCGTTCCGCCCCATTTCCATCACGATGTATCTGGACATTTTGGAACATTGGCTTATGTCGCAGTTGGAGACCGACAGTGCGGACTTCATCTACTAACAGAATGGCGTTCCGCCCCATTTCCATCACGATGTATCTGGACATTTTGGAACATTGGCTTATGTCGCAGTTGGAGACCGACAGTGCGGACTTCATCTACTAACAGGATGGCGTTCCGCCCCATTTCCATCACGATGTATCTGGACATTTTGGAACATTGGCTTATGTCGCAGTTGGAGACCGACAGTGCGGACTTCATCTACTAACAGGATGGCGTTCCGCCCCATTTCCATCACGATGTATCTGGACATTTTGGAACATTGGCTTATGTCGCAGTTGGAGACCGACAGTGCGGACTTCATCTACTAACAGGATGGCGTTCCGCCCCATTTCCATCACGATGTATCTGGACATTTTGGAACATTGGCTTATGTCGCAGTTGGAGACCGACAGTGCGGACTTCATCTACTAACAGGATGGCGTTCCGCCCCATTTCCATCACGATGTATCTGGACATTTTGGAACATTGGCTTATGTCGCAGTTGGAGACCGACAGTGCGGACTTCATCTACTAACAGGATGGCGTTCCGCCACATTTCCATCACGATGTATCTGGACATTTTGGAACATTGGCTTATGTCGCAGTTGGAGACCGACAGTGCGGACTTCATCTACTAACAGGATGGCGCTCCGCCCCATTTCCATCACGATGTATCTGGACATTTTGGAACATTGGCTTATGTCGCAGTTGGAGACCGACAGTGCGGACTTCATCTACTAACAGGATGGCGTTCCGCCCCATTTCCATCACGATGTATCTGGACATTTTGGAACATTGGCTTATGTCGCAGTTGGAGACCGACAGTGCGGACTTCATCTACTAACAGGATGGCGTTCCGCCCCATTTCCATCACGATGTATCTGGACATTTTGGAACATTGGCTTATGTCGCAGTTGGAGACCGACAGTGCGGACTTCATCTACTAACAGGATGGCGTTCCGCCCCATTTCCATCACGATGTATCTGGACATTTTGGAACATTGGCTTATGTCGCAGTTGGAGACCGACAGTGCGGACTTCATCTACTAACAGGATGGCGTTCCGCCACATTTCCATCACGATGTATCTGGACATTTTGGAACATTGGCTTATGTCGCAGTTGGAGACCGACAGTGCGGACTTCATCTACTAACAGGATGGCGCTCCGCCACATTTCCATCACGATGTATCTGGACATTTTGGAACATTGGCTTATGTCGCAGTTGGAGACCGACAGTGCGGACTTCATCTACTAACAGGATGGCGTTCCGCCACATTTCCATCACGATGTATCTGGACATTTTGGAACATTGGCTTATGTCGCAGTTGGAGACCGACAGTGCGGACTTCATCTACTAACAGGATGGCGTTCCGCCACATTTCCATCACGATGTATCTGGACATTTTGGAACATTGGCTTATGTCGCAGTTGGAGACCGACAGTGCGGACTTCATCTACTAACAGGATGGCGTTCCGCCCCATTTCCATCACGATGTATCTGGACATTTTGGAACATTGGCTTATGTCGCAGTTGGAGACCGACAGTGCGGACTTCATCTACTAACAGGATGGCGTTCCGCCCCATTTCCATCACGATGTATCTGGACATTTTGGAACATTGGCTTATGTCGCAGTTGGAGACCGACAGTGCGGACTTCATCTACTAACAGGATGGCGTTCCGCCACATTTCCATCACGATGTATCTGGACATTTTGGAACATTGGCTTATGTCGCAGTTGGAGACCGACAGTGCGGACTTCATCTACTAACAGGATGGCGTTCCACCCCATTTCCATCACGATGTATCTGGACATTTTGGAACATTGGCTTATGTCGCAGTTGGAGACCGACAGTGCGGACTTCATCTACTAACAGGATGGCGTTCCGCCACATTTCCATCACGATGTATCTGGACATTTTGGAACATTGGCTTATGTCGCAGTTGGAGACCGACAGTGCGGACTTCATCTACTAACAGGATGGCGTTCCGCCACATTTCCATCACGATGTATCTGGACATTTTGGAACATTGGCTTATGTCGCAGTTGGAGACCGACAGTGCGGACTTCATCTACTAACAGGATGGCGTTCCGCCACATTTCCATCACGATGTATCTGGACATTTTGGAACATTGGCTCATGCCGCAGTTGGAGACCGACAGTGCGGACTTCATCTACTAACAGGATGGCGTTCCGCCACATTTCCATCACGATGTATCTGGACATTTTGGAACATTGGCTTATGTCGCAGTTGGAGACCGACAGTGCGGACTTCATCTACTAACAGGATGGCGTTCCGCCACATTTCCATCACGATGTATCTGGACATTTTGGAACATTGGCTCATGCCGCAGTTGGAGACCGACAGTGCGGACTTCATCTACTAACAGGATGGCGTTCTGCCCCATTTCCATCACGATGTATCTGGACATTTTGGAACATTGGCTTATGTCGCAGTTGGAGACCGACAGTGTGGACTTCATCTACTAACAGGATGGCGTTCCGCCACATTTCCATCACGATGTATCTGGACATTTTGGAACATTGGCTAATGCCGCAGTTGGAGACGGACAGTGTGGACTTCATCTACTAACAGGATGGCGTTGCACCCCATTTCCATCACGATGTATCTGGACATTTTGGAACATTGGCTTATGTCGCAGTTGGAGACCGACAGTGTGGACTTCATCTACTAACAGGATGGCGTTCCGCCACATTTCCATCACGATGTATCTGGACATTTTGGAACATTGGCTAATGCCGCAGTTGGAGACGGACAGTGCGGACTTCATCTACTAACAGGATGGCGCTCCGCCCCATTTCCATCACGATGTATCTGGACATTTTGGAACATTGGCTTATGTTGCAGTTGGAGACCGACAGTGCGGACTTCATCTACTAACAGGATGGCGTTCCGCCACATTTCCATCACGATGTATCTGGACATTTTGGAACATTGGCTAATGCCGCAGTTGGAGACGGACAGTGTGGACTTCATCTACTAACAGGATGGCGCTCCGCCCCATTTCCATCACGATGTATCTGGACATTTTGGAACATTGGCTTATGTCGCAGTTGGAGACCGACAGTGTGGACTTCATCTACTAACAGGATGGCGTTCCGCCCCATTTCCATCACGATGTATCTGGACATTTTGGAACATTGGCTTATGTCGCAGTTGGAGACGGACAGTGTGGACTTCATCTACTAACAGGATGGCGTTCCGCCCCATTTCCATCACGATGTATCTGGACATTTTGGAACATTGGCTTATGTCGCAGTTGGAGACCGACAGTGTGGACTTCATCTACTAACAGGATGGCGTTGCACCCCATTTCCATCACGATGTATCTGGACATTTTGGAACATTGGCTTATGTCGCAGTTGGAGACCGACAGTGTGGACTTCATCTACTAACAGGATGGCGTTGCACCCCATTTCCATCACGATGTATCTGGACATTTTGGAACATTGGCTTATGTCGCAGTTGGAGACCGACAGTGTGGACTTCATCTACTAACAGGATGGCGCCGATCACGATGTTGCATCTGGACATTTTGGAACATTGGCTTATGCCGCAGTTGGAGACGGACAGTGTGGACTTCATCTACTAACAGGATGGCGTCCACATTTCCATCACGATGTATCTGGACATTTTGGAACATTGGCTTATGTCGCAGTTGGAGACCGACAGTGTGGACTTCATCTACTAACAGGATGGCGTTCCGCCCCATTTCCATCACGATGTATCTGGACATTTTGGAACATTGGCTAATGCCGCAGTTGGAGACCGACAGTGTGGACTTCATCTACTAACAGGATGGCGCTCTGCCCCATTTCCATCACGATGTATCTGGACATTTTGGAACATTGGCTTATGCCGCAGTTGGAGACCGACAGTGTGGACTTCATCTACTAACAGGATGGCGTTCCGCCCATTTCCATCACGATGTATCTGGACATTTTGGAACATTGGCTTATGTCGCAGTTGGAGACCGACAGTGTGGACTTCATCTACTAACAGGATGGCGTTCCGCCACATTTCCATCACGATGTATCTGGACATTTTGGAACATTGGCTTATGTCGCAGTTGGAGACCGACAGTGTGGACTTCATCTACTAACAGGATGGCGTTGCACCCCATTTCCATCACGATGTATCTGGACATTTTGGAACATTGGCTTATGTCGCAGTTGGAGACCGACAGTGTGGACTTCATCTACTAACAGGATGGCGTTCCGCCCATTTCCATCACGATGTATCTGGACATTTTGGAACATTGGCTTAATGTCGCAGTTGGAGACCGACAGTGTGGACTTCATCTACTAACAGGATGGCGTTCCGCCCCATTTCCATCACGATGTATCTGGACATTTTGGAACATTGGCTTATGTCGCAGTTGGAGACCGACAGTGTGGACTTCATCTACTAACAGGATGGCGTTGCCCCATTTCCATCACGATGTATCTGGACATTTTGGAACATTGGCTTATGTCGCAGTTGGAGACCGACAGTGTGGACTTCATCTACTAACAGGATGGCGTTCCGCCCATTTCCATCACGATGTATCTGGACATTTTGGAACATTGGCTTATGTCGCAGTTGGAGACCGACAGTGCGGACTTCATCTACTAACAGGATGGCGTTCCGCCACATTTCCATCACGATGTATCTGGACATTTTGGAACATTGGCTTATGTCGCAGTTGGAGACCGACAGTGCGGACTTCATCTACTAACAGGATGGCGTTCCGCCCCATTTCCATCACGATGTATCTGGACATTTTGGAACATTGGCTTATGCCGCAGTTGGAGACCGACAGTGCGGACTTCATCTACTAACAGGATGGCGTTCCGCCCCATTTCCATCACGATGTATCTGGACATTTTGGAACATTGGCTTATGTCGCAGTTGGAGACCGACAGTGCGGACTTCATCTACTAACAGGATGGCGTTCGCCCACATTTCCATCACGATGTATCTGGACATTTTGGAACATTGGCTTATGTCGCAGTTGGAGACCGACAGTGCGGACTTCATCTACTAACAGGATGGCGTTCGCCCCATTTCCATCACGATGTATCTGGACATTTTGGAACATTGGCTTATGTCGCAGTTGGAGACCGACAGTGCGGACTTCATCTACTAACAGGATGGCGTTCCGCCACATTTCCATCACGATGTATCTGGACATTTTGGAACATTGGCTTATGTCGCAGTTGGAGACCGACAGTGCGGACTTCATCTACTAACAGGATGGCGTTCCGCCACATTTCCATCACGATGTATCTGGACATTTTGGAACATTGGCTCATGTCGCAGTTGGAGACCGACAGTGCGGACTTCATCTACTAACAGGATGGCGTTCCGCCACATTTCCATCACGATGTATCTGGACATTTTGGAACATTGGCTCATGCCGCAGTTGGAGACCGACAGTGCGGACTTCATCTACTAACAGGATGGCGTTCCGCCACATTTCCATCACGATGTATCTGGACATTTTGGAACATTGGCTTATGTCGCAGTTGGAGACCGACAGTGCGGACTTCATCTACTAACAGGATGGCGTTCCGCCACATTTCCATCACGATGTATCTGGACATTTTGGAACATTGGCTCATGCCGCAGTTGGAGACCGACAGTGCGGACTTCATCTACTAACAGGATGGCGTTCCGCCCCATTTCCATCACGATGTATCTGGACATTTTGGAACATTGGCTTATGTCGCAGTTGGAGACCGACAGTGTGGACTTCATCTACTAACAGGATGGCGTTCCGCCACATTTCCATCACGATGTATCTGGACATTTTGGAACATTGGCTTATGCCGCAGTTGGAGACCGACAGTGTGGACTTCATCTACTAACAGGATGGCGTTCCGCCACATTTCCATCACGATGTATCTGGACATTTTGGAACATTGGCTTATGTCGCAGTTGGAGACCGACAGTGTGGACTTCATCTACTAACAGGATGGCGTTCCGCCACATTTCCATCACGATGTATCTGGACATTTTGGAACATTGGCTTATGTCGCAGTTGGAGACCGACAGTGTGGACTTCATCTACTAACAGGATGGCGTTCCGCCCCATTTCCATCACGATGTATCTGGACATTTTGGAACATTGGCTTATGTCGCAGTTGGAGACCGACAGTGTGGACTTCATCTACTAACAGGATGGCGTTCCGCCCCATTTCCATCACGATGTATCTGGACATTTTGGAACATTGGCTTATGTCGCAGTTGGAGACCGACAGTGTGGACTTCATCTACTAACAGGATGGCGTTCCGCCCCATTTCCATCACGATGTATCTGGACATTTTGGAACATTGGCTTATGTCGCAGTTGGAGACCGACAGTGTGGACTTCATCTACTAACAGGATGGCGTTCCACCCCATTTCCATCACGATGTATCTGGACATTTTGGAACATTGGCTTATGTCGCAGTTGGAGACCGACAGTGTGGACTTCATCTACTAACAGGATGGCGTTCCGCCACATTTCCATCACGATGTATCTGGACATTTTGGAACATTGGCTCATGCCGCAGTTGGAGACCGACAGTGTGGACTTCATCTACTAACAGGATGGCGTCTGCCCCATTTCCATCACGATGTATCTGGACATTTTGGAACATTGGCTTATGTCGCAGTTGGAGACCGACAGTGTGGACTTCATCTACTAACAGGATGGCGTTGCACCCCATTTCCATCACGATGTATCTGGACATTTTGGAACATTGGCTTATGTCGCAGTTGGAGACCGACAGTGTGGACTTCATCTACTAACAGGATGGCGTTCCGCCACATTTCCATCACGATGTATCTGGACATTTTGGAACATTGGCTTATGTCGCAGTTGGAGACCGACAGTGTGGACTTCATCTACTAACAGGATGGCGTTGCACCCCATTTCCATCACGATGTATCTGGACATTTTGGAACATTGGCTTATGTCGCAGTTGGAGACCGACAGTGTGGACTTCATCTACTAACAGGATGGCGTTCCCCCATTTCCATCACGATGTATCTGGACATTTTGGAACATTGGCTTATGTCGCAGTTGGAGACCGACAGTGTGGACTTCATCTACTAACGGATGGCGTTCATTTCCATCACGATGTATCTGGACATTTTGGAACATTGGCATGTAGCAGTTGGAGACCGACAGTGTGGACTTCATCTACTAACAGGATGGCGTTACCCATTTCCATCACGATGTATCTGGACATTTTGGAACATTGGCTAATGCCGCAGTTGGAGACGGACAGTGTGGACTTCATCTACTAACAGGATGGCGCTCCGCCCCATTTCCATCACGATGTATCTGGACATTTTGGAACATTGGCTTATGCCGCAGTTGGAGACCGACAGTGTGGACTTCATCTACTAACAGGATGGCGCTCCGCCCCATTTCCATCACGATGTATCTGGACATTTTGGAACATTGGCTTATGCCGCAGTTGGAGACCGACAGTGTGGACTTCATCTACTAACAGGATGGCGTTGCACCCCATTTCCATCACGATGTATCTGGACATTTTGGAACATTGGCTTATGTCGCAGTTGGAGACCGACAGTGTGGACTTCATCTACTAACAGGATGGCGTTCCGCCACATTTCCATCACGATGTATCTGGACATTTTGGAACATTGGCTAATGCCGCAGTTGGAGACGGACAGTGTGGACTTCATCTACTAACAGGATGGCGCTCCGCCCCATTTCCATCACGATGTATCTGGACATTTTGGAACATTGGCTCATGCCGCATTTGGAGACCGACAGTGTGGACTTCATCTACTAACAGGATAGCGCTCTGCCCCATTTCCATCACAATGTATCTGGACATTTTGGAACATTGGCTTATGCCGCAGTTGGAGACCGACAGTGTGGACTTCATCTACTAACAGGATGGCGTTGCACCCCATTTCCATCACGATGTATCTGGACATTTTGGAACATTGGCTCATGCCGCAGTTGGAGACCGACAGTGTGGACTTCATTTACTAACAGGTTGGCGCTCCACCCCATTTCCATCGCGTTGTTCGTGAATTCTCAAACACCAAATTGCGAAAGTGACGGATCGGTCGTGTTGGGAATGATGATCACCAACTGCTGATGTGGCCTCCATTCTGCCCCCGACTTAACCCCATGCGATTTTTTCGTGTGGGGTTTATGTCGCCTTTACCAGCCGATCTACCGGAACAAGGGCGTGCATCATCAACGCTTTTGCTCATATTGGTAGAGACATGCTAACTTGCATTTGGGAGGAACTTGATTACAGAGTTGATGCATGCAGAATCAGTCAAGGGGTGCACATTGAGCACCTGTATTATGCCCCCCCAACCCCCCCCCCCTTTGTGCATTATTATTTTTATTCTATTGTGAAGTTTTGTGATCATATGTTAAATAATATACCTACAATAAAATCGTGAAACCGCTCAAATCATTTGGAGACACCCTGTACAATACTGTATCATCACTGTTTTATTTTATTCTCCAGTATCCCTCATACTGTTGTATTCTTTTTTAAATCTGTTCTTTGTAGATCTGTAATAATACTGTATTTTAAGGAGCTCTCTTGAGAAGTGCATAGAAATTTATTTGTTTGGGTGAATTAATGAAGTGGTTCAGCAAATGAAACTTTTTTGAGGACATAAAAGCAATCATGGGCAACTGCTGGGGGTGGTCACCCCCCCCATTTCAGGCCACTGTAACAGGGTGAAAGTCACTAAATCAGAAAACGGTCACGAAAAAGTAACGAAAATTCGTTCAAAGGTCAAGTGTGTGTGTGTGTTGGATAGAGGTTGTGCATTTTGTGACCTCCTACCTGGTTGTTGATTTGGAGTAGTTTCCGGGCTTCTTGCCACGGCGTACTTTCCTGTTCCAGGTGTTCGAGAAGTTCCAGTGCTTCGTTTAAAATACACTCAATTCCAACATGGCGACTTCCGGTGTAAACAACACCAGCGAAGTCAAACCGGAAGAGCAGAGTCTCACGTCACTCAATTCCAACATGGCAACTTCCGGTGTAAACAACACCAGCCAAGTCAAACCAGAAGAGCAGAGTCTCACGTCACTCAATTCCAACATGGCGACTTCCGGTGAGTCTCACGTCACTCAATTCCAACATGGCGACTTCCGGTGTAAACAACACCAGCCAAGTCAAACCGGAAGAGCAGAGTCTCCACGTCACTCAATTCCAACATGGCGACTTCCGGTGTAAACATCACCAGCCAAGTCAAACCGGAAGAGCAGAGTCTCACGTCACTCAATTCCAACATGGCGACTTCCGGTGTAAACAACACCAGCCAAGTCAAACCGGAAGAGCAGAGTCTCACGTCACTCAATTCCAACATGGCGACTTCCGGTGTAAACATCACCAGCCAAGTCAAACCGGAAGAGCAGAGTCTCACGTCACTCAATTCCAACATGGCAACTTCCGGTGTAAACATCACTAGCCAAGTCAAACAAACCGGAAGAGCAGAGTCTCACGTCACTCAATTCCAACATGGCAACTTCCGGTGTAAAACAACACCAGCCAAGTCAAACCGGAAGAGCAGAGTCTCACGTCACTCAATTCCAACATGGCGACTTCCGGTGTAAAACAACACCAGCCAAGTCAAACCGGAAGAGCAGAGTCTCACGTCACTCAATTCCAACATGGCGACTTCCGGTGTAAACAACACCAGCCAAGTCAAACCGGTAGAGCAGAGTCTCACGTCACTCAAGTCTCGGCAATCAGACGCCATGATGTCAGCAATGCTCGCGAGTAGTACGTCAGCAGCAGCCGATGCTGTATTTGATACTCCTGTGGAGTTTCCCAGATTACCCAAGCCTATGCAGCCTTCGCCATCTTCTCGCCGGCGCATTGGCTCCATGACGCATCGATTCAGAGGCAGCAAGCAGATGTCATCAGCCACTTCATCGACGTCTGCTGGTCCTGTTCCTCCTTTGAATTATGCTGATGTAGTTAACCCCCACTCAAAGCCTTCTAATCATTTGGCAGCATTGGCGCCAACTGTGTCTCTCTGTTATGGCAGTGTGACAGTCACTATAGCAGAAGACTCAGGTGTGGGTTGCGAACATCATGTGCTGCTAAATAGGGGTGTCTTATTTCATGCTCTACCTAACACTCCCATCCCACAGTACATGGCGGCATTGGAGCTACTAGTGGATCCACACACGATTGCTGGCGTATCAGGATGTCCTAGAGGCATCACCGTCCTCTTTGCGACACAAACATCTGCTGACATAGTGCTGGCTAATGGCATTGATATTAGTAACCAACATCTCATACCGTCTCCTTTGACCCAGAGGCCAACAACAGTTACTTTCTATCCGGTTCCGTTGGAAGTACCGGATACAGCGCTTCCCATGACCATTTCGTCAGTCTGCAAGATTGTGGGGAAGGTACAGCGCATTTTGTATGCGCCAGGGGACACGCTTTATACCCATGTGGGTGGACTGAAGCAACAAGTTCGCGTTGTTTTCCCGACGGTTGCAGCAATTGACAAATGCCCCATGAAGGCCACAGTGAAGATTGGCGTCAGATCCTATGAGTTTGGCGTCTTCATAGGAAAATGGTGCAATTTGTGTCAGTTGCCTGGGCATATAAGATCACACTGTCCAAGGCGTGTAAACAACAGTATACTTGTTAATTTGCCAAAAACATCTCAATCTTCTGCTATCCCTTTGAGTGAGACTGCGGCTGAGGAAGTTGAAGTGTTGCCGAAATCCCCCTTCACGAGTGCAGCACAGTTTTCTGATGATAATCTTCCAATCCAAGTTGGTGAAGAGGTGCCTCCAGTATGTCCTGTTTCTAATAGTTTTCTGCCTCGGAAGGAAGTTGCATTGTGCCCGGATGATTCTGTGAGTGCACAGAAGGGAGACCTGGAGGTAGCCACAGTGAATGTAACTGAAATGATGGACACTACTGTTTCATCCAGTACAGATGAGGGCCAACAAGTGATCAATGCGATTGAAACTGGAGGGGCCCATGTAGCAGGACATTGCAAGTACCATCACCAAGAGGCCGGGATCTACTCCGGACTCCTCAAGTAAGAAGTGATCGAAGTCTGCACAGGAATTCATGGGGCCAGATGCTCCTGAAGTGTCCGGGGATGATGTGGCTAGCAATTATCAGTGCCCAGCGGCAACAACTCACGGATCAGGCAGGCATGTGTCAGCCTCGTTAAATACTACCGAGGACAGAACTCATCAAGATATTGTTGACTCTTTAATTGACGATTGGCCAAATTCAGAAGAGCCATTGACCCTCGATATGGTGAAGAGAACGTTCTCACTACATGAATTCAAAGCAGCTGTATTACTTAATCATGTAACTGATTTTCAGGTCGATATCGATGCCAGTATTGTACAATTGGGAAATTGTCTCAAGTATTTACAAGGTGCAACCAAAGAGTACCCCTCATTTCAGATACATATCGATACATTTCGCACCCGAGTTTCCCGATTGAGAAACGATCTTGAGAGTGCTCTTGGTGACTCTCCACACGTCAAGTCTTGTTAGCTTCTGCACTTTTAATTGCAGAGGATTTTCCAGCCCCTTCAAAAACTCATTAGTTTACGAGGATATCAATCCACACCTCCTGGATTTTCTCCTCTTCTAGGAGACTAAATGTTTGGCATCTACACCTTTTCATAAGTGGAGAAATTGGCCATATCAATTCCATCACTGTTTTGGTACTCGTCCCCATGCTGGAGTGTCCATTGCAATCCACAATCGTCTTAAAACATCACTCTCTGGTATAGTCGAGGTGGCATGTGATCCGGGTTATTTCCTCTATGTCAAACTCTCTCTTGCTGGCTTGTTCATCCATCTTCTGAATATCTATAAACCCTGTTCGGATCAGTTGGCTCTCCCTCTGTTGGACAAAGTTCGGTCCTCTTTGGCGTCAATCCCCGATGAATGACCTTGTTGTGTCCGGTGGATGACCTTGTTGACCTTATCCCTGTTGAATGACCTTGTTGTGTCCGGTGGATGACCTTGTTGACCTTATCCCTGTGGAATGACCTTGTTGACCATATCCCTGTCGAATGACCTTGTTGACCTTATCCCTGTCGAATGACCTTGTTGACCTTATCCCTGTTGAATGACCTTGTTGACCTTATCCCTGTTGAATGACCTTATTGACCTTATCCTTGTTGAATGACCTTGTTGACCTTATCCCTGTTGAATGACCTTGTTGACCTTATCCCTGTTGAATGACCTTGTTCACCGTATCCCTGTTGAATGACCTTGTTGACCTTATCCCTGTCGAATGACCTTGTTGACCTTATCCTTGTTGAATGACCTTGTTGACCGTATCCCTGTTGAATGACCTTGTTGACCTTATCCCTGTTGAATGACCTTGTTGACCTTATCCCTGTTGAATGACCTTGTTGACCTTATCCCTGTTGAATGACCTTGTTCACCGTATCCCTGTTGAATGACCTTGTTGACCTTATCCCTGTCAAATGACCTTGTTGACCTTATCCCTGTTGAATGACCTTGTTGACCTTATCGCTGTTGAATGACCTTGTTGACCTTATCCTTGTTGAATGACCTTGTTGACCGTATCCCTGTTGAATGACCTTGTTGACCGTATCCCTGTTGAATGACCTAGTTGACCTTATCCCTGTTGAATGACCTTGTTGACCTTATTCCTGTTGAATGACCTTGTTGACCTTATTCCTGTTGAATGACCTTGTTGACCTTATTCCTGTTGAATGACCTTGTCTCTCTTGCTGGCTTGTTCATCCATCTTTTTAGTATCTATGTACCCCGTTCAGTCCGCTTTGGCGTCAATCCCCGTTGAATGACCTTGTCTCCGTTGAATGTCCGGTGGATGACCTAGTTGACCTTGTCGACGTTGAATGACCGGTGGATGACCTTGTTGTGTCCGTTGGGGATTTTAACTGTACGCTGGATCCTGTCCTTGATCGGATTCATTCTACTGAATACCGTTCTTTCCTTGTTCACTCAACTTCTTGATATTTTTTGTACTTTGCACCCTACCGTGAGGACATATTCCCGGAGGGCCTCTTCTGCCGCAGCGCAAGGTGAGGTTCGCCTCGACAGAGTCTATGTGTCTGCGGCTTTTCGCCCTTCTTATCACTCTGCAAGGTATCTCCCATCGGTTTGCATCGGATCATGATCTTTGCGCAATCTTGATCGTTCTCTCCAGGAATTCCAATCCACATCTTCGTCTTTGGCCGCTCCCCGAGTGCTGCCTTTACCGATGATACCTACCACCAGCAAGTCACAGAGATTCTTCAAGAGGCAAATGAATCCCTGCGAACATCAACTGATCCCGTCTCGCCGTGGACGACTACTAAGATACGACTCATCGCTTTCTCAAAGAGATTCTCTGCCTCCAAATGCCAACATGACGCTCTGGCGATCGCACATCTTTGATCATCGCTCTCGTGTATCTCCCCGTCATCTCCTTTGTTTTCTGCCGTTACTGCGGACCTTAAAGATCTTCTTGGACAAGCAGCTCAAGACGCTTTAAGGAGGCTGCATCTGGATGATCTGGCGAGTGAGATACAGGATCCGGTCGCGCTTGCGGATGTCGAGCAGCACATCCATTCGCCACAATCTCTCGCGTGTCTCGCCCTTCCAGATGGTTCGGTCACTAATGATCCTTTCCTCATCGGCCCAATTGTCCACGATCATTTCTTCCAGCGGTTTAATCCGCCTCCGGCACACCCGTCATTTTCTTCTCTCCTTACTAACCTGCCACCTGTGCCGGACCATCTGCATCAATCACTTACATCACCAGCTGCACTCGTGGAAGGCCGGACAGCGTTGCAGTCATTGAATCAGCACTCCACACCTGGACCGGATGGACTTCCAACGACGTTCTACCGATCCGTGGCTGTTTTGCTTCTGCCGTTGCTGCCTGCCTGTATCAACGGTTTTCTTAACAGATCTTTAGTGCCAACGACGTTTACAGAGGCTTATATCAGGCTTCTTCCCAAGAGTGGAGATCTGCTAGACATCAGCAATTGGTGGCCAAGTAGTATCCTCAACACTGACTATAAGCTATATACGAAGATACTGAGGACCTTAAAGATCTTCTGCGCACCGTCTGAATCCGGTTCTATCGTCTCTCATTCATCCTGATCAGTCGCATGCAGTACCTTCGCTTTCAATCCATGGCTCACTGCACGTCATCCAGAATCTCATTCTTCCTGCGGAACGAAGGGTCGAGCCCCTGGAGGTGTTTTCCCTCGATCAACGTCAGGCATTCGACCACATTTCGCATTCGTTTCTTTCTCATGTCCTCACGGCACTTGGTTTTCCTCCTCCTTTTGTTGTATCACTACTCAACCTGTATCACGGTTCTGTTTTTCACGTCCGCACTTCCACTTTGCCGACCGGGGGCAATCCGTTCTCCTCGGGCTTTCGTCAAGGATGCCCGCTCTCGGGGCAACTTTTTAGTTTGATTTTCGAACCTCTCCTTATCCGTCTCGGGTCCACCCTCTCGCCGTCCTCGACCGCACTGTCCCCTACTTCTCGACGTCCGCTGACGTGGTTTCTGCGTACGCCGATGATCTTACTCTCTTTCTTCGTTCCGAATCCGATTTTACTCAGGTTGATCTTTGCCTACTCTGAATACGCGCAGGTCTCCGGGGGCGGCGCTGAACCGGGCCGATTGCTCGGGGCTGTGGTGTGGGGCGCGGAGGTCACGCTCCGATCGTCCCTGGGGTGCGAAATTGTCTGCGACGGTTCAGCGCTTTCTCGGAGTCTCCCTTGGCTGTCGTCCACGGTTCACGGACCCTTCTTGGTCTCCCATTTCCAGATTCCGACAGTCGCCTGCTCCACGGCGTCGCGCTCGGTCGCACCTCTCGGTGTGGGGTCGAGCACGAGTGGTTTCTTCTTATCTGTTGCCTCTTCTTGAATGTTACTGGACACCCCACGTGACTCCGTCTCCCTTTCTTTCAGCTGTGGTTTCTACCCTGCATAACTTCATGTGGCACCGGCAGCACTGGGTCTCCGCCAGAGTGCTGTCCCTCCCGGTTTCATTTGGCGGTGTGAACCTTCCGGATGTTGCCGTGAGGTACAGGACGACGCGCCTTTTCTTTCTTTTCCGTCAACTCTCTTTTCCTGTTAGCCCGGCCGTTCGAACTCCTGATGCCATTTTTGCACCTTTTAATCCGTGCCTCACGTTTGCAACCCTCTTGCGTATGGATGCCTTATCTCTCATTCCATCTCGTCTTCCTCCAGTGGCAAAGGAAGCCCTTCGCTTCTGGAGAGATCTTGTCCCGACGCGTCTACCGCCTACTAGTCTACAGGAACTATTATTGGAACCCTTATTCTATTCCACCCTGGTTTGTCGTTCCTCAGGGGGACCCGTTTGTTTTTCCCGAGTGGATTGCAGGAGGGGTTTCGACGGTTTGGAAACGGTTTGCACCAGACTTATCCTGGCTACAGCTCTCCAGGGTGGGTCCTCATCTTCTTCAATCTCAGGACAATTTCGACTCCCTCCATGTTTTATAGTCAGCTCTGTTTCGTCTCTTTCCGAACCTGGTGAGTACAGCTGGACTTACTTATCAACTTGCAGCGCCAGTTTCTTTTCCATTCTTCATTCCTTCGCATACAGGTCCTGTTTTCCTCCATTCACTCAAGTCCAGACAACTTTACCGGTTTTTGCTCCTTTGCAATGAGTCTCCCTCGACCTATTGGCCAGCTTCCAGGCGCGCACACCGGGCGCTCAACCTCCCGGGTTGAGCGGGGGTGCAATGGCGTTTTCTTTTCTGCATGGCCGTCTTCCTACACAAACTTGGTTGCATCGGTCCACTATTGTTTCCTCCCCTTTGTGTCCATTTTGTAACGTCCCCGGAGATCTGCTCCACTCGTATAATACTTCTCAGGTTCTCGATCCACTTTTTTCTCTCGTGTCATCGATTCTTTCACATATGTGTTCAGTTGCCCATTCGCTTCATGATTTCAATTTTCTTATTCCTTCCGACCGACTTTCGCCGCACAACCCATCCATTTGTTCTTTTCCGTTTGTTTTTCCTCGAAATTTGCCATTTATAGTCTTTGTTGGATGTCGCTCCGGGACGTCACTCCTGTACCAACACTTTCCCAGGCTCGGGCCTCTCTTGAGACCCGGTTTAGGGACGCACTTCTCGATCACCTGGCCAGTGAGTGGTCCTCTGCCACCCGGTGGGGGACGCAGGCTTTGTTCAATAGAATCTGGTTCCCTGGAACTCCATGGTTCTCCTCAGATTCAACGCGACTCACGCTCGCTGTCTAGGGTGGTCTGGTTTTCTCTTTTCTCCTTTTGCCATGTGGATGGTCAGGAAGAGGGTGAGGGAAGGGGAGGGGGCAAGAGTGTTTTTTTTTTCTATTATAATGTGATGTAGTGTGTTTTTGTTTTTTCTCTTCAAAGTTCTATTCTTAACTTTCCCGTTTTCTATTTACCCTGTGACTTTGGCGCAGTGTTTTAAGTTGTTGTGTGAGAACTGAAACAGGGTTCCCACTCAAAAGTAATAAAAAAATTCCCTGACTTTTCCAGGTTCTTCAGGTGGTTTTTAAAGTTTTCCAGAGTGGCATGTTGCAAAGAGTTGTTACATTTCATTCCATTCCATTCATTTTTCACACCAAAGCACACACACTTGTAAATTCTTTAAGTAATTTGTCTTTATAAAATTACCTGCTTTTCATTAATAACAACTAACTCTGCACATTATTTTCTGTACCAAAGTTCCGTGAACTTTTGTGAATACTACCCACACAGAATTTGTAAATACATTCCCATAGAAACATATGTAAGAAAAAATCTGTCAGTTGAATAGTTTCAGTTTTTCTATAACACAATGCAGCTAAGCTTAATGATGGAATGGCTCTGTTCAAAGAAACATGTTTCAAGAGAACCAACAGACAAAGGACTTTGATCCATCATCTTTTCATTAATAACAACTAATCTGCACATTATTTTCTGTACCAAAGTTCCGTGAACTTTTGTGAACACTACCCACACGGAATTTGTAAATACATTCCCATATAAACAGGTCATATGTAAGAAAAAATCTGTCAGTTGAATAGTTTCAGTTTTTCTATAACACAATGCAGCTAAGCTTAATGATGGAATGGCTCTGTTCAAAGAAACATGTTTCAAGAGAACCAACAGACAAAGGACTTTGATCCATCATCTTTTCATTAATAACAACTAACTCTGCACATTATTTTCTGTACCAAAGTTCTGTGAACTTTTGTGAACACTACCCACACGGAATTTGTAAATACATTCCCATATAAACAGGTCATATGTAAGAAAAAATCTGTCAGTTGAATAGTTTCAGTTTTTCTATAACACAATGCAGCTAAGCTTAATGATGGAATGGCTCTGTTCAAAAGAAACATGTTTCAAGAGAACCAACAGACAAAGGAATTTGATCCATCATTTGGTTGGTTCTCTTGTGAAGGGTTTCTTCAAGCAGGAGCCATTGTGCCTAATTGTTTCATGTTATAACAACTGCCTGCAGAAATTGTACAAAAGCTTAATAACTGGCAATTTTAAAAATTCAATTTTGTAAATACCTTCCCATATAAACAGGTCATATGTAAGAAAAAATCTGTCAGTTGAATAGTTTCAGTTTTTCTATAACACAATGCAGCTAAGCTTAATGATGGAATGGCTCTGTTCAAAGAAACATGTTTCAAGAGAACCAACAGACAAAGGACTTTGATCCATCATTTGGTTGCTTCTCTTGTGAAGTGTTTCTTCAAGCAGGAGCCATTGTGCCTAATTGTTCCATGTTATAACAACTGCCTGCAGAATTTGAACAAAAGCTTAATAACTGGCAATTTTAAAAATTCAATTTTGTAAATACCTTCCCATATAAACAGGGATGTAAGGTCAGGTGATGCGTAACATCACAGCCTCTCCTTGACAAATGTCAACCCCGCCTTCTCGTGGTGCATCCTGTTCCCACTAAAGGGGCTCTGACGACCACAAATAGCGGTATAACTATACCATCGGGATCAGAGGAAATGCTATCCCACACTCACCAAACCGCTTGGCCAGCGTGGTGAGTTATGGCCAAACACCTCCAAAATGACTCTACAACTTAAATCTTGGCCCTCAGTCTCCGGCAGCTGGAATGTACCTGGCCAAGGCAGTGGCCAGTGCGACATGAAGGCAGAGGGTGCTAAGAATCCCCGGAGGACCGGACTAGGCTGCCATTTGATGCTGACCTTGGCTACCTACAACGGACGCTCCCTATCTTCTGATTCAAGGCTTCTTGAATTGGAAGAGGAACTACAAAGGATCAAGTGGGACATCGTTGGGCTGAGTGAGGTAAGGAGAAAAGGAGAAGATCTCATTGAACTGAAAAGTGGACATCTCTTCTATTATCGTGGGACAGATACTGGCAGAACTAGTGGTGTTGGATTTATAATAAACAAGAAACTGAAGGATAAAGTGGTAGAAGTTGAAAGTTCCTCTGACAGAGCTGCACGACTCGTTATCCAACTATCGAGAAGATACCAGGCTCAGATTATTCAAACTTATGCACCCACCACAAGTCATCCTGAAGAAGAAATTGAAGAATTTTATGAGGAAATTCGTCATCTAAATAATAAAGGTAAGCAGCACTTGAAGATAATTATGGGAGATTTCAATGCAAAAATAGGGCACCGGCAACAGAATGAAACTTCAGTAGGTAAATTCGGTCACGGCAACAGAAACCAGCGTGGAAATACTCTCGTTGAGTTTGCAGAGGCAGAAGGATTTTTCATCTTGAATTCCTTTTTCAAGAAAAAGCCACACAGGAAATGGACATGGAGACATCCAATTGGGACGACAAGTGAAATTGATTTTATTATGTGTAACAAAAAATTCGTCATCGAAGACTGCAGTGTGCTGAACAAGTTCAACACAGGTAGTGACCATAGATTGGTGAGATGTAAGATGCACCTCAACACTAAACTGGAACGTGGCAAGCTCATAAGACAAACAAAATGTATTGACATAACCAACCTTAAAAAACACCATAATACTTTCAAGTTGGAACTGAAGAACAGATTCTCTGCTTTAGAAGGCCTAACATCGGAAGAAGTGGATATTTCGGAAGTTAACAGAAAAGTAACCAAAGCTCTTATGGAAACAGCAACAAAATTAGCTGGGTCTAAGAACAAGTTGCATGTAAACAAATTATCAGGAAAAACCAAAATGTTGATGCAAAAGAAGACAGATGAGGACAACTAAAGAAGATGTGACTTCCAAAGTGGAATATATAGAGCTATGCAAGACAGCACGAAAAAGTATCACTGAAGACGTAAGGAAATTCAACTGTGAGCTAGTGAGGAAAGCAATTGAAAACAACCAAAGCCTAAAGATAGCAAAGGGACATCTCAGTAAGGGAAGAAAACAGATTATGGCTCTGAGAAAAGAAGATGGTTCTATAACAAGAAATAGAGGCGAAATTTTGACAAGAGTGAAAGATTTCTACTCCAAATTATATGAAAGGGATGATACATGTACTCCAGACATCATGAAAGGTACCAGAGTTCTTCCAGTCCTCCCAGCAGAAGTTGCTCATGCAATCAAGAACATGAAGCGGGGGAAAGCTCCAGGAGAAAATGGAATTACTATAGACATCATACAAGAAGCAAGTGGAGAAATCGAAACAGTACTCGCCCAAATTTTCACTCGATGCCTTAATGAAGGGAAGATTCCTGAGGATTGGAACAATGCTACAATGATCCTGCTACATAAAAAAGGTGACATTGAGGATCTCAGGAACTACAGACCTATCAGCCTCCTATCAGTGGTTTATAAAATCTTCACTAAAGTTCTTTCACACCGCTTGAAGGTAACACTGGACATGGCTCAACCGAGAGAACAAGCTGGATTCAGGAGTGGCTACAGCACAATAGATCATATCCATGTACTGAGAGAACTAATTGAAAGAGCGAGGGAATATGAACTTCCATTGTGCATGGCTTTTATCGATTATGAAAAAGCCTTTGATTCGGTGAAACCATCAGCAGTTACCACGGCTCTGAAATCCTGCGGTATTGAAGATGTATACATTAATATTATTAATAACATCTATGAAAATGCAAGTGCAAAGATTCGGCTGTTTGAAAATACAACACACATAAAAATTGGAAAGGGAGTGAGACAAGGTGACACCATATCTCCGAAGCTCTTTAATGCCACATTGGAAAATGTCTTTCAATCACTGAACTGGGAAAACAAAGGGATAAAGATTAATGGAGATTATCTAACCCACCTTCGTTTTGCTGATGACATAGTCATTTTTGCAACTACCCCATCAGAGCTGCAGAGTATGATCCAGGAACTTGCTGACAAGAGTAAAGAAGTGGGATTAAAAATGAACTTTCAGAAGACAAAAGTGATGTTCAATGCTTTTACAAGAAATGAAGATTTATCGATTGATGGAGAAAAACTAGAGATAACAGATACGTATGTTTATCTTGGACAGCAGATATCAAGTGAGGGTCACATTGATGAAGAAATTAATCGGCGTACAAAACTTGCCTGGAGAGCTTTTGGAAGAAACAGCATAATTTTCAAGAGCAATATGCCATTATGTCTTAAAAGAAAAGTGTTTGATCAATGCATCCTTCCAGTGCTTACGTATGGTGCAGAGACGTGGACCTTAACTAAAAGAGACATACAAAGGCTGCAGACAACTCAAAGAAGCATGGAAAGGTGCATGCTTGGTATAACCAGGAGAGATAAGAAGAGGAACTGCGTGGATCCGAAAAATGACGAGAGTGGAAGACATCATGATCAGAGTTAAATCCCTGAAATGGCAATGGGCTGGACATACTGCCAGAAGGACAGACCATAGATGGACAGCCGAAATTTTAGATTGGATTCCAAGGGACAGGAAAAGACCCAGAAAAAGACCACATGGGAGATGGGTGGATGAAATTCGTAAATATGCGGGAGTGACATGGAGGAGACTGGCACAAGACAGACCGTTGTGGAGGAAACTTGGGGAGACCTTCGTCCAGCAGTGGATTGATAATGGTTGACAATGATGATGATGATGATGATAAACAGGTCATATGTAAGAAAACATCTGTCAGTTGAATAGTTTCAGTTTTTCTATAACACAATCAGCTAAGCTTAATGATGGAATGGCTCTGTTCAAACAAACATGTTTCAAGAGAACCAACAGACAAAGGACTTTGATCCATCATTTGGTTGGTTCTCTTGTGAAGTGTTTCTTCAAGCAGGAGCCATTGTGCCTTATTGTTTCATGTTATAACAACTGCCTGCAGAAATTGAACAAAAGCTTAATAACTGGCAATTTTAAAAATTCAATTTTGCATCTTTTTTTAAAGAATAAAGGAAATACTTAATATAACTGAAAGTAAGATCTACCAAATTCTAGGCAGGCAGTAATTAATTGGAAGCAAAAGTTTGAAATCTTGAAAAAATAAGTTTTCTTCGCAAAATAAAGTATCCATTGATTTTTACATACAAAAAAAAAAAAAAAAAAAAAGGGTAATTTTCCCTGAGTTTTATAAAAATAGGGTAATTCTTCCTGAGTTCTCCCCGATTTTTGGAACCATTTTCAACTTCCCTGAGAATTCCAGGTTTTCCCTGTTTTCCAGGCTGAGTGGGAAATTTTAACCCATAGTTCTTTGCTGATTGGAAAACGTTTCAAACCCTTTCCCATCATTCAGGGTGTTATTTAAGATGTTGCTTGAACTACAAATGTTTTTGCTGGCATCATATACACACATGAGACTGATGAAGATTAAAAAAAAACAAAAAAACCCCCAAAACTGAAATTTTTAACCGGGTAAAAAAATCAGAATGTGCGACAAAACGCAGCAACAGAATTGTTCACATGAATTTATTTGCATAAATATTTAACTGGAGCACATCCCTCGATTCGAAATATAAAATCACCGACATTTAACAACAACACAGGGTAGAGGAAAAGAAAAATAGCAATCACGGGCGAAAACTTCGTTACGTCTGACATGCGTTTTCAGAAAAATTTCCTTCGTTTTCAAGCTGAAATGCAAATACCTATGCAATAAAATGACATTTACCAGGAATACTGGGCAAAAGGATATCGCGAGAAAAAAGAATAATGATTTCGGGTGAAAGCTCCACTCCGTGTAACTTCCGATTTCGGCAGTGGTAATTCCGTCCTCCAATGGAAATCCCCCCCCCCAATTCTGTTTAAGTTAGCACTGATCTCGAGAAACACATAAATCAAAGAATATTATGCCAGAAGATTACTGGGGAATTTTCATGCCGTCCAACTTCCGTTTTCAAGCTGAAATACAAATACCTGTGGAGGAAAATGATATTTAACAATACTGGGCAGATGTAACGTAGCGAGAAAAGGAAATTACAATTACGAGAAATTTTTTTCACTCCATTTAATTTCTGTTTTTGAAAGTTTTGAAAGATGCAGTACCCCTCTCCTGATGAGTAATGAACCTCTCCCCCCAACCAATCCCCTCAAAATTTCTGCTCAGCCTCCCATCAATCTCGAGCATGGCGCAAATGACGAATAAAAATAAAAAAAAAAATCAGTGAAAGAATCTCATGTAGGAAGATAAAGGTTCATAATAAGCAAGCCACTTACTGTACAATCAGTGGGAAGATATTATTTAACTGCTAAATACTGTACCTTTTCTGATTTTTGCCCAGAAATAACAGCAGAATTGTTTTCTCCAGTGGTGGTATGCTGCTTTCCTAGTCCAACATCCCGAACAGGTATGTGATCCTCCTGGCTAGAATCCTCTGCATTCGTCACACTCCCTAACATCAACAAATAAAGTGTGTTAAAAAGCATCTGTTACTCAATCAAGTCACATACAAAATATTTTGAGCAATCTATACATACACTGCTGGAAAGTGAAAAAAGAACACCAAGAAGGAATTTGCGGACGATCATGAAATTTACATATGTTAATGGGGTCGAGTTTACGTAGGTGTGATGTTAATTTTGGGACCAACCGGTGAGCTCTTACGCCACAGCACGGCATAATATGCAAATTATCGTCGGTGGTATTTAAGGAGTACGGCGAAGTGAATGTAATCAGTCGTCGGCGTACGGACACGCGAAGACCCTGAAGAAGCTGTAATGCCTGGACATGGAAGACGTGTACGATTTCAGCAGTTATCGGACTTTGAGCGAGGTCTTCTAGTCGGACTCCGCGAGGCCGGGTGGTCGTATCGTCGCATTGCGGAGTGAATTGGACGGGAAGAATCGGTGGTGGTACGATGGTGACGTAGATGGTCCGAGAAACATTCCCACACCAGAAGACGTGGAACTGGGAGTCACAGACGGACTAATGAGCGGACCGATCGACGCATAAGAAGAGCGGCGTTGTCAAGCAGAACATCCACTGCGACGCAAATCCGAGCTGCCGTTGCACTAGAGGTGACTGTGCGAACAATCCGCAACCGTCTACTGGATGCAGGACTACGTGCACGTATGCCTCTGACTCCAGCCCACCGTGAGGAAGGGCTGCAGTGGTGTCGCCAACGTCTGCACTGGAGAACGCAATGGCGATCTGTCGTGTTCAGCAATGAAAGCAGATTCTGCTTGGGAACCTCCGATGGCCGTATGCGTGTTCGCAGACACACAGGGGAGCGTCTCCACCCTTCTTGCATCCGCCAGCGACACACAGGGCCTACACCTGGTTTCCTGGTGTGGGGAGCGATCAGCTATCACTCCCATACACAACTAGTGTTTGTACCGGAGTACGTTAAACAGCACCTCCTATATCAACAGCATAATTCAGCCCGTTGTTGTGCCATTTGTAAGGTCGGTCCATCGTGGTGTTTTCCGGAAAGATAACGCATGTCTACACATGGCACGTGCAACACAACATGCACTTCAGGGTGTGAGACAACTTCCATGACCTGCACGTTCACCGGATTTGTCCCCCATTGAGCACGTGTGGGATTTTATGGGACAACGACTTATCCGGTCTCCACGGCCAGCCACGACCATCCCGATTTACGCGTCCAGGTTAAGGATGCTTGGAACTCAATACCCCAAACTTACATCCAACATCTGTACGACAGACTCCATGCCAGAATTGCACAGTGTGACGCAGTTCATGGCGGTTCAACCTCGTACTAACTATGTTACATGGAAATGTTATTTTTCAGTTTACCAGCAAATACAGCTGTATTTTGCCATAATGTTTTGATCACGTTATCCTCTGTATTCCGTTATGTATAAATTTCTTTGGTATCAGACGTCTCCTTCTTGGTGTTCTTTTTTCACTTTCCAGCCACGACCATCCCCGATTGAGGCGTCCAGGTTGAGGATGCTTGGAACTCAATACCCCAAACTTACATCCAACATCTGTACGACAGACTCCATGCCAGAATTGCACAGTGTGACGCAGTTCATGGCGGTTCAACCTCGTACTAACCATGTTACATGGAAATGTTATTTTTCAGTTTACCAGCAAATACAGCTGTATTTTGTCATAATGTTTTGATCACGTCATCCTCTGTATTCCGTTATGTATAAATTTCGTTGGTATCAGACGTCTCCTTCTTGGTGTTCTTTTTTCACTTTCCAGCCACGACCATCCCCGATTGAGGCGTCCAGGTTGAGGATGCTTGGAACTCAATACCCCAAACTTACATCCAACATCTGTACGACAGACTCCATGCCAGAATTGCACAGTGTGACGCAGTTCATGGCGGTTCAACCTCGTACTAACCATGTTACATGGAAATGTTATTTTTCAGTTTACCAGCAAATACAGCTGTATTTTGCCATAATGTTTTGATCACGTCATCCTCTGTATTCCGTTATATATAAATTTCGTTGGTATCAGACGTCTCCTTCTTGGTGTTCTTTTTTCACTTTCCGCCAGTGTATTTTAGCTATTTCTGGTGTTACCTGATGAAGAAAATGGCATCACCTGCGTTCAGAATGGTTCAGGTTGCCCCGAGTGCTTAAATTTTCCATTGCTCTCGTAGCAAAGCATCTGTGGAGCTACAAGAGAATGTATTGCCCGTGGAAACCTCACGTTTCTTTTTGTTAGTTACAAAACAATTGAACTTAGTCAGAATGGCCTTGATTTGAGTTGACTTATCACAATAATTAAAACTCAACTAAAACAATGATGACTAGAAGGTGTTACAACAGTGCTGAAAATTTCTTGTCAAAGATGCATACATACATACATATCACTAAGCTGTTCTCTGAGATTCAGAGGTTAGCTCCAAAAAGAAATACGAACTTCCAGATATTTTTACTTACTGTTGTCGTATCAAACTTCGCCATTTACAGCGATCTTGACATACAACTCGTGCTTCACTGATATCCATTACACGCCGTACACCAGATCTTTTATACTTCATACTCATAATCTTTTTCTCATGCAGACACTCCTGAATCTGATCCACCCATGTCTTCCCCTGCCTTTCCTTCCTGCCACTGAGGCTGAAAATATTTTCTTAGTAAGCATCTCATCACCATAAACATATCTTATACAAATATTCGTTTGTTCGTACATACATACATACATATCACTAAGCTGTTCTCTGAGATTCAGAGGTTAGCTCCAAAAGAAATACAAACTTCCAGATATTTTTACTTATTGTTGTCGTATCAAACTTCTCCATTTACAGCGATCTTGACATACAACTCGTGCTTCACTGATATCCATTACACGCCGTACACAAGATCTTTTATACTTCATACTCATAATCTTTTTCTCATGCAGACACTCCTGAATCTGATCCACCCATGTCTTCCCCTGCCTTTCCTTCCTGCCACTGAGGCTGAAAATATTTTCTTAGTAAGCATCTCATCACCATAAACATATCTTATACAAATATTCGTTTGTTCGTACATACATACATACATATCACTAAGCTGTTCTCTGAGATTCAGAGGTTAGCTCCAAAAGAAATACAAACTTCCAGATATTTTTACTTATTGTTGTCGTATCAAACTTCTCCATTTACAGCAATCTTGACGTACAACTCAGGCTTCACTGACATCCTTCACACGACGCACACAAAACCTTTTATACTTCATACTCATAATTTTTCTCATGCAGACACTCCTGAATCTGATCCTCCCATGACTTCCTTGGCCTTCCTCTGCCTTTTCTTCCTGCTACTTGGGCTGAAAAGATTTTCTTAGTAAGCATTTCATCACTCATTCTTTCAACATAGCCAAATCATCGAAGCCTATTGGTCTCCACCTTGCTAACAACATTTTGCTTCACATCACACAACTGCACAACATTTTGCTTCACATCACACAACTGCAATACGTCTTCATTTCTCACACAATCATATCGTGTCTTGCCACAACCCCTCCCCCTCCCCCATAAGTAATGCATTTCTCCAGCACACAAACGACTCCTATGTTTCTCCTGCAGTACCCAGGTTTCACTGCCATACATCAGAGTAGGAACAATTACTGTTTCATACACAGCCATGCGGGACTCTCTAGAGAACCCATCATTCCTGTGAAAACCTCCCAGAGCAGCTATGACTTTCAAAGAATTCACTCTCCTACTGATTTCACCATCCAACTTGTTCTCTCTGTCAAACATGCTTCCTAAATACACAAACTCATTCACCTGGTCAATCACTGTGTCATTTAGACTTATATTACATTGAGTGCTACCAGTTTCTCTCTCAAACACCATAACTTTGGTTTTTTCCCTTATTTATACTCGGTTTAAATTTCCCGCAAAATTCGTACATCCGGGACAACATACTCTGCAACTCGCTTTTGCTTTTTGCCAATAGGACAGTGTCATATGCATACAGCAATCTGCACACACGAATATTACCAAGAAATAAACCAGTATTATCTATTTCAGCATCATGCATGCATGCATCCATAAATACACTATCTACCAACAAGTAATTGGACACCTGTGATAGAAAAGGAAAACAAAGTTTATTCACCTTCAATAGTTGGTGGAGCCTCCACGAGCGGCGATTACAGCTGCGACCCTCCGGGGCATACTCTCAACCAGACGTTGTACGACGGCTAGCGGTATTTTCTTCCACGCGGCTTGGAGAAGACAGGTCAGTTCCATCACCGATTTCGAACGGTGGGGGCACCCCTTAAGTCAACGCTACAATTCGTCCCAGAGGTGCTCGATAGGGTTAAAAGGTCCGGGCTCTGCGCAGGCCAGTCCATTCGATTAACCCCATTGTCACCATACCAAGCCATGGTGGACCTCGCAACATGACAGGTGGCATTGTCATCCTGAAAGTAACATGGGTCCACCCCGTAAAACTGCCACAACGTAGGAAGCGCATGGTCATCCAAAATGATGCAGTAGGTCTCGGCGTTGAGTCTACCAGGAATTGCGACCAAGGGTCCCGTGTCATACCAGGAGAAACACCCTCATAGCATAATTCCACCGCCGCCGAACTTCACAGTTGGCACAATATATTCCGGCAGGAGGCGTTCTCCAGGCAGACGCCAAACCCAGACCCTGCCACCTGAACGGTAGAGGGTGAACCTTGATTCGTCGCTCCAGAGAACCTGTTTCCACTGTTCAACGGTCCACTGTCGACGTTCTTTGCACCACGTTAGCCGAGCAGCGCTATTGGACTTGGTGATCAAAGGCTTGTGCACGTCCATGATAACCGAGCAGAAGGGCTTCCTTACGGATGGTATTCATCGAAAGAACACTCCCGGATGCCTGTTGAAACTCCTCGCGGATGTGGTCCATCAATATGGTGCGGTTCTTCCGAATTACTCTGGCCAGCACCCGTCAATCTCTAACTCCCAGTTTTGTGGGTCTGCCGGGTCGGGGCACATTCAGACAGTCACCTCTCATCTTCCACTTGCCAATCACATAGGCCACTGTCGATTTTGGGTACTTCAACTAGCTGGATATATCACGTATGAATCGACCATTTCTGTGATACCCGACGATTACAATTTTCTCGAAATCAGAGAGCTCCGAACTGCGTGGCATCTTGCATGACACTGGCTGCGTTGTTGTTTTCCACACGATATTTAACGGCGGCGGCCGTGACGTGTATCAGGACCGCAGATATCATCGATTGCAGGGGTGCCCAATTACTTGTTGGTAGATAGTGTATATTAAACAGCCATGGTGACATTAGACTACCTAGCCTGACTCTTGCACAGCAATAGAAGACCATTTTGATAAAACACCATTCACTCAGACCAAAGCTCTGCTGCCAGCATACATGGCTTTTACACTATTAAGTAGATTTCCAGTAACACCATATTCATTCAATACCTTCCATAGAAGTGTCCTATTTACTCGAACGTAAGCTTTCTCTAAATCTATGAAGGCAGTAAAAACTTTCTTACCAACAACCAAATACTTTTCAATCATCATGCGTAATGCAAAAATTTGGTTAGTGCAGCCTTTAGCAGGTATGAAACTACTCTGAACATCCCACAATTTCAGTGATTGAAGATGCTGTACTTTTTCAATAACGACCTTACCAAACACTTTCTGTGGCGCACTCAGTAGGCTAATACCACGATAGTTCTTGCAGTCAGTGTGATCACCTTTTCCCTTATACAAGGGAACAATGATAGCATCCTTCCAATCCCGAGGGACCATTCTTAACTCCCAGCACAACTGGCAAATTTCAGTTAACCAGTCAATTACGGAGTCACGACCATATTTCAACATCTGAGCAGTTATGTCATCAACTCTTGGAGCCTTACCATTCTGAAGAGATTTTAGAGCTTTACACACTTCTTCTCCTGAGATTCCTCCCGTGCTTCCATCCTTCACTGTGACATCATCTGCTTCTATCACCATGGCACACAAAACAGCAACAAGGACCACTGTGAATCTTGGAGAGGTGTCAGCTAGTTCTGTGTGACATTGGCAAAAAGACCCCAACTCACTGGGTTTTGTTCCAGGATCCTTAGGTGGAATGACAAACTGGAACCGTCAGCTGTGGGCTAATTCCCCACATTGACATACCTACCTGATTAAAAAGACTCAAAGATGCAGGGTAGCAGTAAATCATTAGACACAAAGATGCAAGGTAGCAGTAAATCATTAGACACAAAGATGCAAGGTAGCAGTAAATCATTAGACACAAAGATGCAAGGTAGCAGTAAATCATTAGACGCAAAGATGCAGGGTAGCAGTAAATCATTAGACACAAAGATGCAGGGTAGCAGTAAATCATTAGACACAAAAATGCAGGGTAACAGTAAATCATTATGACTCAAAGATGCAGGGTAGCAGTAAATTATAGACACACCAACCTCATAGATGCCAACCTCTGGGAATTGTATAAAGTAATAAACATTTTTTTCCCCAGTAATTTTCACTAATCCAGTAACACAGTGACAAACTTGGAGTATCTACAGTAGCAAACAAAAGTATTGGGCGAAACACTTTTTCGACCATACTTTTTTTCCTGCTGGACCAAATCGGGTCATTTTGGGATATGATATGTGTTCATTCGTGGGTTACAATGTCGCGTAGTTTGTACTTCGCTCAGAGCGAATTTGTCGTTCGAAATGGGCCATATTCAAGAGTCACCAATTATTACCCATTTGTTTGCTACATGTATTAATGTTTTTCTTGTGATTTTTGTGGGTTTTGTGATGTATAGTGTGATAATAAGTCAATCTTAGGTTTTCAGAAATAGGTAAAAAGACGGAGATTCCTGTTGGAGCTCCCCAGGCGGCCGTGAACATGATGGAATCCGGAATGCGCGTCACCGACATTGCGAGGGGCCCTGAAGATCCGACACCAGTCCATTTCAGCTATCCTGCAACGTTATACGAAGACTAGGACCGTCGAGAACAGTCCGCGATGTCGTAGGCCTCGTTCCACTACGTTGCATCAGGACAGACGTATCCTCCGTCGATCTTGTGCTGATTCCACCTTGACTGCTGTGGACATCGCCACCGAATTCCGCGACAGCGATGATCTGATTATATTACGTTAACTTAAACCTTACAATATCAGACATGTGCCTAGTATATAGGGTAATTACAGCTTTGTTCTTGTTCTGTATCAATTTGATACCTTGCCACTGGGCTTGTATACATCAGGCATGAAAGTGAGCAGCGATAGGAAAAGCTGAAGTTCCACGCGAGGGCAATAAAGTGTTGAATCTTGCATTTCACTCTATAATGTATACAACCATGTGATTTAGGTATTGGTCACATGCCTGCCAACTAAATAGATTTAATGTATGTATTTTGTTTCAAGAAAATTAAATATATAGTACAATATAATGTAAGGGGGAAAAATCACTGATTGAGTCATATGCATAGAAAATCACTCACCTTAGTACAGAACAATGTCTTTAATCAAATGAGGAAATTAATCAAATGTGTTTATAAGATAACAATGTTGTATGGAAATGAAATCTTGAAGGTTTGAAAAACTTCAGACATGTTTGTTGATAAGTAATAAAAGTTTGATGAAGAATAAATGTTTATTCTTGATTTGACACAAAATTATTAATGAAGAAATATGATAAATGCTTGCGAAAACATTAGACATTTTGTAGATAAATAATAAAAGTAATTCACAACTGATGAAATTTCGTTTTCTTAAGTTGTTTCTGTTTAACAATTTGTTCTAACCTTTTATGAATTAGCCGGCTAGAGTTTTCTTTCTCTTGAACCAACTCATTTTATTTTAATTTGCTGCGTAAGTTATTAGAGATATTTAGCTCTTTTCATCTTCGTTTCATTTCTTCTTCCTTATCTTGTAATTCTTTCTTATATTCTGAATATGATGATTTCATATTTTAGCATAAATCTCTATTTACAGGGTCATTCATGCAAATCGTTTTTCTTAAAAAATTCCAAGGCTGACGACTTATCCTGATTCAGTAGCTTTTCATGGTTTGAACAGATGAAAAGGTTTCGATTTTCATGTTGCTGGATTTTTAATCAAATACATCCCCATGTATTTGATTTAATCAAATACATCCCCCATGAAACAGCAACAAAATTAGCTGGGTCTAAGAACAAGTTGCATGTGAACAAATTATCAGGAAAAACCAAAATGTTGATGCAAAAAAGAAGAGAGATGAGGACAACTAAAGAAGATGTGACTTCCAAAGTGGAATATATAGAGCTATGCAAGACAACACGAAAAAGTATCACTGAAGACGTAAGGAAATTCAACTGTGAACTAGTGAGGAAAGCAATTGAAAACAACCAAAGCCTAAAGATAGCAAAGGGACATCTCAGTAAGGGAAGAAAACAGATTATGGCACTGAGAAAAGAAGATGGTTCTGTAACAAGAAATAGAGGCGAAATTTTGACAAGAGTGAAAGATTTCTACTCCAAATTATATGAAAGGGATGATACATGTACTCCAGACATCATGAAAGGTACCAGAGTTCTTCCAGTCCTCCCAGCAGAAGTTGCTCATGCAATCAAGAACATGAAGCGGGGGAAAGCTCCAGGAGAAGATGGAATTACTATAGACATCATACAAGAAGCAAGTGGAGAAATTGAAACACTACTCGCCCAAATTTTCACTCGATGCGGGAACATTCCTGAGGATTGGAACAACGCTACAATGATCCTGCTACATAAAAAAGGTGACATTGAGGATCTCAGGAACTACAGACCTATCAGCCTCCTATCAGTGGTTTATAAAATCTTCACTAAAGTTCTTTCACACCGCTTGAAGGTAACACTGGACATGGCTCAACCGAGAGAAAAGGCTGGATTCAGGAGTGGCTACAGCACAATAGATCATATCCACGTACTGAGAGAACTAATTGAAAGAGCGAGGAATATGAACTTCCATTGTGCATGGCTTTTATCGATTATGAAAAAGCCTTTGATTCGGTGAAACCATCAGCAGTTACCACGGCTCTGAAATCCTGCGGTATTGAAGATGCATACATTAATATTATTAATAACATCTATGAAAATGCAAGTGCAAAGATTCGGCTGTTTGAAAATACAACACACATAAAAATTGGAAAGGGAGTGAGACAAGGTGACACCATATCTCCGAAGCTCTTTAATGCCACATTGGAAAATGTCTTTCAATCACTGAACTGGGAAAACAAAGGGATAAAGATTAATGGAGATTATCTAACCCACCTTCGTTTTGCTGATGACGTAGTCATTTTTGCAACTACCCCATCAGAGCTGCAGAGTATGATCCAGGAACTTGCTGACAAGAGTAAAGAAGTGGGATTAAAAATGAACTTTCAGAAGACAAAAGTGATGTTCAATGCTTTTACAAGAAATGAAGATTTATCGATTGATGGAGAAAAACTGGAGATAACAGATACATATGTTTATCTTGGACAGCAGATATCAAGTGAGGGTCACATTGATGAAGAAATTAATCGGCGTACAAAACTTGCCTGGAGAGCTTTTGGAAGAAACAGCATAATTTTCAAGAGCAATATGCCATTATGTCTTAAAAGAAAAGTGTTTGATCAATGCATCCTTCCAGTGCTTACGTATGGTGCAGAGACGTGGACCTTAACTAAAAGAGACATACAAAGGCTGCAGACAACTCAAAGAAGCATGGAGAGGTGCATGCTTGGTATAACCAGGAGAGATAAGAAGAGGAACTCGTGGATCCGAAAAATGACGAGAGTGGAAGACATCATGATCAGAGTTAAATCCCTGAAATGGCAATGGGCTGGACATACTGCCAGAAGGACAGACCATAGATGGACAGCCGAAATTTTAGATTGGATTCCAAGGGACAGGAAAAGACCCAGAAAAAGACCACATGGGAGATGGGTGGATGAAATTCGTAAATATGCGGGAGTGACATGGAGGAGACTGGCACAAGACAGACCGTTGTGGAGGAAACTTGGGGAGACCTTTGTCCAGCAGTGGATTGATAATGGTTGACAATGATGATGATGATGATGACATCCCCCATCACACTAAAGGAATTTTCCACTTCAGAGCCAAGAAAACAACTCAATATGCCGTCATTATTTTTGAGAAAGCACTGAATTTGTTTAACGTAAAAAGTGTATGTTTTGGGATTCACTGAAATTTATTTATATAAATATTAAACTGAAGCACATCACTGCATCTAAAGTATAAAATTACTGACATTTAACAACAACACAGGGTAGAGGGAACGTCGCGCGAGTGGGGATTACAATTGCCGGTGAAATCTTCGCTCCGTCCGACTTCTGTTTTCGGACATTTTCTCTCCGTTTTACAAGCTAAAATACAAATATTTATGCATTAAAATGAAACTTAATAACAAAACTGGGCAGAAGAAATATCGCGAAAAAAATAAATTAGGATTATGGGGGAAATCTTCACTCCGTTTAACTTCCGTTTTCGAAAGTTTTGAAAGATGAAATACCGTCCCCAGACGGAAAACACCCCTCCCTTTGCCCCAAAAAACAGCTTTTTTCAATTTCACATCGATCTCGAAAATGACCCAAATGATGACAGAAAAAGCGGAATTCCGCGAATACACGAAATAATATCACGTATGAGTAAGAAGTAACTACGAAATAGAAAAACACAAATTTTATGGAAAATGAAAGTGAAAAATCGATACTGCGTAGCTCACTCTGCCATGAAACAATTTTACGGGACACGGAAGTGAGTTTGTGTATTTAGGAAGCATGTTTGACAGAGAGAACAAGTTGGATGGTGAAATCAGTAGGCGAGTGAATTCTTCTTTGAAAGTCATAGCTGCACTGGGAGGTTTTCACAGGAATGATGGATTCTCTAGAGACTCCCACATGGTTGTGTATGAAACAGTAATTGTTCCTACTCTGATGTATGGCAGTGAAACCTGGATACTGCAGAAGAAACATAGGAGTCGTTTGTGTGCTGGAGAAATGCGTTACTTACGTGGGGTTTGTGGCAAGACACGATCTGATTGTGTGAGGAATGAAGATGTATTGCAGTTGTGTGATGTGAAGCAAAATGTTGTTAGCAAGGTGGAGACCAATATGCTTCGGTGGTTTGGCCATGTTGAAAGAATGAGTGATGAAATGCTTACTAAGAAAATCTTTTCAGCCCAAGTGGCAGGAAGGAAAGGCAGAGGAAGGCCAAGGAAGACATGGGTGGATCAGATTAAGGAGTGACTGCATGAGAAAAAGATTATGAGTATGAAGTATAAAAGATCTTGTGTACGGCGTGAAATGGATATCAGTGAAGCACGAGTTGTATGTCAAGATCGCTGTAAATGGAGAAGTTTGATACGACAACAATAAGTAAACATATCTGGAAGTTTGTATTTCTTTTTGGAGCTAACCTCTGAATCTCAGAGAACAGCTTAGTGATATGTACAGGGATCATAGCATACTTCTGGAAAATTTTAGGTAGGAATTTTAGGAATTTTAGGAATTTTTAGAAAAATTTTAGGAAAATTTTAGGAGTGTATTTCAATAAAAACTAGATGTATATTTGTATACATCTAGTAAAACAACTTTGTATACATTGTAAAGAGTTTGCTTCACACCCTTCAACCATATATACCGATAGACTGCGCATGACATCAAAATTTCTGGCTCCAACATAAAATCACATGACAACAGTCAAAAAGATGGGTTACACCTGCTGTGCTTATGGTTGCTCTGAGCGATATAGTAAAGAAAGTTCTATGATTTTTCATGGGTAAGAAACGAATTAAATACCTAAGTCAATAAAGTTCAATTACTTAACCAGAAACTTGCAGCTATTGATATAAAAATATAGTAACTTAAGAAAAAAATGGAATGCATGTTCCAAATTCTTCGCAAATGTTCATCACATTATAAATCACAAAATGTAAACAACCCGATCATGCATGTATATAGCTCATAAGTAAACTTACCTGAAGAGTTTTCATCATATATGAGGCGCATTCACATAATACACCGAAAACACTGAAGTTCTGCAGCGTAAATTAGTAATCATAACAGCATTTTTACACGAAATTTGGAGTCTGATGATGACGTGCCCAATGTTTGAGCCATGGCGGCTTTGATGCAGCTATTGCCAATGTGCAGTCCATTAGTATATATGGTCGAAGTTAACACCCAAATTTTTTGCATAACGTCTAATGTCTAAAGTTTAAGTATGATTTACTTCTAATGTTCAGTTCTTATCTTTTCACGTGTTATTATCATATTCAAGTATATTTACCACATTCAAGTTTCACTTTGAACATTAATATGCTGTTGAACCAGAAGCAATTCACGATTTTCACAGTAAAGTTTTCAGGTTTCACATTAAATTATAATATCCTAAAAAGGTAATTGAAAACCAAGAACTATGTACAATTGTTCACTGAATTACTTTTTTCATATTATTGTTTTAACCTTTTCCTGATTAGCCTATCTTTTTCTGCTTCTACCACAACTAATTTACTTTCAGTTTTCTTTATTTCAGCTGAACCTTGTATGATCAAGTTAGAGGCAACTGCTATTTCAACAGTATTTTGTTTTTCTACAGCTTTTCTCATTCTTTCTGTTCCCTCTTGAATTATTGCTAGGGAGGCTTCTTTATCGTTTTTAAGTCTATTTATTTCTGCATCATTTTCTTTTATTTTGTCATCAAACTCAGCTTTTCTTTTTTTCTCTAGCTGCTTTTCCTTATTTTCCCTCTCTTTCTGCTTCCTTTCTTTTACCTTTTTTGATTCTTCTTCCTTCAGCTTATCAACATACTCTTTATAAAATTTATGTGAATCACAAACACTATTTAACAAATTTCTTGTTATGGGAACTTTACTTACACATCCATAGTGTTTAATGGCCCCTTTAACTATTCTTAATGATGTTATAGTTGAGTCTTTTAAGTTAGCCTTGTCCTTCCTTAACAGAGCAGTGTTAACCGAAAATCCCCTTTCTGCATCAGCATTACCATGAGGTAAAACTAAAATTGACTTTATGAGTTTAGCAAGATTTGAGTATTTTTCTTTTCCGCTAGAGTCTTTAATGCTAAATATATTACGCCAGTAATGATCAATCCGCACTGGAATATGCCCTTCCTCTGAAAATTTCACTAGTTCATCTAGAGTTGGCTTATCGCAATTTAAAAGTTTCCACTCTTCTCTTACTCTATCAATTTGTTCCTCAGAAAGATGCAAAACACTTGAAATTCTGGTTATTTCCGAAAGTCCTTCAGTGACTGAAAGTTGAGTTGACTCTTTCTTTGGTTCTTTTACCTTTAAAACTTCTATGTCTCTTAGCTTTTGATTGCAGAATGGCAAATTTGACTTTAAATATTTTGTGGTTGCAATTAGTGATGATCTTACATCTAAGAGAAATAATTTCTGCCTGGTCTCCTGAACATTCCTGAGGAGATTTTTTGTCTTCATACCAACTTCTAACTCCCCTAGTTTTTTCCATGAATTTTTGTTTTCAAAATCTACATTCTTTAGGTCTTCTCCTGGTTAGACCAGTATCTCTCCTGGTTACACCAAGTATGCACCTCTCCATGCTTCTTTGAGTTGTCTGCAGCCTTTGTATGTCTCTTTTAGTTAAGGTCTACGTCTCTGCACCATACGTAAGCACTGGAAGGATGCATTGATCAAACACTTTTCTTTTAAGACATAATGGCATATTGCTCTTGAAAATTATGCTGTTTCTTCCAAAAGCTCTCCAGGCAAGTCTTCATACCAACTTCTAACTCCCCTAGTTTTTTCCATGAATTTTTGTTTTCAAAATCTACATTCTTTAGGTCTTCTCCAAATTTCCCTGCAATAACATCATCTTGGATAAACTGAGCCATAACATTTCTCATTAAAGTATTTAAATCAGAATATAACTGGTGTATTTTTGGTTCTTCACTCTGATAACATAATGAAAACTTTTCAAAATTTTGGTGTGAAAATGAAATTAATGCTAAATAGCAAGGAGTAAGCTCATTTTTCAGGAAACAGTGGATTCTTTTATACCTTGCCGAATTGCGCAGTTGTTTTTCAAATATTTTTTGAGATGGCAAGAAGTTTAAAAAATATTCTGTAATATTTAGCCATTGATCCAAGAGCCTCTGGGCTACAGAACCAATGGTTAACCATCTGTTGCTGACATGACGCAAAAGAAATTTGGCAGTGACCAATGTTATATCCTCGACAGATTTATAATCCTCTCGTCTTGCAGCACTACTCTTTAAAAAGTAATGCATATCAGTAGCAAATTCGTCAAAATCTATATTTAAGCTTGTCAAAAAAATTTTAAATGCATTACTAACAACATGCAGGTTGCAAAAACCTAGTTCCAAAGATTTCTGGCCTGTTTCTTGTTTTACAACTTCATTGAATTTGCGTAAAAACCCTTTTTACATTTGGGCTGTCCATGGATACACAAATAATTCTGTTCAACGAAATATTGAAGGATGATAACACATCAAGAATTTCTTTTAGCAAAATATCTGCTGTTGCATGACCCAGAAAAACGCTTGTTAGGTATCGGCAAGAAACTGAATTTATTTCTGAAGACCAGTACCTGAGATACACATCCAACTGCCGTTTCACTTGTGTATTTGTAGTTTCATCAAATGCTATAGTAACCTTTCCTGGGCTACTAGATGCAATGTCTTTTTTCAAATCCTCTTCAAAATATTTTGACAATCCATGTGATATCACATAAGAAACTTTTTTTTCTTTAAGTTGCATTTTGGCTGCAATAGCAGAATCAGGAAACATTTCTTTGAAAAGTTCAACTGTTTCAGTGCATGAAACAAAAGACATATTGTCCTTAGCAACTTTCATGGCCCATAATGCTTCGGCTTTAGCCAACTGTAAATCATGACTCAGTACTTCACTAATATTTGTTTTGGGCTGAAGATCCCGTCCTCCAAAGGCTTTCAGGATGGACTTATTTTGAAATTTACTTTGAAATTTCTGCAAATGTTTTTTTCCTTTATGATGCACTTTTACTTGTGAAAAGCCACTATTAGAAATGTTGAAAATTTCTGAACACAATATACACTTAGCAGAAAATATTGTTTCAGTTGCAGAACACCATTCTTTCAACTTCACTCCGTCCAATTCTTTGGCGAGCCACGCATCTTGAAATTTCGTTTTGGATTTAGGCATCTTAAACACTTGTATTACTAACCAGAAAATGAAAGGGAAGTACAAAAACACGTTCCAATATTGCAAAACCAGACAACTTCCCGAAATTTGGCTGCGAGGATGTCAGAAGATATGAAAAAAAAAAAAAAAAAAAAAAAGCAGATCACCACTAGAGAACTGAACCTGCACACAGCACAGAGAACACCATAAAAGACGTAAAACCAGAAACTATCATACGCATCTCATGCAAGTTCAGTCAAAGCGAGTCGGAGCCGAGATATATTGCGCATCGAAGGTCGCTGTCGCCGACGCATGATCAAAGGTCAATGATCACGTGCTCTACTGCCTGCCAAGATAATTAACTCAGCTACCATCCCATCGTCATTACCGGAGGTTACGGAAGGAGACCACATGTTTCCTCTCTGCTTCCACCCACCTGCGGTTTACAATAACAAAACATCAGCAGAAAGAGGAGGTTCCACAAGGCATGTACAAAAATAAAGTACGATCTTCTGCGTGCCACGGAGTTCGTCTGCAAAGCGCAAACCAGGGGTGAAAATGACCCCTCCCCTTTCCCCTTAGATCTCTTGTTACTCTCGAAAACTGTTCGAAGGCAAAAAAATGGAACGCCCGCCCCGAAGCAAGTGCATCTCGATGGCGTCATTTTCCCTCCCTTCAGCAGCACAGCATATAGGCTGTGTTTCTACAATAACAGATCTTTTTACCTTACCGTAATGGTAAATTTATTGGCGTTAATAACGGTTGTGTTTTTAATAAAAATAAGCTTACGAAAATTTTAGGATGAATAGCAAATTTTAGGTCTAATTTTAGGAATTTAAGGAGGGTCACAAAATATTAGGAATTTTAGGAATTTTAGGAGGAATGCGATCCCTGTATGTATGTATGTATGTATGTATGAAAGAATGAGTGATGAAATGCTTACTAAGAAAATCTTTTCAGCCCAAGTGGCCGGAAGGAAAGGCAGAGGAAGGCCAAGGAAGACATGGGTGGATCAGATTCAGGAATGTCTGCATGAGAAAAAGATTATGAGTATGAAGTATAAAAGATCATGTGTACGGCGTGTAATGGATATCAGTGAAGCACGAGTTGTATGTCAAGATCGCTGTAAATGGAGAAGTTTGATACGACAACAATAAGTAAACATATCTGGAAGTTTGTATTTCTTTTTGGAGCTAACCTCTGAATCTCAGAGAACAGCTTAGTGATATGTATGTATGTATGAAAGAATGAGTGATGAAATGCTTACTAAGAAAATCTTTTCAGCCCAAGGGGCCGGAAGGAAAGGCTGAGGAAGGCCAAGGAAGACATGGGTGGATCAGATTTAGGAGTGTCTGCATGAGAAAAAAATTATGAGTATGAAGTATAAAAGATCATGTGTACGGCGTGTAATGGATATCAGTGAAGCACGAGTTGTATGTCAAGATACCTGTAAATGGCGAAGTTTGATACGACAACAATAGGTAAAAATATCTGGAAGTATATACTTCTTTTTGGAGCTAACCTATGAATCTCAGAGAACAGCTTAGTGATATGTATGTATGTATGTATGAAAGAATGAGTGATGAAATGCTTACTAAGAAAATCTTTTCAGCCCAAGTGGCCGGAAGGAAAGGCTGAGGAAGGCCAAGGAAGACATGGGTGGATCAGATTTAGGAGTGTCTGCATGAGAAAAAAATTATGAGTATGAAGTATAAAAGATCATGTGTACGGCGTGTAATGGATATCAGTGAAGCACGAGTTGTATGTCAAGATACCTGTAAATGGCGAAGTTTGATACGACAACAATAGGTAAAAATATCTGGAAGTATATACTTCTTTTTGGAGCTAACCTATGAATCTCAGAGAACAGCTTAGTGATATGTATGTATGTATGTATGAAAGAATGAGTGATGAAATGCTTACTAAGAAAATCTTTTCAGCCCAAGTGGCCGGAAGGAAAGGCTGAGGAAGGCCAAGGAAGACATGGGTGGATCAGATTTAGGAGTGTCTGCATGAGAAAAAAATTATGAGTATGAAGTATAAAAGATCATGTGTACGGCGTGTAATGGATATCAGTGAAGCACGAGTTGTATGTCAAGATAGCTGTAAATGGCGAAGTTTGATACGACAACAATAGGTAAAAATATCTGGAAGTATATACTTCTTTTTGGAGCTAACCTATAAATCTCAGAGAACAGCTTAGTGATATGTATGTATATATGTATGAAAGAATGAGTGATGAAATGCTTACTAAGAAAATCTTTTCAGTCCAAGTGGCCAGAAGGAAAGGCTCAGGAAGGCCAAGGAAGACATGGGTGGATCAGATTTAGGAGTGTCTGCATGAGAAAAAAATTATGAGTATGAAGTATAAAAGATCATGTGTACGGCGTGTAATGGATATCAGTGAAGCACGAGTTGTATGTCAAGATAGCTGTAAATGGCGAAGTTTGATACGACAACAATAGGTAAAAATATCTGGAAGTATATACTTCTTTTTGGAGCTAACCTATGAATCTCAGAGAACAGCTTAGTGATCATCATCATCATCATCATCATTGTCAACCATTATCAATCCACTGCTGGACGAAGGTCTCCCCAAGTTTCCTCCACAACGGTCTGTCTTGTGCCAGTCTCCTCCATGTCACTCCCGCATACTTACGAATTTCATCCACCCATCTCCCATGTGGTCTTTTTCTGGGTCTTTTCCTGTCCCTTGGAATCCAATCTAAAATTTCGGCTGTCCATCTATGGTCTGTCCTTCTGGCAGTATGTCCAGCCCATTGCCATTTCAGGGATTTAACTCTGATCATGATGTCTTCCACTCTCGTCATTTTTCGGATCCACGAGTTCCTCTTCTTATCTCTCCTGGTTATACCAAGCATGCACCTTTCCATGCTTCTTTGAGTTGTCTGCAGCCTTTGTATGTCTCTTTTAGTTAAGGTCCACGTCTCTGCACCATACGTAAGCACTGGAAGGATGCATTGATCAAACACTTTTCTTTTAAGACATAATGGCATATTGCTCTTGAAAATTATGCTGTTTCTTCCAAAAGCTCTCCAGGCAAGTTTTGTACGCCGATTAATTTCTTCATCAATGTGACCCTCACTTGATATCTGCTGTCCAAGATAAACATGCGTATCTGTTATCTCCAGTTTTTCTCCATCAATCGATAAATCTTCATTTCTTGTAAAAGCATTGAACATCACTTTTGTCTTCTGAAAGTTCATTTTTAATCCCACTTCTTTACTCTTGTCAGCAAGTTCCTGGATCATACTCTGCAGCTCTGATGGGGTAGTTGCAAAAATGACTACGTCATCAGCAAAACGAAGGTGGGTTAGATAATCTCCATTAATCTTTATCCCCTTGTTTTCCCAGTTCAGTGATTGAAAGACATTTTCCAATGTGGCATTAAAGAGCTTCGGAGATATGGTGTCACCTTGTCTCACTCCCTTTCCAATTTTTATGTGTGTTGTATTTTCAAACAGCCGAATCTTTGCACTTGCATTTTCATAGATGTTATTAATAATATTAATGTATGCATCTTCAATACCGCAGGATTTCAGAGCCGTGGTAACTGCTGATGGTTTCACCGAATCAAAGGCTTTTTCATAATCGATAAAAGCCATGCACAATGGAAGTTCATATTCCCTTGCTCTTTCAATTAGTTCTCTCAGTACGTGGATATGATCTATTGTGCTGTAGCCACTCCTGAATCCAGCTTGTTCTCTCGGTTGAGCCATGTCCAGTGTTACCTTCAAGCGGTGTGAAAGAACTTTAGTGAAGATTTTATAAACCACTGATAGGAGGCTGATAGGTCTGTAGTTCCTGAGATCCTCAATGTCACCTTTTTTATGTAGCAGGATCATTGTAGCATTGTTCCAATCCTCAGGAATCTTCCCTTCATTAAGGCATCGAGTGAAAATTTGGGCGAGTACTGTTTCAATTTCTCCATTTGCTTCTTGTATGATGTCTATAGTAATTCCATCTTCTCCTGGAGCTTTCCCCCGCTTCATGTTCTTGATTGCATGAGCAACTTCTGCTGGGAGGACTGGAAGAACTCTGGTACCTTTCATGATGTCTGGAGTACATGTATCATCCCTTTCATATAATTTGGAGTAGAAATCTTTCACTCTTGTCAAAATTTCGCCTCTATTTCTTGTTATAGAACCATCTTCTTTTCTCAGAGCCATAATCTGTTTTCTTCCCTTACTGAGATGTCCCTTTGCTATCTTAAGGCTTTGGTTGTTTTCAATTGCTTTCCTCACTAGCTCACAGTTGAATTTCCTTACATCTTCAGTGATACTTTTTCGTGTTGTCTTGCATAGCTCTATATATTCCACTTTGGAAGTCACATCTTCTTTAGTTGTCCTCATCTCTCTTCTTTTTTGCATCAACATTTTGGTTTTACCTGATAATTTGTTCACATGCAACTTGTTCTTAGACCCAGCTAATTTTGTTGCTGTTTCCATTAGAGCTTTGGTTACTTTTCTGTTAACTTCTGAAATATCCACTGCTTCCGATGTTAGGCCTTCTAAAGCAGAGAACCTGTTCTTCAGTTCCAATTTGAAGGTATTATGGTGTTTTTTAAGGTTGGTTATGTCAATAGATTTTGTTTGTCTTATGAGCTTGCCACGTTCAAGTTTAGTGTTGAGGTGCATCTTACATCTCACCAATCTATGGTCACTACCTGTGTTGAACTTGTTCAGCACACTGCAGTCTTCGATGACGAATTTTTTGTTACACATAATATAATCAATTTCACTTGTCGTCCCAATTGGATGTCTCCATGTCCATTTCCTGTGTGGCTTTTTCTTGAAAAAGGAGTTCAAGATGAAAAATCCTTCTGCCTCTGCAAACTCAACGAGAGTATTTCCACGCTGGTTTCTGTTGCCATGACCGAATTTACCTACTTAAGTTTCATTCTGTTGCCGTTGCCCTACTTTTGCATTGAAATCTCCCATAATTATCTTTAAGTGCTGCTTACCTTTATTATTTAGATGACGAATTTCCTCATAAAATTCTTCAATTTCTTCTTCAGGATGACTTGTGGTGGGTGCATACGTTTGAATAATCTGAGCCTGGTATCTTCTCGATAGTTGGATAAAGAGTCGTGCAGCTCTGTCAGAGGAACTTTCAACTTCTACCACTTTATCCTTCAGTTTCTTGTTTATTATAAATCCAACACCACTAGTTCTGCCAGTATCTGTCCCACGATAATAGAAGAGATGTCCACTTTTCAGTTCGATGAGATCTTCTCCTTTTCTCCTTACCTCACTTAGCCCGACGATGCCCCACTTGATCCTTTGTAGTTCCTCTTCCAATTCAAGAAGCCTTGAATCAGAAGATAGGGAGCGTCCGTTATAGGTAGCCAAGGTCAGCATCAAATGGCAGCCTAGTCCGGTCCTCCGGGGATTCTTAGCACCCTCTGCCTTCATGTCGCACTGGCCGCTGCCTTGGCCAGGTACATTCCAGCTGCCGGAGACTGAGGGCCAAGATTTAGGTTGTAGAGTCATTTTGGAGGTGTTTGGCCATAACTCACCACGCTGGCCAAGTGGGTTGGTGAGTGTGCTTAGTGATATGTATGTATATATGTATGAAAGAATGAGTGATGAAATGCTTACTAAGAAAATCTTTTCAGTCCAAGTGGCCAGAAGGAAAGGCTGAGGAAGGCCAAGGAAGACATGGGTGGATCAGATTTAGGAGTGTCTGCATGAGAAAAAAATTATGAGTATGAAGTATAAAAGATCATGTGTACGGCGTGTAATGGATATCAGTGAAGCACGAGTTGTATGTCAAGATAGCTGTAAATGGCGAAGTTTGATACGACAACAATAAGTAAAAATATCTGGAAGTTTGTATTTCTTTTTGGAGCTAACCTCTGAATCTCAGAGAACAGCTTAGTGATATGTATGTATGTATGTATGTACGAACAAATGAGTATTTGCATAAGGTATGTTTATGGTAATGAGATGCTTACTAAGAAAATCTTTTCAGCCCAAGTGGCAGGAAGGAAAGGCAGAGGAAGGCCAAGGAAGACATGGGTGGATCAGATTCAGGAGTGTCTGCATGAGAAAAAGATTATGAGTATGAAGTATAAAAGATCTTGTGTACTGCGTGTAATGGATATCAGTGAAGCACGAGTTGTATGTCAAGATCGCTGTAAATGGAGAAGTTTGATACGACAACAATAAGTAAACATATCTGGAAGTTTGTATTTCTTTTTGGAGCTAACCTCTGAATCTCAGAGAACAGCTTAGTGATATGTATGTATGTATGGAAACGGTGCAGATTCCACCACGGGCAGATTAAATACCGATGTAGAAATTTAATTTCGTTTAATAAAAGAGAGAAAACGATTGCTCTCTATTGATTAGTTTTGAAGAAGTATGTATTAGAAATAGGGTAACATGCATTTCATTAGGAAAAATTCTTAAAAAAAAAAAAAAAAAAAAAAACGAAGTCGCTCCTTTTCATTGTTACAGAAGATATTAAAAACAAGGAATATGACAAGAAAACATCAAAAGTAAAAATATAATCAGGCAGAGAGAGAGAGAGAGAAAAGGAAGGGGGGGGAGCTTGGTAAAAAAATTCATATGAGGAAATAGAAAACAACGTGACATTCTCAACACCCAAGAAACATTCCCGAAAATATTTTACAAGTGTTAGAATCTTGTACACACAAAAATAAACTTTACACAGATGTTTAATAACGTTATTTCACTGAGATTTTCGGTTTCCGTTGCATACTCGACGTTTTCCGTCGTTCGTAGCGGACCGACAACTTCCATAGCATACTCGATGTATTCCGTCGATGATTTCCATAGTAACTAAGTAAAATTCCTAGTACTTGGAGTCGCTGAATTATTCTTCCCACCACATGGACTTACTCAGCGTGAAGCGGAAGAGTGCGCACGAAGAATTTACTGTACCGAATTCTCGACGATGACGATGGGACACAGAGGTTCTGGCGCCCAATGGCACAAAACCTGCCTTTTGTAACAAGACGGCACAAGACTTTTGTTTTGGCACACTTTGGCGCAGAATTTCCATCCCTGGAAGAGGTGACATTATTCCCAGCCGTAACCATCCTGTCGTTCGAAGTCAAAGATTTTGCTTTCCGCAAGAGCCGAGGTACCCCCCCTCCCCCATAATAATGCATTTTTGGAATAATATCGGTAAAACCAAAAACGGAGCAGAAAAAAACGGATTTCCGCATAAGTTTTTCATGCCCGATACATATATAGAGGCACAATTTTTTTAAAACCCTCTGTAAATGACTGTTCATAAATATTCGAAGTTAATCATCACTTTAAAACCAACCTCTATTCAAGTGGGACCAGCCCCCGGTCTTCTTTGGCCTTCTCATACTACAGTACAAACTTGAGTCAGTGGAATTATCAGAGCTCACGTTTTCATTCTGCTTCACCTAGAGGAAAATAGTAATAACGACAGTAATCACGATTACAGAACTTACAACAACAATATAACACTTTTAATATCACAACATTCTGAATGTAAGAGGAAGTTAGTGCAAGCGAACATTTTTATCATGCTATACATAGTACAGAGGATGAGTCGAAGGTTTTGCAATATTTGGATCACTTTATGTCTTCATACGTACCTTTACGACGAAAGCTGACTAGCGCCCAAAGATAGGCCATCGTGTTGCACTGTTTTAGCCATCTGTCTGCCAGTTCTACAATTCCACGCCAGTACCAGTTCTTGTCTTTCGAGGCGAAGAACTCCTTCACCCCAGATGCCACCTTCTCCTGGTTGTTGAAGTGCCGCCCGTGAAGGAAATGGGCCATGGGCCAGAACAAGTAATAATCCGACGGGGCAATATACTGGGTGTGGCATCAGTTCGATGCTCTCAATTTCCTGGAGTTTTGCCCTGGTCATCCGAGCGTTATGAGGCCGAGTGTTGTCTCCTTTAGGAGAGTGTGCTTTCTGCTGAACAGTGCTCGGCACTTCTCCTCCAAAACAGCATACGTCTGCTCCAGCTGTTCAGAGTAGAGGTTGGCGTTGATGAATTATCGTAATGAATTATTGTTGATGAATTATTGTTGATGAATTATCGTAATGGATTATTACCATTGTAATGGATTATCTAATGCAATGGATTATTACCATTGTAATAGATTATCACAATGGATTATGGATTATCGTAATGGATTATTACCATTGTAATGGATTATTGTAATGGATTATTGTAATGGATTATCTAATGTAATGGATTATTACCATTGTAATAGATTATCACAATGGATTATGGATTATCGTAATGGATTGTCATAATGGATTATTGTAATAGATTATCATTGTAATGGTTTATTTAATGGATTATCTAATGTAATGGATTATCATTATAATGGATTATTACCATTGTAATGGATTATCTAATGTAATGGATTATTACCATTGTAATGGATTATCTAATGTAATGGATTATTACCATTCTAATGGATTATCTAATGTAATGGATTATTACCATTTTTATGGATTATCTAATGGATTATCATTGTAATGGATTATTATTATTGGATTATTGTAACGGATTATTGTATTATTATAATGGATTATTGGATTATCGTAATGGACTATCCCCTTGAAATTCCACCAGCAGCAGAGCATCACCTAGTGCTAGAAGCATCAACATTTGTCAACAGGTTCAGGAAGATGGCCCGGGCAGAGCATCACCTAGTGCTAGAAGCATCCACATTTGTCAACAGGTTCAGGAAGCTGGCCCGGGCAGAGCATCACCTAGTGCTAGAAGCATCCACATTTGTCAACAGGTTCAGGAAGCTCGCCCGGGCAGAGCATCACCTAGTGCTAGAAGCATCCACATTTGTCAACAGGTTCAGGAAGCTGGACCGGGCAGAGCATCACCTAGTGCTAGAAGCATCCACATTTGTCAACAGGTTCAGGAAGCTGGCCCGGGCAGAGCACATCACCTAGCGCTAGAAGCGTCCACATTTGTCAACAGGTTCAGGAAGCTGGTCCGGACAGAGCATCACCTAGTGCTAGAAGCGTCCACATTTGTCAACAGGTTCAGGAAGCTGGCCCGGGCAGAGCATCACCTAGTGCTAGAAGCATCCACATTTGTCAACAGGTTCAGGAAGCTGTCCCGGGCAGAGCATCACCTAGTGGCATCCACATTTGTCAACAGGTTCAGGAAGCTGTCCCGGGCAGAGCATCACCTAGTGGCATCCACATTTGTCAACAGGTTCAGGAAGCTGGCCCGGGCAGAGCTAGAAGCATCCACATTTGTCAACAGGTTCAGGAAGCTGGCTCGGGCAGAGCATCACCTAGTGCTAGAAGCATCCACATTTGTCAACAGGTTCAGGAATCTGGTCCGGGCAGAGCATCACCTAGAGCTAGAAGCATCCACATTTGTCAACAGGTTCAGGAAGCTGGTCCGGGCAGAGCATCACCTAGTGCTAGAAGCATCCACATTTGTCAACAGGTTCAGGAAGCTGGTCCGGGCGGAGCATCAGCTAGTGCTAGAAGCATCCACATTTGTCAACAGGTTCAGGAAGCTGGCCCGGGCAGAACATCACCTGGTGCTAGAAGCATCCACATTTGTCAACAGGTTCAGGAAGCTGGCTCGGGCAGAGCATCACCTAGTGCTAGAAGCATCCACATTTGTCAACAGGTTCAGGAAGCTGGCCCGGGCGGAGCATCACTTAGTGCTAGAAGCATCCACATTTGTCAACAGGTTCAGGAAGCTGGCCCGGGCAGAGCATCACCTGGTGCTAGAAGCATCCACATTTGTCAACAGGTTCAGGAAGCTGGCCCGGGCAGAGCATCACCTAGGGCTAGAAGCATCCACATTTGTCAACAGGTTCAGGAAGCTGGCCCGGGCAGAGCATCACCTAGTGCTAGAAGCATCCACATTTGTCAACAGGTTCAGGAAGCTGGCCCGGGCAGAGCATCACCTGGTGCTAGAAGCATCCACATTTGTCAACAGGTTCAGGAAGCTGGTCCGGGCAGAGCATCACCTAGTGCTAGAAGCATCCACATTTGTCAACAGGTTCAGGAAGCTGGCCCGGGCAGAGCATCACCTAGTGCTAGAAGCATCCACATTTGTCAACAGGTTCAGGAAGCTGGTCCGGGCAGAGCATCACCTAGTGCTAGAAGCATCCACATTTGTCAACAGGTTCAGGAAGCTGGCCCGGGCTCAACCACTGTCGTTATGTGTTAGGATTATGGAAATAGACCCACTTTCCATTGCAAGTAACAATTATCTTGATGAAACGTACATCGCGTGGGTTTTCTAGGGGTTTTGTGCACCCTTCCACTCGGCGGTTTGCTTCAGCTGCTGTCCGTTAGTGAGGGACAATGCGTCAGCTCCTGTACGCTTTGCGGAGGTCCTGAAGGTGACGTACCATGGTGGTCTGCGACATGCCCAGCTCGCCTGATAACCTCCGAGTGCTGCTTGTCGGATTCGCCTCTCTGGCCTGGCGCACAGCCTTCAAATTCACAATTCGCGGCCTACCTGACCTTGGGTGATTGTCGAGGTTTCCGTCACCTGAGCGAAATTTCTTGAACCATCTGGTTGCGGCGCTGTGGTCCACGGAACCTTCCCCTTTCGCATGGCAAATGTTTCGTGTTGCTGGATTAGCGTCATGGCCGAGTTCAAACTTGCAAAGCAAAAGTTCCCTAATTAGCCGGTCGTGGCTGTTCACCTTTTAGGCATCCCTACGACAGACAGAACGGAGAAATGCAATGCTGTTTCACAGCAATGACCGCCATTTTATATACCTGTCGACTGACTTCGGAGTGCAACTTGAACGAGCTCAAACAGGGGACACACCCGCTGCAGCACACGTGCTTATGCAAATATTGCAAAACTTTCGACTCACCTCCTGTATACATCAACAGCCACAGTGGTTTCACACAAAACAGAGATTTTTGTGATGAGAAACTGGAAGTCGTAGTAATAACAGCAGCTTGAGTTTAATATCCTCACGTTAAAATGGGAAGTTTAGAAGTTCCGAGCATTTCACAATGACCAAATGATGCAACAGATGTGCTTAATCCACCAATATTAATTCCCCAAAGCACAGGTTTTCAAAAATCTACCAAGCGGTAACCACTCCCTCACATGTGTTTCCCACAGCTTAATCTTTTAACACTTTGAATGTCTTTTTGCGTGTGAATGACCAATGAAGCATGGCATCAACATCTGGACTTCAGTATCCAACACTGGGGAGTATGCATACTTACTTTAAAACCCGATACTGAGGAGTAAGCATACCTACTTTAAAATCGGACGCTGGGGAACATACATACTTACTTTAAAACCCAACACTGGAGAGTATGCTTATCTATTTTAAAGCTCGACACCATGAGTGTGCATATTACTTTAAAACCCGATTCTGGGGACTACGCTTACCTACTTTAAAACCCAACACTGGGGAGTACGCATACTTCTTTTAAAACCTGATACTGGGGAGTACACGAACCTACTTTAAAACCCAACACTGGGGAGTATGCATATTACTTCAATACCCGACACTGGGGACTATGCATATTACTTCAATACCCGACACTGGGGACTATGCATATTACTTTAATACCCGACACTGGGGACTATGCATATTACTTTGATACCCGACACTGGGGACTATGCATATTACTTTAATACCCGACACTGGGGACTATGCATATTACTTTAATGCCCGACACTGGGGACTATGCATATTACTTTAATGCCCGACACTGGGGACTATGCATATTACTTTAATACCCGACACTGGGGACTATGCATATTACTTTAATACCCGACACTGGGGACTATGCATATTACTTTAATACCCGACACTGGGGACTATGCATATTACTTTAATACCCGACACTGGGGACTATGCATATTACTTTAATACCCGACACTGGGGACTATGCATATTACTTTAATACCCGACACTGGGGACTATGCATATAACTTTAATACCTCACACTGGGGACTATGCTTACCTACTTTAAAACCCAACACTGGGGAGTATGCATACTTCTTTTAAAACCTGATACTGGGGAGTACACGAACCTACTTTAAAACCCAACACTGGGGAGTATGCATATTACTTCAATACCCGACACTGGGGACTATGCATATTACTTTAATACCCAACACTGGGGACTATGCATATTACTTTGATACCCGACACTGGGGACTATGCATATTACTTTAATACCAGACACTGGGGACTATGCATATTACTTTAATGCCCGACACTGGGGACTATGCATATTACTTTAATACCCGACACTGGGGACTATGCATATTACTTTAATACCCGACACTGGGGACTATGCATATTACTTTAATACCCGACACTGGGGACTAAGCATATAACTTTAATACCTCACACTGGAGACTATGCTTACCTACTTTAAAACCCGATGCTGGGGACTATGCATATTACTTTAATACCCGACACTGGGGACTATGCAAAAAACTTTAATACCCAACACTGGGAACTATGCTTACCTACTTTAAAACCTGACACTGGGGACTATGCTTACCTACTTTAAAACCCGATGCTGGGGAGTATGCATATTACTTTAATACCCGACACTGGGGACTATGCAAAAAACTTTAATACCCAACACTGGGAACTATGCTTACCTACTTTAAAACCTGACACTGGGGACTATGCTTACCTACTTTAAAACCCGATGCTGGGGAGTATGCATATTACTTCAATACCCGACACTGGGGACTATGCATATTACTTTAATACCTGCAATTGGGGACTATGCATATTACTTTAATACCCGACACTGGGGACTATGCAAAAAACTTTAATACCCAACACTGGGAACTATGCTTACCTACTTTAAAACCTGACACTGGGGACTATGCTTACCTACTTTAAAACCCGATGCTGGGGAGTATGCATATTACTTCAATACCCGACACTGGGGACTATGCATATTACTTTAATACCTGCAACTGGGGACTATGCATATTACTTTGATACCCGACACTGGGGACTATGCATATTACTTTAATACCAGACACTGGGGACTATGCATATTACTTTAATGCCCGACACTGGGGACTATGCATATTACTTTAATACCCGACACTGGGGACTATGCATATTACTTTAATACCCGACACTGGGGACTATGCATATTACTTTAATACCCGACACTGGGGACTATGCATATAACTTTAATACCTCACACTGGAGACTATGCTTACCTACTTTAAAACCCGATGCTGGGGACTATGCATATTACTTTAATACCCGACACTGGGGACTATGCAAAAAACTTTAATACCCAACACTGGGAACTATGCTTACCTACTTTAAAACCTGACACTGGGGACTATGCTTACCTACTTTAAAACCCGATGCTGGGGAGTATGCATACTTACTTTAAAACCTGATATTGGGGAGTACATGCACCTACTTTAAAACCCGACACTGGGGAGTGTGCATATTACTTTAATACCCGACACTGGGGACTATACTTTAATACCCAACACTGGGAACTATGCATATTACTTTAATACCCGACACTGAGAACTATGCATATTACTTTAATACCCGACACTGGGGACTATGCTTGCCTACTTTAAAACCCAACACTGGGGAGTATGCATACTTACTTTAAGACCTGATACTGGAGAGCACATGTACTTACTTTAAAACCCAACACTGGAGAGTATGCTTACCTATTTTAAAGCTGTACACCAGGAGTGTGCAAATTTACTTTAAAACCCAATACTGGGGAGCACACACACTTACTTTAATTTAAAACCCAACACTGTGGAGTATGCTTACCTGTTTTAAAGCTCAACACTGAGAGTATGCATACTTACTTTAAAACCCAATACTGGGAAGTATGCATACCTACTTATAAACCCCACACCTGCATCTCATATACTTGTTGCATGCCCATTTTTCAGATAAATCCATGTTCCATCTTAATGATGCAATTAACAGCCAAATTGTGGATGAGAAAACTGACATGTCTTACGCTTGCATATTCGAAACAGTCTCAAGATCAGTATGTCTGGTACGGGTTAATGTATTACTGGATAATTGGACCTTTCTTCTTCACCGAGAAAATGGTTTCCATATATGCATACTGGATATGCTCATCAGTTACTCTACCCTCAAGCTGCAGTAATGCCATCTTTCAACAGGATGGGACACCCTACTCACTGGACATGCTGTTTGCAAAACTCTCAAAACAATTTTTCCATATTGGACTGGCAAGAACAGGCTAATCCTGTGGCCACCAAGATCACCAGATTACTTCCATTTTATTTCATTCTGAGGGGTTATGCTAAAATGTGGTTCATGTTACTCCACATGAGCCAGAAAATGTACAGCTTGAATGTGAATATCGTTTATGCATACACAGTGCGTCCAATAATTTTTAAGACTGGGTCTGTAAAATGAAATAGAAATAATAAATTATAATTTCTTTTGGTTTGTTATTCAAAATAAGTCCCTCCGGCTTCAATACACTTGTTACAGCGATTTAATAATGATTCCAATGCCTGTTCCAGTTCACTTTGCGGAATTGCCTCCAAAGCACGCGTCGAAGCTGTTTGTATGGTCGAAATATCATCAAAATAACACCCTTTTAACGTCATTTTAAGTTTTGGGAACAAAGAAAAGTCGCAGGGTGATAACTCAGGCGAATACGGTGGATGATTCAACACAGAGACGTTATTTTTCACCGAAAATCTACGAACAAGAAGTGAGGTGTAACTGGGTGCATTATCGTGCAAGAAACACCAACTGTTTTCATCTCGATATTCTGGACGAATGCGACAAATTCTGCCCATCAAACGCCTCAAAACATTTAAATAAAACTCCCCACTAATTGTTTGTCCACTTGAAACAAATTCTTTGTGGATAATACCCTTACTATCGAAGAATGTAATGAGCATTGTTTTGATTTTTGATGGAACTTTTCTTGTTTTTCTGGCTTGTGGTGAGTTTTTTGACTTCCATTCTGCACTTTGTCGCTTTGTTTTAGGATCATATTGAAAACACCATGTTTCATCACCTGTAACAATCGATTTTAAGAAGTTTGGATCATTTTCAGCGGCTGAAATGATGTCTCTGCAATGTGCACTTCTCCTTGATTTTTGTTCATTGGTTAACGTGTGTGGAACAAATTTAGCACAGACTTTTGTTTTGCCCAAATCTTCATGCAGGATGGTTCGAATCGTTTCTTTGTTGATGTTTAAAGACTCTTCCATCATTCTTAGTGACACACATCGATTGTTTGCCACGAAAGCACGCACTTTTTCAATAATCTCAGGTGTCCTAGATGAACTTGGTCTTCCGGTATGCTTATCATCTTCTAGCGTATCTCATCTGTCCAAAAAATGTTTGTGCCACAGGAAAACATTTGATCTACTTAAACATAACTCGCCATAAACTTGTTTCATCATTTGGCACGTTTCCGAGGCACTTTTACCAAGTTTTGCGTTAAATTTAATAACAGCCCTTTGTTCCATCTTAATAATTCAACATGAGAAAAATTGTACTTCTCTAATGAACGGCCGTTTTGTTTGAGTTACTTTATCAACTGCGCAGTACTTTTGGCAGAAAGCAAGCAGATGGTCACGGTTTATAACGCATTCGCGATTACACTGAGTGGCGCCACCGTACGCTGAAATCTAGCGCCAGTCTTAAAAATTCTTTGACACACTGTGTATTAGGTGCCACAAGCAGAAATTTATTAAGTTCATTAACTACGTATAAAAAAACTAAATTTATATCCCTAATAGTTTAAGCATCTAATCTGTGTGTGGGTGCATGCAGATTGCTCTATGCTTATGATACAGTCCTGTTGGCAGAGAGCAAAAGTGAGTTGCAGGGTATGCTGTCCGGATGTACGAAGTTTGTATAAAATTCAAACTGAAAATAAATAAGGGAAAAACCAAAGTTAAGGTTTTTGAGTGAGGAACTGTTTGTACTGAATGCAAGGCAAGTCTTAATGGCACAGAGACTGGCCAGGTGAATGAGTTTTGCATATTTAGGAAGTATGTTTGACAGAGAGAAGAAATTAGATGGCGAAATTAGTAGGCGAGTGAATCCTTCACTGGAAGTCAGATTGGGTTGTCGGCAAAGTCATGGCGTATTTTAGCAATGTTTTCCAAACGTCATTTATTGATAGAAAGAACAAAAATCAATCAATGATATAAATGCCCGTTTTGTTCGACAACCTTTTGCCATCTTTCAGTGAGCTGCAGAATGCCTTGTTCACAGAAGGACCTGTCTTTCGTGGTGAAAACTGTACAAGGTGCTGATTTACAGCCTCATTTGAATTCAATGTTACACCACGCAAGGACTGTTGAAGAGAGCGAAACAAGTGGAAGTCTGACGGCGCAAGGTCAGGTGAGTATGCTGGGTGTGGCAACACATCCCATCCGAGCTCCAATAATTTTTGGCGGGTGATCAAACTTGTGTGTGGTCTCGCGTTGTCGAGATGGAACACAACACCTTTACGATGAACGAGCTCTGGACGTTTCTGGATGATGGATTCCTTCAAACTGTCCAATTGCCGACAGTACACATTCGAATTAATTGTTTGGTTCTGTGGTAGGAGCTCGAAAAACATGACACCTTTAAAATCCCACCACACCGAGACCAGAACCTTCCGCTGATGAATGTCTGCTTTGGATGTCGTTTGAGGCGAAGCAGTGCTTCGGGACCAAGACCGTTTGTGCAGCACATTGTTGTGAACAATCCACTTTTCGTCACCAGTTATCAGTCGCTTCACAAAAGGATAATTTTCCTCACATTTAATGAGCACATCACAGATTTCTATATGCGCCGTCAATTGAGCTTCTTTGAGTTCATGAGGAACCCACACATCGAGCTTGCTTACGTATCCCAGCTTCTTCAGGTGGTCGTGATCGCTTGAATGATGGATGTGCAATGTGTCTGCAATCTCTTGTGTCGTGTAACGTGGGTTTGACTCGATCAATGCCTTGATTTGGTCATCATCATCAATCTCGGTTGGCCTCCAGTACCGATGAGCATCGTTGAGGTCAAAATCACCAGCACGGAATTTTGCGAACCGCCGCTGGCACTGACGTTCTTGTAGAGCATTACCACCGTACACTTTACGCAACTTTTCACAAGCTTGACGCACGTTCTTCCCTTTATGGAAGTAAAACAGTAAAATATGGCGAAAATGCACAGTTTGGTCTTCCATTTTCAACTTGATGTCAAATCTCCACAAATCAACCAAATCGCTCACTATTCCTTTCAGACTGCAGCTAGAACTGGCAGCTGTCGAATGCCACAGCGATAACAGAGCTGCGCATGCCTCTAGTACTTCCGAAATCGCCCAACTACCATCAGGTTCCAAAATACGTCATGACTTTTCTTCCGACAACCCAATAGTTGCCTTAGAAGGATTTCGTAGCAATGATGAGTTCTCAAGGAAGTCCTGAATGGCTGTGTGTGAAAGTGTGATTGCTCCTACTCTGATATATGGCAGTAAAACCTGGGTACTACAGAAAAGACATAGGAGCAGTTTGTGTGTTGGAGAGATGCGTCACTTACGGGTTTGTGGCAAGACACGTTCTGATTGTGTGAGGAATGAATATATGTTGCAGTTGTGTAATGTGAAGCAAAATGTTGTTTGCAAGGTGGAGACTAATATGCTTCAGTGGTTTGGCCATGTTGAAAGAATGAGTGATCACGTGCTAAGATAATTTTTTCAGCCCAAATGGCAGGAAGGAAAGGCAGAGTAAGGCAAAGGAAATCATGGGAGGAGCAGATTCAGGAATGTCTGCTTGAGAAAAAGATGATGGGTATGAAGTACAAAAGGTATATATCTTTGGCAACTATAACATAGATCACACCAATATACACTGGCAGAAAGTGAAAAAAGAACACCAAGAAGGAACTGGCGGACGATCATGAAATTTACATATGTTAATGGGGTCGAGTTTACGTAGGTGTGATGTTAATTTCGGGACCAACCGGTGAGCGCTTACGCCACAGCACGGCATAACATGCAAATTATCGTCGGTGGTATTTAAGGAGTACGGTGAAGTGAATGTAATCAGTCGTCGGCGTACGGACACGTGCGAAGACCCTGAAGAAGCTGCAATGCCTGGACATGGAAGACGTGTACGATTTCACCAGTTATCGGACTTTGAGCGAGGTCGTCCAGTCGGACTCTGTGAGGCCGGGTGGTCGTATCGTCGTATTGCGGAGCGAATTGGACGGGAAGTATTGGTGGTGGTACGATGGTGGCGTAGATGGTCCGAGAAACATTCCCACACGAGAAGACGTGGAACCGGGAGTCACGGACGGACTGATGAGCGGACCGATTGACGCATAAGAAGAGCGGCGTTGTCGAGCAGAACACCCACTGCGATGCAAATCTGAGCTGCCGTTGCACCTGAGGTGACTGTGCGAACAATCCGCAACCGTCTACTGGATGCAGAACTACGTGCACGTGTGCCTCTGGCATGTGTACCTCTGACTCCAGCCCACCGTCAGGAACGGCTCCAGTGGTGTCGCCAACGTCTGCACTGGAGAACGCAATGGCGATTTGTCGTGTTCAGCAATGAAAGCAGATTCTGCTTGGGAGCCTCAGATGGCCGCATGCGTGTTCGCAGACGCACAGGGGAGCGTCTCCACCCTTCTTGCATCCGTCAGCGACACACAGGGCCTACACCTGGTCTTCTGGTGTGGGGAGCGATCAGTTATCACTCCCGCACACAACTAGTGTTTCTACCGGGTACGTTAAACAGCACCTCCTACATCTACAACATCATTCAGCCCGTTGTTGTGCCATTTGTAAGGTCGGTCCATCGTGGTGTTTTCCAGCAAGATAACGTACGCCCACACACGGCACGTGCAACGCAACATGCACTTCAGGGTGTGAGACAACTTCCATTGTTCACCGGATTTGTCCCTTATTGAGCACGTGTGGAATTTTATGGGACAACGACTTATCCGGTCTCCACGGCCAGCCACGACCATCCCCGATTTAGGCGTCCAGGTTGAGGATGCTTGGAACTCAATACCCCAAACTTACATCCAACATCTGTACGACAGACTCCATGCCAGAATTGCACAGTGTGACGCAGTTCATGGCGGTTCAACCTCGTACTAACCATGTTACATGGAAATGTTATTTTTCAGTTTACCAGCAAATACAGCTGTATTTTGCCATAATGTTTTGATCACGACCATCCCCGATTTAGGCGTCCAGGTTGAGGATGCTTGGAACTCAATACCCCAAACTTACATCCAACATCTGTACGACAGACTCCATGCCAGAATTGCACAGTGTGACGCAGTTCATGGCGGTTCAACCTCGTACTAACCATGTTACATGGAAATGTTATTTTTCAGTTTACCAGCAAATACAGCTGTATTTTGCCATAATGTTTTGATCACGACCATCCCCGATTTAGGCGTCCAGGTTGAGGATGCTTGGAACTCAATACCCCAAACTTACATCCAACATCTGTACGACAGACTCCATGCCAGAATTGCACAGTGTGACGCAGTTCATGGCGGTTCAACCTCGTACTAACCATGTTACATGGAAATGTTATTTTTCAGTTTACCAGCAAATACAGCTGTATTTTGCCATAATGTTTTGATCACGACCATCCCCGATTTAGGCGTCCAGGTTGAGGATGCTTGGAACTCAATACCCCAAACTTACATCCAACATCTGTACGACAGACTCCATGCCAGAATTGCACAGTGTGACGCAGTTCATGGCGGTTCAACCTCCTATTAACCATGTTACATGGAAATGTTATTTTTCAGTTTACCAGCAAATACAGCTAGCTGTATTTTGCCATAATGTTTTGAACACGTTATCCTCTGTATTCCGTTATTATGCTGTATAAATTTCGTTGGTATCAGAAGTCTCCTTCTTGGTGTTCTTTTTTCACTTTCCGCCAGTGTATATACATTTTCACACCAATGTAGAATATATAGATCACACCATTCTTAATTCTAATACATAGATCACATCATTCTTAATTCTAATACATAGATCACACCAATATAGGTCAAATTAGGATTTCACCTATTCCATGACACTCGAATCTGTGGTATCTTCTGTTACATAAATCCAATTGTATCTATATAACGTATTTATTTTATAACACATATGGTCGAGTTACATTATTGTGACCACCAGCTAATATCCAGAGTAACCTCCGTGTGCAGCGCGGGCAGCAGCTAGATGGTCAGGGAGTGACTCAATATGGTGCTGGAAGGTGTTTACAGGTATGTGGAGTCATGCTGACTGCAGTGCATCTCACAGCTACTGGAGGGTGCGTGGTGGAGGATCCATAAAGCGAACAACCTGATCAAGATGCTCAATTGGGTTTAAGTTTGGGGAATTAGGGGCCAGGATAGTACTTTGAAGTCTTCATCGTGCTCTTCCAACCACTCTCGAACATTTCTAGCTGTGTGACACCTCCCATTGTCGTTCTGGAAGATCCCATTCGCCCCAGGGAAGACAATCAGCATGTTTAAGTCAGGAGAATTAGGGGGCCAGGGAAGTACTTTGAAGTCTTCATCGTGCTCTTCCAAATACTCACGGACATTTCTAGCTGTGTGACACGTCGCATTGTAGTGCTTGAAGATCCCATCTGCCCCAGGGAAGACAATCAGCATGTTTAAGTCTGGAGAATTAGGGGTCCAGGGAAGTACTTTGAAGTCTTCATCGTGCTCTTCCAACCACTCTCGAACATTTCTAGCTGAGTGACACGTCGCATTGTCGTTCTGGAAGATCCCATTCGCCCCAGGGAAGACAATCAGCATGTTTAAGTCTGGAGAATTAGGGGGCCAGGGAAGTACTTTGAAGTCTTCATCGTGCTCTTCCAAATACTCACGGACATTTCTAGCTGTGTGACACGTCGCATTGCAGTGCTTGAAGATCCCATCTGCCCCAGGGAAGACAATCAGCATGTTTAAGTCTGGAGAATTAGGGGGCCAGGGAAGTACTTTGAAGTCTTCATCGTGCTCTTCCAACCACTCTCGAACATTTCTAGCTGTGTGACACCTCCCATTGTCGTTCTGGAAGATCCCATCCGCCCCAGGGAAGACAATCAGCATGTTTAAGTCTGGAGAATTAGGGGTCCAGGGAAGTACTTTGAAGTCTTCATCGTGCTCTTCCAACCACTCTCGGACATTTCTAGCTGTGTGACACCTCGCATTGTCGTTCTGGAAGATCCCATTCGCCCCAGGGAAGACAATCAGCATGTTTAAGTCTGGAGAATTAGGGGGACAGGGAAGTACTTTGAAGTCTTCATCGTGCTCTTCCAACCACTCACGGACATTTCTAGCTGTGTGACACGTCGGATTGTCGTGCTTGAAGATCCCATCCGCCCCAGCGAAGACAATCAGCATGTTTAAGTCTGGAGAATTAGGGGTCCAGGGAAGTACTTTGAAGTCTTCATCGTGCTCTTCCAACCACTCTCGAACATTTCTAGCTGTGTGGCACGTCGCATTGTCGTTCCGGAAGATCCCATTCGCCCCAGGGAAGACAATCAGCATGTTTAAGTCTGGAGAATTAGGGGGCCAGGGAAGTACTTTGAAGTCTTCATCGTGCTCTTCCAACCACTCTCGGACATTTCTAGCTGTGTGACACGTCGCATTGTCGTTCTGGAAGATCCCATTCGCCCCAGGGAAGACAATCAGCATGTTTAAGTCTGGAGAATTAGGGGGCCAGGGAAGTACTTTGAAGTCTTCATCGTGCTCTTCCAACCACTCTCGAACATTTCTAGCTGTGTGACACGTCGCTTTGTCGTTCTGGAAGATCCCATTCGCCCCAGGGAAGACAATCAGCATGTTTAAGTCTGGAGAATTAGGGGGCCAGGGAAGTACTTTGAAGTCTTCATCGTGCTCTTCCAACCACTCACGGACATTTCTAGCTGTGTGACACGTCGGATTGTCGTGCTTGAAGATCCCATCCGCCCCAGCGAAGACAATCAGCATGTTTAAGTCTGGAGAATTAGGGGTCCAGGGAAGTACTTTGAAGTCTTCATCGTGCTCTTCCAACCACTCTCGAACATTTCTAGCTGAGTGACACGTCGCATTGTCGTTCTGGAAGATCCCATTCGCCCCAGGGAAGACAATCAGCATGTTTAAGTCTGGAGAATTAGGGGGCCAGGGAAGTACTTTGAAGTCTTCATCGTGCTCTTCGAACCACTCTCGAACATTTCTAGCTGTGTGACACCTCCCATTGTCGTTCTGGAAGATCCCATTCGCCCCAGGGAAGACAATCAGCATGTTTAAGTCTGGAGAATTAGGGGGCCAGGGAAGTACTTTGAAGTCTTCATCGTGCTCTTCCAACCACTCACGGACATTTCTAGCTGTGTGACACGTCGGATTGTCGTGCTTGAAGATCCCATCCGCCCCAGCGAAGACAATCAGCATGTTTAAGTCTGGAGAATTAGGGGTCCAGGGAAGTACTTTGAAGTCTTCATCGTGCTCTTCCAACCACTCTCGAACATTTCTAGCTGTGTGACACGTCGCATTGCCGTTCTGGAAGATCCCATTCGCCCCAGGGAAGACAATCAGCATGTTTAAGTCTGGAGAATTAGGGGGCCAGGGAAGTACTTTGAAGTCTTCATCGTGCTCTTCCAACCACTCTCGGACATTTCTAGCTGTGTGACACGTCGCATTGTCGTTCTGGAAGATCCCATTCGCCCCAGGGAAGACAATCAGCATGTTTAAGTCTGGAGAATTAGGGGGCTAGGGAAGTACTTTGAAGTCTTCATCGTGCTCTTCCAACCACTCTCTGACATTTCTAGCTGTGTGACACGTCGCATTGTAGTGCTTGAAGATCCCATCTGCCCCAGGGAAGAGAATCAGCATGTTTAAGTCTGGAAAATTAGGGGGCCAGGGAAGTACTTTGAAGTCTTCATCGTGCTCTTCCAACCACTCTCGAACATTTCTAGCTGTGTGACACGTCGCATTGTCGTTCTGGAAGATCCCATTCGCCCCAGGGAAGACAATCAGCATGTTTAAGTCTGGAGAATTAGGGGGCCAGGGAAGTACTTTGAAGTCTTCATCATGCTCTTCCAACCACTCTCGAACATTTCTAGCTGTCTGACACGTCGCATTGTCGTTCTGGAAGATCCCATTCGCCCCAGGGAAGACAATCAGCATGTTTAAGTCTGGAGAATTAGGGGGCCAGGGAACTACTTTGAAGTCTTCATCGTGCTCTTCCAACCACTCTTGGACATTTCTAGCTGTGTGACACGTCGCATTGTAGTGCTTGAAGATCCCATCTGCCCCAGGGAAGACAATCAGCATGTTTAAGTCTGGAGAATTAGGGGGCCAGGGAAGTACTTTGAGGTCTTCATCGTGCTCTTCCAACCACTCTCGAACATTTCTAGCTGTGTGACACCTCGCATTGTCGTTCTGGAAGATCCCATTCGCCCCAGGGAAGACAATCAGCATGTTTAAGTCTGGAGAATTAGGGGGCTAGGGAAGTACTTTGAAGTCTTCATCGTGCTCTTCCAACCACTCTCTGACATTTCTAGCTGTGTGACACGTCGCATTGTAGTGCTTGAAGATCCCATTCGCCCCAGGGAAGACAATCAGCATGTTTAAGTCTGGAGAATTAGGGGGCCAGGGAAGTACTTTGAGGTCTTCATCGTGCTCTTCCAACCACTCTCGAACATTTCTAGCTGTGTGACACCTCGCATTGTCGTTCTGGAAGATTCCATTCGCCCCAGGAAAGACAATCAGCATGTTTAAGTCTGGGGAATTAGGGGTCCAGGGAAGTACTTTGAAGTCTTCATCGTGCTCTTCCAACCACTCTCGAACATTTCTAACTGTGTGACACCTCGCATTGTCGATCTGGAAGATCCCATTCGCCCCAGGGAAGACAATCAGCATGTTTAAGTCTGGAGAATTAGGGGCCAGGGAAGTACTTTGAAGTCTTCATCGTGCTGTTCCAACCACTCACGGACATTTCTAGCTGTGTGACACGTCGGATTGTCATGCTTGAAGATCACATCCGCCCCAGGGAAGACAATCAGCATGTTTAAGTCTGGAGAATTAGGGGTCCAGGGAAGTACTTTGAAGTCTTCATCGTGCTCTTCCAACCACTCTCGAACATTTCTAGCTGTGTGACACCTCCCATTGTCGTTCTGGAAGATCCCATTCGCCCCAGGGAAGACAATCAGCATGTTTAAGTCTGGAGAATTAGGGGGCCAGGGAAGTACTTTGAAGTCTTCATCGTGCTCTTCCAACCACTCACGGACATTTCTAGCTGTGTGACACGTCGGATTGTTCGTGCTGTGAAGATCCCATCTCAGCCAGACAATCAGCATGTTTAAGTCTGGGAGAATTAGGGGTCCAGGGAAGTACTTTGAAGTCTTCATCGTGCTCTTCCAACCACTTCTCGGACATTTCTAGCTGTGTGACACCTCCCATTGTCGTGCTTGAAGATCCCATCCGCCCCAGGGAAGACAATCAGCATGTTTAAGTCTGGAGAATTAGGGGTCCAGGGAAGTACTTTGAAGTCTTCATCGTGCTCTTCCAACCACTCTCGGACATTTCTAGCTGTGTGACACGATAAAATTGTCGTTCTGGAAGATCCCATTCGCCCCAGGGAAGACAATCAGCATGTTTAAGTCTGTGGAGAATTAGGGGGTCCAGGGAGGTCTTTGAAGTCTTCATCGTGCTCTTCCAACCACTCACGGACATTTCTAGCTGTGTGACACGTCGGATTGGGTCTAGGAAGATCCCATCCGCCCCAGGGAAGACAATCAGCATGTTTAAGTCTGGAGAATTAGGGGTCCAGGGAAGTACTTTGAAGTCTTCATCGTGCTCTTCCAACCACTCTCGAACATTTCTAGCTGTGTGACACGTCGCATTGTCGTTCTGGAAGATCCCATTCGCCCCAGGGAAGACAATCAGCATGTTTAAGTCTGGAGAATTAGGGGCCAGGGAAGTACTTTGGAAGTCTTCATCGTGCTCTTCCAACCACTCGGACATTTCTAGCTGTGTGACACGTCGCATTGTCGTGGAAGATCCCATTCGCCCCAGGGAAGACAATCAGCATGTTTAAGTCTGTTAGGGGCCAGGGAAGTACGAAGTCTTCATCGTGCTCTTCCAACCACTCTCGAACATTTCTAGCTGTGACCGTCGCGTTTGTCGTTCTGGAAGATCCCATTCGCCCCAGGGAAGACAATCAGCATGTTAAGTCTGGAGAATTAGGGGGCCAGGGAAGTACTTTGAAGTCTTCATCGTGCTCTTCCAACCACTCACGGACATTTCTATTGGGTGACACGTCTGGAAAGTCCCCATTAGCCCCAGGAAGACAATCAGCATGTTTAAGTCTGGAGAATTAGGGGTCCAGGGAAGTACTTTGAAGTCTTCATCGTGCTCTTCCAACCACTCACGAACATTTCTAGCTGTGTGACACGTCGCATTGTCGTTCTGGAAGATCCCATTCGCCCCAGGGAAGACAATCAGCATGTTTAAGTCTGGAGAATTAGGGGGCCAGGAAGTACTTTGAAGTCTTCATCGTGCTCTTCCAACCACTCTCGAACATTTCTAGCTGTGTGACACGTCGCATTGTCGTTCTGGAAGATCCCATTCGCCCCAGGGAAGACAATCAGCATGTTTAAGTCTGGAGAATTAGGGGGCCAGGGAAGTACTTTGAAGTCTTCATCGTGCTCTTCCAACCACTCTCGGACATTTCTAGCTGTGTGACACGTCGGATTGTCGTTCTTGAAGATCCCATTCGCCCAGCGAAGACAATCAGCATGTTTAAGTCTGGAGAATTAGGGGTCCAGGGAAGTACTTTGAAGTCTTCATCGTGCTCTTCCAACCACTCTCGAACATTTCTAGCTGTGTGACACGTCGCATTGTCGTTCTGGAAGATCCCATTCGCCCCAGGGAAGACAATCAGCATGTTTAAGTCTGGAGAATTAGGGGGCCAGGGAAGTACTTTGAAGTCTTCATCGTGCTCTTCCAACCACTCTCGGACATTTCTAGCTGTGTGCCACGTCGCATTGTCGTTCTGGAAGATCCCATTCGCCCCAGGGAAGACAATCAGCATGTTTAAGTCTGGAGAATTAGGGGGCCAGGGAAGTACTTTGAAGTCTTCATCGTGCTCTTCCAACCACTCACGGACATTTCTAGCTGTGTGACACGTCGGATTGTCGTGCTTGAAGATCCCATCCACCCCAGTGAAGACAATCAGCATGTTTAAGTCTGGAGAATTAGGGGTCCAGGGAAGTACTTTGAAGTCTTCATCGTGCTCTTCCAACCACTCTCGAACATTTCTAGCTGTGTGACACGTCGCATTGTCGTTCTGGAAGATCCCATTCGCCCCAGGGAAGACAATCAGCATGTTTAAGTCTGGAGAATTAGGGGGCCAGGGAAGTACTTTGAAGTCTTCATCGTGCTCTTCCAACCACTCTCGGACATTTCTAGCTGTGTGACACGTCGCATTGTCGTTCTGGAAGATCCCATTCGCCCCAGGGTAGACAATCAGCATGTTTAAGTCTGGAGAATTAGGGGGCCAGGGAAGTACTTTGAAGTCTTCATCGTGCTCTTCCAACCACTCTCGAACATTTCTAGCTGTGTGACACGTCGCTTTGTCGTTCTGGAAGATCCCATTCGCCCCAGGGAAGACAATCAGCATGTTTAAGTCTGGAGAATTAGGGGGCCAGGGAAGTACTTTGAAGTCTTCATCGTGCTCTTCCAACCACTCACGGACATTTCTAGCTGTGTGACACGTCGGATTGTCGTGCTTGAAGATCCCATCCGCCCCAGCGAAGACAATCAGCATGTTTAAGTCTGGAGAATTAGGGGTCCAGGGAAGTACTTTGAAGTCTTCATCGTGCTCTTCCAACCACTCTCGAACATTTCTAGCTGAGTGACACGTCGCATTGTCGTTCTGGAAGATCCCATTCGCCCCAAGGAAGACAATCAGCATGTTTAAGTCTGGAGAATTAGGGGGCCAGGGAAGTACTTTGAAGTCTTCATCGTGCTCTTCCAACCACTCTCGAACATTTCTAGCTGTGTGACACCTCCCATTGTCGTTCTGGAAGATCCCATTCGCCCCAGGGAAGACAATCAGCATGTTTAAGTCTGGAGAATTAGGGGGCCAGGGAAGTACTTTGAAGTCTTCATCGTGCTCTTCCAACCACTCACGGACATTTCTAGCTGTGTGACACGTCGGATTGTCGTGCTTGAAGATCCCATCCGCCCCAGCGAAGACAATCAGCATGTTTAAGTCTGGAGAATTAGGGGTCCAGGGAAGTACTTTGAAGTCTTCATCGTGCTCTTCCAACCACTCTCGAACATTTCTAGCTGTGTGACACGTCGCATTGTCGTTCTGGAAGATCCCATTCACCCCAGGGAAGACAATCAGCATGTTTAAGTCTGGAGAATTAGGGGGCCAGGGAAGTACTTTGAAGTCTTCATCGTGCTCTTCCAACCACTCTCGGACATTTCTAGCTGTGTGACACGTCGCATTGTCGTTCTGGAAGATCCCATTCGCCCCAGGGAAGACAATCAGCATGTTTAAGTCTGGAGAATTAGGGGGCCAGGGAACTACTTTGAAGTCTTCGTGCTCTTCCAACCACTCACGGACATTTCTAGCTGTGTGACACGTCGGATTGTCATGCTTGAAGATCACATCCGCCCCAGGGAAGACAATCAGCATGTTTAAGTCTGGAGAATTAGGGGTCCAGGGAAGAACTTTGAAGTCTTCATCGTGCTCTTCCAACCACTCTCTGACATTTCTAGCTGTGTGACACGTCGCATTGTAGTGCTTGAAGATCCCATCTGCCCCAGGGAAGAGAATCAGCATGTTTAAGTCTGGAAAATTAGGGGGCCAGGGAAGTACTTTGAAGTCTTCATCGTGCTCTTCCAACCACTCTCGAACATTTCTAGCTGTGTGACACGTCGCATTGTCGTTCTGGAAGATCCCATTCGCCCCAGGGAAGACAATCAGCATGTTTAAGTCTGGAGAATTAGGGGGCCAGGGAAGTACTTTGAAGTCTTCATCATGCTCTTCCAACCACTCTCGAACATTTCTAGCTGTGTGACACGTCGCATTGTCGTTCTGGAAGATCCCATTCGCCCCAGGGAAGACAATCAGCATGTTTAAGTCTGGAGAATTAGGGGGCCAGGGAACTACTTTGAAGTCTTCGTGCTCTTCCAACCACTCACGGACATTTCTAGCTGTGTGACACGTCGGATTGTCATGCTTGAAGATCACATCCGCCCCAGGGAAGACAATCAGCATGTTTAAGTCTGGAGAATTAGGGGTCCAGGGAAGTACTTTGAAGTCTTCATCATGCTCTTCCAACCACTCTCGAACATTTCTAGCTGTGTGACACGTCGCATTGTCGTTCTGGAAGATCCCATTCGCCCCAGGGAAGACAATCAGCATGTTTAAGTCTGGAGAATTAGGGGTCCAGGGAAGTACTTTGAAGTCTTCGTGCTCTTCCAACCACTCACGGACATTTCTAGCTGTGTGACACGTCGGATTGTCATGCTTGAAGATCACATCCGCCCCAGGGAAGACAATCAGCATGTTTAAGTCTGGAGAATTAGGGGTCCAGGGAAGTACTTTGAAGTCTTCATCGTGCTCTTCCAACCACTCTCGAACATTTCTAGCTGTGTGACACCTCCCATTGTCGTTCTGGAAGATCCCATTCGCCCCAGGGAAGACAATCAGCATGTTTAAGTCTGGAGAATTAGGGGGCCAGGGAAGTACTTTGAAGTCTTCATCGTGCTCTTCCAACCACTCACGGACATTTCTAGCTGTGTGACACGTCGGATTGTCGTGCTTGAAGATCCCATCTGCCCCAGCGAAGACAATCAGCATGTTTAAGTCTGGAGAATTAGGGGTCCAGGGAAGTACTTTGAAGTCTTCATCGTGCTCTTCCAACCACTCTCGAACATTTCTAGCTGTGTGACACCTCCCATTGTCGTTCTGGAAGATCCCATCCGCCCCAGGGAAGACAATCAGCATGTTTAAGTCTGGAGAATTAGGGGTCCAGGGAAGTACTTTGAAGTCTTCATCGTGCTCTTCCAACCACTCGCGGACATTTCTAGCTGTGTGACACCTCGCATTGTCGTTCTGGAAGATCCCATTCGCCCCAGGGAAGACAATCAGCATGTTTAAGTCTGGAGAATTAGGGGGCCAGGGAAGTACTTTGAAGTCTTCATCGTGCTCTTCCAACCACTCACGGACATTTCTAGCTGTGTGACACGTCGGATTGTCGTGCTTGAAGATCCCATCCACCCCAGTGAAGACAATCAGCATGTTTAAGTCTGGAGAATTAGGGGTCCAGGGAAGTACTTTGAAGTCTTCATCGTGCTCTTCCAACCACTCTCGAACATTTCTAGCTGTGTGACACGTCGCATTGTCGTTCTGGAAGATCCCATTCGCCCCAGGGAAGACAATCAGCATGTTTAAGTCTGGAGAATTAGGGGGCCAGGGAAGTACTTTGAAGTCTTCATCGTGCTCTTCCAACCACTCTCGGACATTTCTAGCTGTGTGACACGTCGCATTGTCGTTCTGGAAGATCCCATTCGCCCCAGGGTAGACAATCAGCATGTTTAAGTCTGGAGAATTAGGGGGCCAGGGAAGTACTTTGAAGTCTTCATCGTGCTCTTCCAACCACTCTCGAACATTTCTAGCTGTGTGACACGTCGCTTTGTCGTTCTGGAAGATCCCATTCGCCCCAGGGAAGACAATCAGCATGTTTAAGTCTGGAGAATTAGGGGGCCAGGGAAGTACTTTGAAGTCTTCATCGTGCTCTTCCAACCACTCACGGACATTTCTAGCTGTGTGACACGTCGGATTGTCGTGCTTGAAGATCCCATCCGCCCCAGCGAAGACAATCAGCATGTTTAAGTCTGGAGAATTAGGGGTCCAGGGAAGTACTTTGAAGTCTTCATCGTGCTCTTCCAACCACTCTCGAACATTTCTAGCTGAGTGACACGTCGCATTGTCGTTCTGGAAGATCCCATTCGCCCCAAGGAAGACAATCAGCATGTTTAAGTCTGGAGAATTAGGGGGCCAGGGAAGTACTTTGAAGTCTTCATCGTGCTCTTCCAACCACTCTCGAACATTTCTAGCTGTGTGACACCTCCCATTGTCGTTCTGGAAGATCCCATTCGCCCCAGGGAAGACAATCAGCATGTTTAAGTCTGGAGAATTAGGGGGCCAGGGAAGTACTTTGAAGTCTTCATCGTGCTCTTCCAACCACTCACGGACATTTCTAGCTGTGTGACACGTCGGATTGTCGTGCTTGAAGATCCCATCCGCCCCAGCGAAGACAATCAGCATGTTTAAGTCTGGAGAATTAGGGGTCCAGGGAAGTACTTTGAAGTCTTCATCGTGCTCTTCCAACCACTCTCGAACATTTCTAGCTGTGTGACACGTCGCATTGTCGTTCTGGAAGATCCCATTCGCCCCAGGGAAGACAATCAGCATGTTTAAGTCTGGAGAATTAGGGGGCCAGGGAAGTACTTTGAAGTCTTCATCGTGCTCTTCCAACCACTCTCGGACATTTCTAGCTGTGTGACATGTCGCATTGTCGTTCTGGAAGATCCCATTCGCCCCAGGAAAGACAATCAGCATGTTTAAGTCTGGAGAATTAGGGGGCTAGGGAAGTACTTTGAAGTCTTCATCGTGCTCTTCCAACCACTCTCTGACATTTCTAGCTGTGTGACACGTCGCATTGTAGTGCTTGAAGATCCCATCTGCCCCAGGGAAGAGAATCAGCATGTTTAAGTCTGGAAAATTAGGGGGCCAGGGAAGTACTTTGAAGTCTTCATCGTGCTCTTCCAACCACTCTCGAACATTTCTAGCTGTGTGACACGTCGCATTGTCGTTCTGGAAGATCCCATTCGCCCCAGGGAAGACAATCAGCATGTTTAAGTCTGGAGAATTAGGGGGCCAGGGAAGTACTTTGAAGTCTTCATCATGCTCTTCCAACCACTCTCGAACATTTCTAGCTGTGTGACACGTCGCATTGTCGTTCTGGAAGATCCCATTCGCCCCAGGGAAGACAATCAGCATGTTTAAGTCTGGAGAATTAGGGGGCCAAGGAACTACTTTGAAGTCTTCATCGTGCTCTTCCAACCACTCTTGGACATTTCTAGCTGTGTGACACGTCGCATTGTAGTGCTTGAAGATCCCATCTGCCCCAGGGAAGACAATCAGCATGTTTAAGTCTGGAGAATTAGGGGGCCAGGGAAGTACTTTGAGGTCTTCATCGTGCTCTTCCAACCACTCTCGAACATTTCTAGCTGTGTGACACCTCGCATTGTCGTTCTGGAAGATCCCATTCGCCCCAGGGAAGACAATCAGCATGTTTAAGTCTGGAGAATTAGGGGGCTAGGGAAGTACTTTGAAGTCTTCATCGTGCTCTTCCAACCACTCTCTGACATTTCTAGCTGTGTGACACGTCGCATTGTAGTGCTTGAAGATCCCATTCGCCCCAGGGAAGACAATCAGCATGTTTAAGTCTGGAGAATTAGGGGGCCAGGGAAGTACTTTGAGGTCTTCATCGTGCTCTTCCAACCACTCTCGAACATTTCTAGCTGTGTGACACCTCGCATTGTCGTTCTGGAAGATTCCATTCGCCCCAGGAAAGACAATCAGCATGTTTAAGTCTGGGGAATTAGGGGTCCAGGGAAGTACTTTGAAGTCTTCATCGTGCTCTTCCAACCACTCTCGAACATTTCTAACCGTGTGACACCTCGCATTGTCGATCTGGAAGATCCCATTCGCCCCAGGGAAGACAATCAGCATGTTTAAGTCTGGAGAATTAGGGGTCCAGGGAAGTACTTTGAAGTCTTCGTGCTCTTCCAACCACTCACGGACATTTCTAGCTGTGTGACACGTCGGATTGTCATGCTTGAAGATCACATCCGCCCCAGGGAAGACAATCAGCATGTTTAAGTCTGGAGAATTAGGGGTCCAGGGAAGTACTTTGAAGTCTTCATCGTGCTCTTCCAACCACTCTCGAACATTTCTAGCTGTGTGACACCTCCCATTGTCGTTCTGGAAGATCCCATTCGCCCCAGGGAAGACAATCAGCATGTTTAAGTCTGGAGAATTAGGGGGCCAGGGAAGTACTTTGAAGTCTTCATCGTGCTCTTCCAACCACTCACGGACATTTCTAGCTGTGTGACACGTCGGATTGTTGTGTTTGAAGATCCCATCTGCCCCAGCGAAGACAATCAGCATGTTTAAGTCTGGAGAATTAGGGGTCCAGGGAAGTACTTTGAAGTCTTCATCGTGCTCTTCCAACCACTCTCGAACATTTCTAGCTGTGTGACACCTCCCATTGTCATTCTGGAAGATCCCATCCGCCCCAGGGAAGACAATCAGCATGTTTAAGTCTGGAGAATTAGGGGTCCAGGGAAGTACTTTGAAGTCTTCATCGTGCTCTTCCAACCACTCTCGGACATTTCTAGCTGTGTGACACCTCGCATTGTCGTTCTGGAAGATCCCATTCGCCCCAGGGAAGACAATCAGCATGTTTAAGTCTGGAGAATTAGGGGGCCAGGGAAGTACTTTGAAGTCTTCATCGTGCTCTTCCAACCACTCTCGAACATTTCTAGCTGTGTGACACGTCGCATTGTCGTTCTGGAAGATCCCATTCGCCCCAGGGAAGACAATCAGCATGTTTAAGTCTGGAGAATTAGGGGGCCAGGGAAGTACTTTGAAGTCTTCATCGTGCTCTTCCAACCACTCTCGGACATTTCTAGCTGTGTGACACGTCGCATTGTCGTTCTGGAAGATCCCATTCGCCCCAGGGAAGACAATCAGCATGTTTAAGTCTGGAGAATTAGGGGGCCAGGGAAGTACTTTGAAGTCTTCATCGTGCTCTTCCAACCACTCTCGAACATTTCTAGCTGTGTGACACGTCGCTTTGTCGTTCTGGAAGATCCCATTCGCCCCAGGGAAGACAATCAGCATGTTTAAGTCTGGAGAATTAGGGGGCCAGGGAAGTACTTTGAAGTCTTCATCGTGCTCTTCCAACCACTCACGGACATTTCTAGCTGTGTGACACGTCGGATTGTCGTGCTTGAAGATCCCATCCGCCCCAGCGAAGACAATCAGCATGTTTAAGTCTGGAGAATTAGGGGTCCAGGGAAGTACTTTGAAGTCTTCATCGTGCTCTTCCAACCACTCTCGAACATTTCTAGCTGAGTGACACGTCGCATTGTCGTTCTGGAAGATCCCATTCGCCCCAGGGAAGACAATCAGCATGTTTAAGTCTGGAGAATTAGGGGGCCAGGGAAGTACTTTGAAGTCTTCATCGTGCTCTTCCAACCACTCTCGAACATTTCTAGCTGTGTGACACCTCCCATTGTCGTTCTGGAAGATCCCATTCGCCCCAGGGAAGACAATCAGCATGTTTAAGTCTGGAGAATTAGGGGGCCAGGGAAGTACTTTGAAGTCTTCATCGTGCTCTTCCAACCACTCACGGACATTTCTAGCTGTGTGACACGTCGGATTGTCGTGCTTGAAGATCCCATCCGCCCCAGCGAAGACAATCAGCATGTTTAAGTCTGGAGAATTAGGGGTCCAGGGAAGTACTTTGAAGTCTTCATCGTGCTCTTCCAACCACTCTCGAACATTTCTAGCTGTGTGACACGTCGCATTGTCGTTCTGGAAGATCCCATTCGCCCCAGGGAAGACAATCAGCATGTTTAAGTCTGGAGAATTAGGGGGCCAGGGAAGTACTTTGAAGTCTTCATCATGCTCTTCCAACCACTCTCGAACATTTCTAGCTGTGTGACACGTCGCATTGTCGTTCTGGAAGATCCCATTCGTCCCAGGGAAGACAATCAGCATGTTTAAGTCTGGAGAATTAGGGGGCCAGGGAACTACTTTGAAGTCTTCATCGTGCTCTTCCAACCACTCTTGGACATTTCTAGCTGTGTGACACGTCGCATTGTAGTGCTTGAAGATCCCATCTGCCCCAGGGAAGACAATCAGCATGTTTAAGTCTGGAGAATTAGGGGGCCAGGGAAGTACTTTGAAGTCTTCATCGTGCTCTTCCAACCACTCTCGGACATTTCTAGCTGTGTGACACGTCGCATTGTAGTGCTTGAAGATCCCATCTGCCCCAGGGAAGACAATCAGCATGTTTAAGTCTGGAGAATTAGGGGGCCAGGGAAGTACTTTGAGGTCTTCATCGTGCTCTTCCAACCACTCTCGAACATTTCTAGCTGTGTGACACCTCGCATTGTCGTTCTGGAAGATTCCATTCGCCCCAGGAAAGACAATCAGCATGTTTAACTCTGGGGAATTAGGGGTCCAGGGAAGTACTTTGAAGTCTTCATCGTGCTCTTCCAACCACTCTCGAACATTTCTAACCGTGTGACACCTCGCATTGTCGATCTGGAAGATCCCATTCGCCCCAGGGAAGACAATCAGCATGTTTAAGTCTGGAGAATTAGGGTTCCAGGGAAGTACTTTGAAGTCTTCGTGCTCTTCCAACCACTCACGGACATTTCTAGCTGTGTGACACGTCGGATTGTCATGCTTGAAGATCACATCCGCCCCAGGGAAGACAATCAGCATGTTTAAGTCTGGAGAATTAGGGGTCCAGGGAAGTACTTTGAAGTCTTCATCGTGCTCTTCCAACCACTCTCGAACATTTCTAGCTGTGTGACACCTCGCATTGTCGTTCTGGAAGATCCCATTCGCCCAAGGGAAGACAATCCTCATGTTTAAGTCTGGGGAATTAGGGGTCCAGGGAAGTACTTTGAAGTCTTCATCGTGCTCTTCCAACCACTCTCGAAAATTTCTAGCTGTGTGACACCTCGCATTGTCGTTCTGGAAGATCCCATTCGCCCCAGGGAAGACAATCAGCATGTTTAAGTCTGGAGAATTAGGGGGCCAGGGAAGTACTTTGAAGTCTTCATCGTGCTCTTCCAACCACTCTCGGACATTTCTAGCTGTGTGACACGTCCTATTGTCTTGCTGGAAGATCCCATCCTACCTGGGGAAAACAATCAGAATGTACGTGGTCTGTAAGGATGGATATACGTGGTCTGCAAGGATGGATATACGTGGTTAGCAAGGATGGATATACGTGGTCTGCAAGGATGGATATACGTGGACTGCAAGGATGGATATACGTGGTCTGCAAGGATGGATATACGGGGTCTGCAAGGATGGATATACGTGGTCAGCAAGGATGGATATGCATGGTCTGCAAGGATGGATATACGTGGTCTGCAAGGATGGATATACGTGGTCTGCACGGATGGATATACGTGGTCTGCAAGGATGGATATGCATGGTCTGCAAGGATGGATATGCATGGTCTGCAAGGATGGATATACGTGGTCTGCAAGGATGGATATGCATGGTCTGCAAGGATGGATATACGTGGTCAGCAAGGATGGATATGCATGGTCTGCAAGGATGGATATGCATGGTCTGCACGGATGGATATACGTGGTCTGCAAGGATGGATATGCATGGTCTGCAAGGATGGATATGCATGGTCTGCAAGGATGGATATACGTGGTCAGCAAGGATGGATATGCATGGTCTGCAAGGATGGATATGCATGGTCTGCAAGGATGGATATACGTGGTCTGCAAGGATGGATATACGTGGTCAGCAAGGATGGATATACGTGGTCAGCAAGGATGGATATACGTGGTCTGCAAGGATGGATATACGTGGTCTGCAAGGATGGATATACGTGGTCTGCAAGGATGGATTCATAACGAATTCGCTCCATAGTGCCTTCCACAGGTACGAGTAGACCCAGGAATGCCACAAAAACATTCCCCAGACCATAACACTGCCCCCACCAGCTTGTGTTCTTCCAGCAATGGTTGAAGAATGTTTGTTCTCTGATATTTCTCACCTTATATGCCAACACCCATCCATTCGATGAAGCAGAAAACGTGACTAGTCGGAGAAGGTAATCCTTTGCCAATCAGCGGAGATGAAATTCCAACACTGCCATGCAAATGCAAGCCTTTTCAGCTGATGCACCTTCGTTGGAAAAGGTGCAGTGACCATCCGCCTGCACGGAGCCCCATATGCAACAGGGTTTGCTGAACTGTCATTTTAGACACACTTCCAGTAGCCCCCCGATTCATTCAGCCAGTGAGTTGCTCCACTGTAATGTGTCGATCAACCCTCGTGCACCTCTGAAGCAGGCGTTCACCTCTCACATCAATGGCACGTAGTGCTCTGCGGTTTCCACGTTGATTATTCGCAGTGGTGCCATTTCTCCAATCACAATACACTTTACTCACAGCAGCACTCAAACAGTTCACAAACTGCGCTGTTTCAGAAACACTGCCACACTTGGCCCAAAAGCCAATAAATAATCAACCCTTTTTGCAAATCTGACAAATCGCTTCAATGACAGCAATGAGTGATATATTTTCAGATCAGATCATATGTAGAGGATTTTTAGGAAGGGAGTGTCTGACCCCAGGTCTTAAACAACCCTTAGAAATAGGAAGCTAGGAGATTTGGGCTAGAGTGCCCGATAGGAAAGTGACACGGAAGCGAGGTAGAAGACGCCCTTTTTTACTGCCGGGGGTCAGAAGGCTTAACGTGCCCATTCAATGCTCTAGTAGATCAGATGTGATCATAGGTAGAGGATTTTAGGAAGGGAGTGTCTGACCCCAGGTCTTAAACAACCCTTAGAAATAGGAAGCTAGGAGATTTGGGCTAGAGTGCCTGATAGGAAAGTGACACAGAAGCGAGGTAGAAGACGCCCTTTTTTACTGCCGGGGGTCAGAAGGCTTAACGTGCCCATTCAATGCTCTAGTAGATCAGATGTGATCATAGGTAGAGGATTTTAGGAAGGGAGTGTCTGACCCCAGGTCTTAAACAACCCTTAGAAATAGGAAGCTAGGAGATTTGGGCTAGAGTGCCCGATAGAAAAGTGACACGGAAGCGAGGTAGCAGATGCCCTTATTTACTGCCGGGGGTCAGAAGGCTTAACGTGCCCATTCAATGCTCTAGTAGATCAGATGTGATCATAGGTAGAGGATTTTAGGAAGGGAGTGTCTGACCCCAGGTCTTAAACAACCCTTAGAAATAGGAAGCTAGGAGATTTGGGCTAGAGTGCCCGATAGGAAATTGACACGGAAGCGAGATAGAAGACGCCCTTATTTACTACCGGGGGTCAGAAGGCTTAACGTGCCCATTCAATGCTCTAGTAGATCAGATCAGATCATATGTAGAGGATTTTAGGAAGGGAGTGTCTGACCCCAGGTCTTAAACAACCCTTAGAAATAGGAAGCTATGAGATTTGGGCTAGAGTGCCCGATAGGAAAGTGACACGGAAGCGAGGTAGAAGACGCCCTTATTTACTACCGGGGGTCAGAAGGCTTAACGTGCCCATTCAATGCTCTAGTAGATCAGATCAGATCATATGTAGAGGATTTTAGGAAGGGAGTGTCTGACCCCAGGTCTTAAACAACCCTTAGAAATAGGAAGCGAGGTAGAAGACGCCCTTATTTACTACCGGGGGTCAGAAGGCTTAACGTGCCCATTCAATGCTCTAGTAGATCAGATCATATCATATGTAGAAGATTTTAGGAAAGGAGGGTCTGACCCCAGGTCTTAAACAACCCTTAGAAATAGGAAGCGAGGTAGAAGACGCCCTTATTTACTACCGGGGTCAGAAGGCTTAACGTGCCCATTCAATGCTCTAGTAGATCAGATCAGATCATATGTAGAGGATTTTAGGAAGGGAGTGTCTGACCCCAGGTCTTAAACAACCCTTAGAAATAGGAAGCTAGGAGATTTGGGCTAGAGTGCCCGATAGGAAAGTGACACGGAAGCGAGGTAGAAGACGCCCTTATTTACTACCGGGGGTCAGAAGGCTTAACGTGCCCATTCAATGCTCTAGTAGATCAGATCATATCATATGTAGAAGATTTTAGGAAAGGAGGGTCTGACCCCAGGTCATAAACAACCCTTAGAAATAGGAAGCGAGGTAGAAGACGCCCTTATTTACTACCGGGGGTCAGAAGGCTTAACGTGCCCATTCAATGCTCTAGTAGATCAGATCAGATCATATGTAGAGGATTTTAGGAAAGGAGGGTCTGACCCCAGGTCTTAAACAACCCTTAGAAATAGGAAGCGAGGTAGAAGACGCCCTTATTTACTACCGGGGGTCGGAAGGCTTAACGTGCCCATTCAATGCTCTAGTAGATCAGATCAGATCATATGTAGAGGATTTTAGGAAAGGAGTGTCTGACCCCAGGTCTTAAACAACCCTTAGAAATAGGAAGCTAGAAGATTTGGGCTAGAGTGCCCGATAGGAAAGTGACACGGAAGCGAGGTAGAAGACGCCCTTATTTACTACCGGAGGTCAGAAGGCTTAACGTGCCCATTCAATACTCTAGTAAATCAGATCAGATCATATGTAGAGGATTTTAGGAAGGGAGTGTCTGACCCCAGGTCTTAAACAACCCTTAGAAATAGGAAGCTAGGAGATTTGGGCTAGAGTGCCCGATAGGAAAGTGACACGGAAGCGAGGTAGAAGACGCCCTTATTTACTACCAGGGGTTAGAAGGCTTAACGTGCCCATTCAATGCTCTAGTAGATCAGATCAGATCATATGTAGAGGATTTTAGGAAAGGAGTGTCTGACCCCAGGTCTTAAACAAAACTTAGAAATAGGAAGCTAGGAGATTTGGGCTAGAGTGCCCGATAGGAAAGTGACACGGAAGCGAGGTAGAAGACGCCCTTATTTACTACCAGGGGTTAGAAGGCTTGACGTGCCTATTCAATGCTCTAGTAGATCAGATCAGATCATATGTAGAGGATTTTAGGAAGGGAGTGTCTGACCCCAGGTCTTAAACAACCCTTAGAAATAGGAAGCTAGGAGATTTGGGCTAGAGTGCCCGATAGGAAAGTGACACGGAAGCGAGGTAGAAGACGCCCTTATTTACTACCGGGGGTCAGAAGGCTTAACGTGCCTATTCAATGCTCTAGTAGATCAGATCAGATCATATGTAGAGGATTTTAGGAAGGGAGTGTCTGACCCCAGGTCTTAAACAACCCTTAGAAATAGGAAGCTAGGAGATTTGAGCTGGAGTGCCCGATAGGAAAGTGACACGGAAGCGAGGTAGAAGACGCCCTTATTTACTACCAGGGGTTAGAAGGCTTAACGTGCCCATTCAATGCTCTAGTAGATCAGATCAGATCATATGTAGAGGATTTTAGGAAAGGGAGTGTCTGACCCCAGGTCTTAAACAACCCTTAGAAATAGGAAGCTAGGAGATTTGGGCTAGAGTGCCCGATAGGAAAGTGACACGGAAGCGAGGTAGGAGACGTCCTTATTTACTACCGGGAGTGAGAAGGCTTAACGTGCCCATTCAATGCTCTAGTAGATCAGATCAGATCATATGTAGAGGATTTTAGGAAGGGAGTGTCTGACCCCAGGTCTTAAACAACCCTTAGAAATAGGAAGCTAGGAGATTTGGGCTAGAGTGCCCGATAGGAAAGTGACACGGAAGCGAGGTAGAAGACGCCCTTATTTACTACCGGGGGTCAGAAGGCTTAACGTGCCCATTCAATGCTCTAGTAGATCAGATCAGATCATATGTAGAGGATTTTAGGAAGGGAGTGTCTGACCCCAGGTCTTAAACAACCCTTAGAAATAGGAAGCGAGGTAGAAGACGCCCTTATTTACTACCGGGGGTCAGAAGGCTTAACGTGCCCATTCAATGCTCTAGTAGATCAGATCAGATCATATGTAGAGGATTTTAGGAAAGGAGGGTCTGACCCCAGGTCTTAAACAACCCTTAGAAACAGGAAGCTAGGAGATTTGGGCTAGAGTGCCCGATAGGAAAGTGACACGGATGCGAGGTAGAAGACGCCCTTATTTACTGCCGGGGGTCAGAAGGCTTAACGTGCCCATTCAATGCTCTAGTAGATCAGATGTGATCATAGGTAGAGGATTTTAGGAAGGGAGTGTCTGACCCCAGGTCTTAAACAACCCTCAGAAACAGGAAGCTAGGAGATTTGGGCTAGAGTGCCCGATAGGAAAGTGACACGGATGCGAGGTAGAAGACGCCCTTATTTACTTCCGGGGGTCAGAAGGCTTAACGTCCATATTCAATGCTCTAGTAGATCAGATCTGATCATATGTAGAGGATTTTAGCAAGGGAGTGTCTGACCTCAGGTCTTAAACAACCCTCAGAAACAGGAAGCTAGGAGATTTGGGCTAGAGTGCCCGATAGGAAAGTGACACGGAAGCGAGGTAGAAGACGCCCTTATTTACTACCGGGGGTCAGAAGGCTTAACGTGCCCATTCAATGCTCTAGTAGATCAGATCAGATCATATGTAGAGGATTTTAGGAAGGGAGTGTCTGACCTCAGGTCTTAAACAACCCTCAGAAATAGGAAGCTAGGAGATTTGGGCTAGAGTGCCCGATAGGAAAGTGACACGGAAGCGAGGTAGAAGACGCCCTTATTTACTACTGGGGGTCAGAAGGCTTAACGTGCCCATTCAATGCTCTAGTAGATCAGATCAGATCATATGTAGAGGATTTTAGGAAGGGAGTGTCTGACCTCAGGTCTTAAACAACCCTCAGAAACAGGAAGCTAGGAGATTTGGGCTAGAGTGCCCGATAGGAAAGTGACACGGAAGCGAGGTAGAAGACGCCCTTATTTACTACCGGGGGTCAGAAGGCTTAACGTGCCCATTCAATGCTCTAGTAGATCAGATCAGATCAGATCATATGTAGAGGATTTTAGGAAGGGAGTGTCTGACCTCAAATCTTAAACAACCCTCAGAAACAGGAAGCTAGGAGATTTGGGCTAGAGTGCCCGATAGGAAAGTGACACGGAAGCGAGGTAGAAGACGCCCTTATTTACTACCGGGGGTCAGAAGGCTTAACGTGCCCATTCAATGCTCTAGTAGATCAGATCAGATCAGATCATATGTAGAGGATTTTAGGAAGGGAGTGTCTGACCTCAGGTCTTAAACAACCCTCAGAAATAGGAAGCTAGGAGATTTGGGCTAGAGTGCCCGATAGAAAAGTGACACGGAAGCGAGGTAGAAGACGCCCTTACTTACTACCGGGGGTCAGAAGGCTTAACGTGACCATTCAATGCTCTAGTAGATCAGATCAGATCATATGTAGAGGATTTTAGGAAGGGAGTGTCTAACCCCAGGTCTTAAACAACCCTTAGAAATAGGAAGCTAGGAGATTTGGGCTAGAGTGCCCGATAGGAAAGTGACACGGAAGCGAGGTAGAAGACGCCCTTATTTACTACCAGGGGTCAGAAGGCTTAACGTGCCCATTCAATGCTCTAGTAGATAAGATCAGATCATATGTAGAGGATTTTAGGAAGGGAGTGTCTGACCTCAGGTCTTAAACAACCCTCAGAAACAGGAATCTAGGAGATTTGGGCTAGAGTGCCCCATAGGAAAGTGACACGGAAGCGAGGTAGAAAACGCCCTTATTTACTACCAGGGGTCAGAAGGCTTAACGTGCCCATTCAATGCTCTAGTAGATCAGATCAGATCATATGTAGAGGATTTTAGGGAGTGTCTGACCCCAGGTCTTAAACAACCCTTAGAAATAGGAAGCTAGGAGATTTGAGCTGGAGTGCCCGATAGGAAAGTGACACGGAAGCGAGGTAGAAGACGCCCTTATTTACTACCAGGGGTTAGAAGGCTTAACGTGCCCATTCAATGCTCTAGTAGATCAGATCAGATCATATGTAGAGGATTTTAGGAAGGGAGTGTCTGACCCCAGGTCTTAAACAACCCTTAGAAATAGGAAGCTAGGAGATTTGGGCTAGAGTGCCCGATAGGAAAGTGACACGGAAGCGAGGTAGGAGACGTCCTTATTTACTACCGGGAGTGAGAAGGCTTAACGTGCCCATTCAATGCTCTAGTAAATCAGATCAGATCATATGTAGAGAATTTTAGGAAGGGAGTGTCTGACCCCAGGTCTTAAACAAACCTTAGAAATAGGAAGCTAGGAGATTTGGGCTAGAGTGCCCGATAGGAAAGTGACACGGAAGCGAGGTAGAAGACGCCCTTATTTACTACCGGGGGTCAGAAGGCTTAACGTGCCCATTCAATGCTCTAGTAGATCAGATCAGATCATATGTAGAGGATTTTAGGAAGGGAGTGTCTGACCCCAGGTCTTAAACAACCCTTAGAAATAGGAAGCGAGGTAGAAGACGCCCTTATTTACTACCGGGGGTCAGAAGGCTTAACGTGCCCATTCAATGCTCTAGTAGATCAGATCAGATCATATGTAGAGGATTTTAGGAAAGGAGGGTCTGACCCCAGGTCTTAAACAACCCTTAGAAATAGGAAGCGAGGTAGAAGACGCCCTTATTTACTACCGGGGGTCAGAAGGCTTAACATGCCCATTCAATGCTCTAGTAGATCAGATCAGATCATATGTAGAGGATTTTAGGAAAGGAGTGTCTGACCCCAGGTCTTAAACAACCCTTAGAAATAGGAAGGTAGGAGATTTGGGCTAGAGTGCCCGATAGGAAAGTGACACGGAAGCGAGGTAGAAGACGCCCTTATTTACTACCGGGGGTCAGAAGGCTTAACGTGCCCATTCAATGCTCTAGTAGATCAGATCAGATCATATGTAGAGGATTTTAGGAAGGGAGTGTCTGACCTCAGGTCTTAAACAACCCTCAGAAATAGGAAGCTAGGAGATTTGGGCTAGAGTGCCCGATAGGAAAGTGACACGGAAGCGAGGTAGAAGACGCCCTTATTTACTACTGGGGGTCAGAAGGCTTAACGTGCCCATTCAATGCTCTAGTAGATCAGATCAGATCATATGTAGAGGATTTTAGGAAGGGAGTGTCTGACCTCAGGTCTTAAACAACCCTCAGAAACAGGAAGCTAGGAGATTTGGGCTAGAGTGCCCGATAGGAAAGTGACACGGAAGCGAGGTAGAAGACGCCCTTATTTACTACCGGGGGTCAGAAGGCTTAACGTGCCCATTCAATGCTCTAGTAGATCAGATCAGATCAGATCATATGTAGAGGATTTTAGGAAGGGAGTGTCTGACCTCAAATCTTAAACAACCCTCAGAAACAGGAAGCTAGGAGATTTGGGCTAGAGTGCCCGATAGGAAAGTGACACGGAAGCGAGGTAGAAGACGCCCTTATTTACTACCAGGGGTCAGAAGGCTTAACGTGCCCATTCAATGCTCTAGTAGATCAGATCAGATCAGATCATATGTAGAGGATTTTAGGAAGGGAGTGTCTGACCCCAGGTCTTAAACAACCCTTAGAAATAGGAAGCTAGGAGATTTGAGCTGGAGTGCCCGATAGGAAAGTGACACGGAAGCGAGGTAGAAGACGCCCTTATTTACTACCAGGGGTTAGAAGGCTTAACGTGCCTATTCAATGCTCTAGTAGATCAGATCAGATCATATGTAGAGGATTTTAGGAAGGGAGTGTCTGACCCCAGGTCTTAAACAACCCTTAGAAATAGGAAGCTAGGAGATTTGGGCTAGAGTGCCCGATAGGAAAGTGACACGGAAGCGAGGTAGGAGACGTCCTTATTTACTACCGGGAGTGAGAAGGCTTAACGTGCCCATTCAATGCTCTAGTAGATCAGATCAGATCATATGTAGAGGATTTTAGGAAGGGAGTGTCTGACCCCAGGTCTTAAACAAACCTTAGAAATAGGAAGCTAGGAGATTTGGGCTAGAGTGCCCGATAGGAAAGTGACACGGAAGCGAGGTAGAAGACGCCCTTATTTACTACCGGGGGTCAGAAGGCTTAACGTGCCCATTCAATGCTCTAGTAGATCAGATCAGATCATATGTAGAGGATTTTAGGAAGGGAGTGTCTGACCCCAGGTCTTAAACAACCCTTAGAAATAGGAAGCGAGGTAGAAGACGCCCTTATTTACTACCGGGGGTCAGAAGGCTTAACGTGCCCATTCAATGCTCTAGTAGATCAGATCAGATCATATGTAGAGGATTTTAGGAAAGGAGGGTCTGACCCCAGGTCTTAAACAACCCTTAGAAATAGGAAGCGAGGTAGAAGACGCCCTTATTTACTACCGGGGGTCAGAAGGCTTAACGTGCCCATTCAATGCTCTAGTAGATCAGATCAGATCATATGTAGAGGATTTTAGGAAGGGAGTGTCTGACCCCAGGTCTTAAACAACCCTTAGAAATAGGAAGCGAGGTAGAAGACACCCTTATTTACTACCGGGGGTCAGAAGGCTTAACGTGCCCATTCAATGCTCTAGTAGATCAGATCAGATCATATGTAGAGGATTTTAGGAAAGGAGGGTCTGACCCCAGGTCTTAAACAACCCTTAGAAATAGGAAGCGAGGTAGAAGACGCCCTTATTTACTACCGGGGGTCGGAAGGCTTAACGTGCCCATTCAATGCTCTAGTAGATCAGATCAGATCATATGTAGAGGATTTTAGGAAAGGAGTGTCTGACCCCAGGTCTTAAACAACCCTTAGAAATAGGAAGCTAGAAGATTTGGGCTAGAGTGCCCGATAGGAAAGTGACGCGGAAGCGAGGTAGAAGACGCCCTTATTTACTACCGGAGGTCAGAAGGCTTAACGTGCCCATTCAATACTCTAGTAAATCAGATCAGATCATATGTAGAGGATTTTAGGAAGGAGTGTCTGACCCCAGGTCTTAAACAACCCTTAGAAATAGGAAGCTAGGAGATTTGGGCTAGAGTGCCCGATAGGAAAGTGACACGGAAGCGAGGTAGAAGACGCCCTTATTTACTACCAGGGGTTAGAAGGCTTAACGTGCCCATTCAATGCTCTAGTAGATCAGATCAGATCATATGTAGAGGATTTTAGGAAAGGAGTGTCTGACCCCAGGTCTTAAACAACCCTTAGAAATAGGAAGCTAGGAGATTTGGGCTAGAGTGCCCGATAGGAAAGTGACACGGAAGCGAGGTAGAAGACGCCCTTATTTACTACCAGGGGTTAGAAGGCTTGACGTGCCCATTCAATGCTCTAGTAGATCAGATCAGATCATATGTAGAGGATTTTAGGAAGGGAGTGTCTGACCCCAGGTCTTAAACAACCCTTAGAAATAGGAAGCTAGGAGATTTGGGCTAGAGTGCCCGATAGGAAAGTGACACGGAAGCGAGGTAGGAGACGTCCTTATTTACTACCGGGAGTGAGAAGGCTTAACGTGCCCATTCAATGCTCTAGTAGATCAGATCAGATCATATGTAGAGGATTTTAGGAAGGGAGTGTCTGACCCCAGGTCTTAAACAACCCTTAGAAATAGGAAGCTAGGAGATTTGGGCTAGAGTGCCCGATAGGAAAGTGACACGGAAGCGAGGTAGAAGACGCCCTTATTTACTACCGGGGGTCAGAAGGCTTAACGTGCCAATTCAATGCTCTAGTAGATCAGATCAGATCATATGTAGAGGATTTTAGGAAGGGAGTGTCTGACCCCAGGTCTTAAACAACCCTTAGAAATAGGAAGCGAGGTAGAAGACGCCCTTATTTACTACCGGGGGTCAGAAGGCTTAACGTGCCCATTCAATGCTCTAGTAGATCAGATCAGATCATATGTAGAGGATTTTAGGAAAGGAGGGTCTGACCCCAGGTCTTAAACAACCCTTAGAAATAGGAAGCGAGGTAGAAGACGCCCTTATTTACTACCGGGGGTCAGAAGGCTTAACGTGCCCATTCAATGCTCTAGTAGATCAGATCAGATCATATGTAGAGGATTTTAGGAAGGGAGTGTCTGACCCCAGGTCTTAAACAACCCTTAGAAATAGGAAGCGAGGTAGAAGACGCCCTTATTTACTACCGGGGGTCAGAAGGCTTAACGTGCCCATTCAATGCTCTAGTAGATCAGATCAGATCATATGTAGAGGATTTTAGGAAAGGAGGGTCTGACCCCAGGTCTTAAACAACCCTTAGAAATAGGAAGCGAGGTAGAAGACGCCCTTATTTACTACCGGGGTCGGAAGCCTTAACGTGCCCATTCAATGCTCTAGTAGATCAGATCAGATCATATGTAGAGGATTTTAGGAAAGGAGTGTCTGACCCCAGGTCTTAAACAACCCTTAGAAATAGGAAGCTAGAAGATTTGGGCTAGAGTGCCCGATAGGAAAGTGACGCGGAAGCGAGGTAGAAGACGCCCTTATTTACTACCGGAGGTCAGAAGGCTTAACGTGCCCATTCAATACTCTAGTAAATCAGATCAGATCATATGTAGAGGATTTTAGGAAGGGAGTGTCTGACCCCAGGTCTTAAACAACCCTTAGAAATAGGAAGCTAGGAGATTTGGGCTAGAGTGCCCGATAGGAAAGTGACACGGAAGCGAGGTAGAAGACGCCCTTATTTACTACCAGGGGTTAGAAGGCTTAACGTGCCCATTCAATGCTCTAGTAGATCAGATCAGATCATATGTAGAGGATTTTAGGAAAGGAGTGTCTGACCCCAGGTCTTAAACAACCCTTAGAAATAGGAAGCTAGGAGATTTGGGCTAGAGTGCCCGATAGGAAAGTGACACGGAAGCGAGGTAGAAGACGCCCTTATTTACTACCAGGGGTTAGAAGGCTTGACGTGCCTATTCAATGCTCTAGTAGATCAGATCAGATCATATGTAGAGGATTTTAGGAAGGGAGTGTCTGACCCCAGGTCTTAAACAACCCTTAGAAATAGGAAGCTAGGAGATTTGGGCTAGAGTGCCCGATAGGAAAGTGACACGGAAGCGAGGTAGAAGACGCCCTTATTTACTACCGGGGGTCAGAAGGCTTAACGTGCCTATTCAATGCTCTAGTAGATCAGATCAGATCATATGTAGAGGATTTTAGGAAGGGAGTGTCTGACCCCAGGTCTTAAACAACCCTTAGAAATAGGAAGCTAGGAGATTTGGGCTAGAGTGCCCGATAGGGAAAGTGACACGGAAGCGAGGTAGAAGACGCCCTTATTTACTACCGGGGGTCAGAAGGCTTAACGTGCCTATTCAATGCTCTAGTAGATCAGATCAGATCATATGTAGAGGATTTTAGGAAGGGAGTGTCTGACCCCAGGTCTTAAACAACCCTTAGAAATAGGAAGCTAGGAGATTTAGGCTAGAGTGCGCGATAGGAAAGTGACACGGAAGCGAGGTAGAAGACGCCCTTATTTACTACCGGGGGTCAGAAGGCTTAACGTGCCCATTCAATGCTCTAGTAGATCAGATCAGATCATATGTAGAGGATTTTAGGAAGGGAGTGTCTGACCCCAGGTCTTAAACAACCCTTAGAAATAGGAAGCTAAGACATTTGGGCTAAAGTGCCCGATAGGAAAGTGACACGGAAGCGAGGTAGGAGACGCCCTTATTTACTACCGGGGGTCAGAAGGCTTAACGTGCCCATTCAATGCTCTAGTAGATCAGATCTGATCATATGTAGAGGATTTTAGGAAGGGAGTGTTGGACCCCGGGTCTTAAACAACCCTTAGAAATAGGAAGGTAGGAGATTTGGGCTAGAGTGCCCGATAGGAAAGTGACACGGAAGCGAGGTAGAAGACGCCCTTATTTACTACCGGGGGTCAGAAGGCTTAACGTGCCCATTCAATGCTCTAGTAGATCAGATCTGATCATACGTAGAGGATTTTTGGAAGGGAGTGTCTGACCCCAGGTCTTAAACAACCCTTAGAAATAGGAAGCTAGGAGATTTGGGCTAGAGTGCCCGATAGGAAAGTGACACGGAATCGAGGTAGAAGACGCCCTTATTTACTACCGGGGGTCAGAAGGCTTAACGTGCCCATTCAATGCTCTAGTAGATCAGATCTGATCATATGTAGAGGATTTTAGGAAGGAGTGTTGGACCCCGGGTCTTAAACAACCCTTAGAAATAGGAAGGTAGGAGATTTGGGCTAGAGTGCCCGATAGGAAAGTGACACGGAAGCGAGGTAGAAGACGCCCTTATTTACTACCGGGGGTCAGAAGGCTTAAAGTGCCCATTCAATGCTCTAGTAGATCAGATCAGATCATATGTAGAGGATTTTAGGAAGGGAGTGTCTGACCCCAGGTCTTAAACAACCCTTAGAAATAGGAAGCTAGGAGATTTGGGCTAGAGTGCCCGATAGCAAAGTGACACGGAAGCGAGGTAGAAGACGCCCTTATTTACTACCGGGGGTCAGAAGGCTTAAAGTGCCCATTCAATGCTCTAGTAGATCAGATCAGATCATATGTAGAGGATTTTAGGAAGGGAGTGTCTGACCCCAGGTCTTAAACAACCCTTAGAAATAGGAAGCTAGGAGATTTGGGCTAGAGTGCCCGATAGGAAAGTGACACGGAAGCGAGGCAGAAGACGCCCTTATTTACTACCGGGTGTCAGAAGGCTTAACGTGCCCATTCAATGCTCTAGTAGATCAGATCAGATCATATGTAGAGGATTTTAGGAAGGGAGTGTCTGACCCCAGGTCTTAAACAACCCTTAGAAATAGGAAGCTAGGAGATTTAGGCTAGAGTGCGCGATAGGAAAGTGACACGGAAGCAAGGTAGAAGACGCCCTTATTTACTACCGGGGGTCAGAAGGCTTAACGTGCCCATTCAATGCTCTAGTAGATCAGATCAGATCATATGTAGAGGATTTTAGGAAGGGAGTGTCTGACCCCAGGTCTTAAACAACCCTTAGAAATAGGAAGCTAAGACATTTGGGCTAAAGTGCCCGATAGGAAAGTGACACGGAAGCGAGGTAGGAGACGCCCTTATTTACTACCGGGGGTCAGAAGGCTTAACGTGCCCATTCAATGCTCTAGTAGATCAGATCTGATCATATGTAGAGGATTTTAGGAAGGGAGTGTTGGACCCCGGGTCTTAAACAACCCTTAGAAATAGGAAGGTAGGAGATTTGGGCTAGAGTGCCCGATAGGAAAGTGACACGGAAGCGAGGTAGAAGACGCCCTTATTTACTACCGGGGGTCAGAAGGCTTAACGTGCCCATTCAATGCTCTAGTAGATCAGATCTGATCATATGTAGAGGATTTTAGGAAGGGAGTGTCTGACCCCAGGTCTTAAACAACCCTTAGAAATAGGAAGCTAGGAGATTTGGGCTAGAGTGCCCGATAGCAAAGTGACACGGAAGCGAGGTAGAAGACGCCCTTATTTACTACCGGGGGTCAGAAGGCTTAAAGTGCCCATTCAATGCTCTAGCAGATCAGATCAGATCATATGTAGAGGATTTTAGGAAGGGAGTGTCTGACCCCAGGTCTTAAACAACCCTTAGAAATAGGAAGCTAGGAGATTTGGGCTAGAGTGCCCGATAGGAAAGTGACACGGAAGCGAGGCAGAAGACGCCCTTATTTACTACCGGGTGTCAGAAGGCTTAACGTGCCCATTCAATGCTCTAGTAGATCAGATCAGATCATATGTAGAGGATTTTAGGAAGGGAGTGTCTGACCCCAGGTCTTAAACAACCCTTAGAAATAGGAAGCTAGGAGATTTAGGCTAGAGTGCGCGATAGGAAAGTGACACGGAAGCGAGGTAGAAGACGCCCTTATTTACTACCGGGGGTCAGAAGGCTTAACGTGCCCATTCAATGCTCTAGTAGATCAGATCAGATCATATGTAGAGGATTTTAGGAAGGGAGTGTCTGACCCCAGGTCTTAAACAACCCTTAGAAATAGGAAGCTAAGACATTTGGGCTAAAGTGCCCGATAGGAAAGTGACACGGAAGCGAGGTAGGAGACGCCCTTGTTTACTACCGGGGGTCAGAAGGCTTAACGTGCCCATTCAATGCTCTAGTAGATCAGATCTGATCATATGTAGAGGATTTTAGGAAGGGAGTGTTGGACCCCGGGTCTTAAACAACCCTTAGAAATAGGAAGGTAGGAGATTTGGGCTAGAGTGCCCGATAGGAAAGTGACACGGAAGCGAGGTAGAAGACGCCCTTATTTACTACCAGGGGTTAGAAGGCTTGACGTGCCTATTCAATGCTCTAGTAGATCAGATCAGATCATATGTAGAGGATTTTAGGAAGGGAGTGTCTGACCCCAGGTCTTAAACAACCCTTAGAAATAGGAAGCTAGGAGATTTGGGCTAGAGTGCCCGATAGGAAAGTGACACGGAAGCGAGGTAGAAGACGCCCTTATTTACTACCGGGGGTCAGAAGGCTTAACGTGCCTATTCAATGCTCTAGTAGATCAGATCAGATCATATGTAGAGGATTTTAGGAAGGGAGTGTCTGACCCCAGGTCTTAAACAACCCTTAGAAATAGGAAGCTAGGAGATTTGGGCTAGAGTGCCCGATAGGAAAGTGACACGGAAGCGAGGTAGAAGACGCCCTTATTTACTACCGGGGGTCAGAAGGCTTAACGTGCCTATTCAATGCTCTAGTAGATCAGATCAGATCATATGTAGAGGATTTTAGGAAGGGAGTGTCTGACCCCAGGTCTTAAACAACCCTTAGAAATAGGAAGCTAGGAGATTTAGGCTAGAGTGCGCGATAGGAAAGTGACACGGAAGCGAGGTAGAAGACGCCCTTATTTACTACCGGGGGTCAGAAGGCTTAACGTGCCCATTCAATGCTCTAGTAGATCAGATCAGATCATATGTAGAGGATTTTAGGAAGGGAGTGTCTGACCCCAGGTCTTAAACAACCCTTAGAAATAGGAAGCTAAGACATTTGGGCTAAAGTGCCCGATAGGAAAGTGACACGGAAGCGAGGTAGGAGACGCCCTTATTTACTACCGGGGGTCAGAAGGCTTAACGTGCCCATTCAATGCTCTAGTAGATCAGATCTGATCATATGTAGAGGATTTTAGGAAGGGAGTGTTGGACCCCGGGTCTTAAACAACCCTTAGAAATAGGAAGGTAGGAGATTTGGGCTAGAGTGCCCGATAGGAAAGTGACACGGAAGCGAGGTAGAAGACGCCCTTATTTACTACCGGGGGTCAGAAGGCTTAACGTGCCCATTCAATGCTCTAGTAGATCAGATCTGATCATACGTAGAGGATTTTTGGAAGGGAGTGTCTGACCCCAGGTCTTAAACAACCCTTAGAAATAGGAAGCTAGGAGATTTGGGCTAGAGTGCCCGATAGGAAAGTGACACGGAATCGAGGTAGAAGACGCCCTTATTTACTACCGGGGGTCAGAAGGCTTAACGTGCCCATTCAATGCTCTAGTAGATCAGATCTGATCATATGTAGAGGATTTTAGGAAGGGAGTGTTGGACCCCGGGTCTTAAACAACCCTTAGAAATAGGAAGGTAGGAGATTTGGGCTAGAGTGCCCGATAGGAAAGTGACACGGAAGCGAGGTAGAAGACGCCCTTATTTACTACCGGGGGTCAGAAGGCTTAAAGTGCCCATTCAATGCTCTAGTAGATCAGATCAGATCATATGTAGAGGATTTTAGGAAGGAGTGTCTGACCCCAGGTCTTAAACAACCCTTAGAAATAGGAAGCTAGGAGATTTGGGCTAGAGTGCCCGATAGCAAAGTGACACGGAAGCGAGGTAGAAGACGCCCTTATTTACTACCGGGGGTCAGAAGGCTTAACGTGCCCATTCAATGCTCTAGTAGATCAGATCAGATCATATGTAGAGGATTTTAGGAAGGGAGTGTCTGACCCCAGGTCTTAAACAACCCTTAGAAATAGGAAGCTAGGAGATTTGGGCTAGAGTGCCCGATAGGAAAGTGACACGGAAGCGAGGCAGAAGACGCCCTTATTTACTACCGGGTGTCAGAAGGCTTAACGTGCCCATTCAATGCTCTAGTAGATCAGATCAGATCATATGTAGAGGATTTTAGGAAGGGAGTGTCTGACCCCAGGTCTTAAACAACCCTTAGAAATAGGAAGCTAGGAGATTTAGGCTAGAGTGCGCGATAGGAAAGTGACACGGAAGCAAGGTAGAAGACGCCCTTATTTACTACCGGGGGTCAGAAGGCTTAACGTGCCCATTCAATGCTCTAGTAGATCAGATCAGATCATATGTAGAGGATTTTAGGAAGGGAGTGTCTGACCCCAGGTCTTAAACAACCCTTAGAAATAGGAAGCTAAGACATTTGGGCTAAAGTGCCCGATAGGAAAGTGACACGGAAGCGAGGTAGGAGACGCCCTTATTTACTACCGGGGGTCAGAAGGCTTAACGTGCCCATTCAATGCTCTAGTAGATCAGATCTGATCATATGTAGAGGATTTTAGGAAGGGAGTGTTGGACCCCGGGTCTTAAACAACCCTTAGAAATAGGAAGGTAGGAGATTTGGGCTAGAGTGCCCGATAGGAAAGTGACACGGAAGCGAGGTAGAAGACGCCCTTATTTACTACCGGGGGTCAGAAGGCTTAACGTGCCCATTCAATGCTCTAGTAGATCAGATCTGATCATATGTAGAGGATTTTAGGAAGGAGTGTCTGACCCCAGGTCTTAAACAACCCTTAGAAATAGGAAGCTAGGAGATTTGGGCTAGAGTGCCCGATAGCAAAGTGACACGGAAGCGAGGTAGAAGACGCCCTTATTTACTACCGGGGGTCAGAAGGCTTAACGTGCCCATTCAATGCTCTAGCAGATCAGATCAGATCATATGTAGAGGATTTTAGGAAGGGAGTGTCTGACCCCAGGTCTTAAACAACCCTTAGAAATAGGAAGCTAGGAGATTTGGGCTAGAGTGCCCGATAGGAAAGTGACACGGAAGCGAGGTAGAAGACGCCCTTATTTACTACCGGGTGTCAGAAGGCTTAACGTGCCCATTCAATGCTCTAGTAGATCAGATCAGATCATATGTAGAGGATTTTAGGAAGGGAGTGTCTGACCCCAGGTCTTAAACAACCCTTAGAAATAGGAAGCTAGGAGATTTAGGCTAGAGTGCGCGATAGGAAAGTGACACGGAAGCGAGGTAGAAGACGCCCTTATTTACTACCGGGGGTCAGAAGGCTTAACGTGCCCATTCAATGCTCTAGTAGATCAGATCAGATCATATGTAGAGGATTTTAGGAAGGGAGTGTCTGACCCCAGGTCTTAAACAACCCTTAGAAATAGGAAGCTAAGACATTTGGGCTAAAGTGCCCGATAGGAAAGTGACACGGAAGCGAGGTAGGAGACGCCCTTATTTACTACCGGGGGTCAGAAGGCTTAACGTGCCCATTCAATGCTCTAGTAGATCAGATCTGATCATATGTAGAGGATTTTAGGAAGGGAGTGTTGGACCCCGGGTCTTAAACAACCCTTAGAAATAGGAAGGTAGGAGATTTGGGCTAGAGTGCCCGATAGGAAAGTGACACGGAAGCGAGGTAGAAGACGCCCTTATTTACTACCGGGGGTCAGAAGGCTTAACGTGCCCATTCAATGCTCTAGTAGATCAGATCTGATCATATGTAGAGGATTTTAGGAAGGGAGTGTCTGACCCCAGGTCTTAAACAACCCTTAGAAATAGGAAGCCAGGAGATTTGGGCTAGAGTGCCCGATAGGAAAGTGACACGGAATCGAGGTAGAAGACGCCCTTATTTACTACCGGGGGTCAGAAGGCTTAACGTGCCCATTCAATGCTCTAGTAGATCAGATCTGATCATATGTAGAGGATTTTAGGAAGGGAGTGTTGGACCCCGGGTCTTAAACAACCCTTAGAAATAGGAAGGTAGGAGATTTGGGCTAGAGTGCCCGATAGGAAAGTGACACGGAAGCGAGGTAGAAGACGCCCTTATTTACTACCGGGGGTCAGAAGGCTTAACGTGCCCATTCAATGCTCTAGTAGATCAGATCAGATCATATGTAGAGGATTTTAGGAAGGAGTGTCTGACCTCAGGTCTTAAACAACCCTTAGAAATAGGAAGCTAGGAGATTTGGGCTAGAGTGCCCGATAGCAAAGTGACACGGAAGCGAGGTAGAAGACGCCCTTATTTACTACCGGGGGTCAGAAGGCTTAACGTGCCCATTCAATGCTCTAGTAGATCAGATCAGATCATATGTAGAGGATTTTAGGAAGGGAGTGTCTGACCTCAGGTCTTAAACAACCCTTAGAAATAGGAAGCTAGGAGATTTGGGCTAGAGTGCCAGATAGGAAAGTGACACGGAAGCGAGGTAGAAGACGCCCTTATTTACTACCGAGGGTCAAAAGGCTTAACGTGCCCATTCAATGCTCTAGTAGATCAGATCAGATCATATGTAGAGGATTTTAGGAAGGGAGTGTCTGACCCCAGGTCTTAAACAACCCTTAGAAATAGGAAGCTAGGAGATTTGGGCTAGAGTGCCAGATAGGAAAGTGACACGGAAGCGAGGTAGAAGACGCCCTTATTTACTACCGAGGGTCAAAAGGCTTAACGTGCCCATTCAATGCTCTAGTAGATCAGATCAGATCATATGTAGAGGATTTTAGGAAGGGAGTGTCTGACCCCAGGTCTTAAACAACCCTTAGGGACAGGAAGCTAGGAGATTTGGGCTAGAGTGCCCGATAGCAAAGTGACACGGAAGCGAGGTAGAAGACGCCCTTATTTACTACCGGGGGTCAGAAGGCTTAAAGTGCCCATTCAATGCTCTAGTAGATCAGATCAGATCATATGTAGAGGATTTTAGGAAGGAGTGTCTGACCTCAGGTCTTAAACAACCCTTAGAAATAGGAAGCTAGGAGATTTGGGCTAGAATGCCCGATAGCAAAGTGACACGGAAGCGAGGTAGAAGACGCCCTTATTTACTACCGGGGGTCAGAAGGCTTAACGTGCCCATTCAATGCTCTAGTAGATCAGATCAGATCATATGTAGAGGATTTTAGGAAGGGAGTGTCTGACCTCAGGTCTTAAACAACCCTTAGAAATAGGAAGCTAGGAGATTTGGGCTAGAGTGCCCGATAGCAAAGTGACACGGAAGCGAGGTAGAAGACGCCCTTATTTACTACCGGGGGTCAGAAGGCTTAAAGTGCCCATTCAATGCTCTAGTAGATCAGATCAGATCATATGTAGAGGATTTTAGGAAGGGAGTGTCTGACCTCAGGTCTTAAACAACCCTTAGAAATAGGAAGCTAGGAGATTTGGGCTAGAGTGCCCGATAGCAAAGTGACACGGAAGCGAGGTAGAAGACGCCCTTATTTACTACCGGGGGTCAGAAGGCTTAAAGTGCCCATTCAATGCTCTAGTAGATCAGATCAGATCATATGTAGAGGATTTTAGGAAGGGAGTGTCTGACCTCAGGTCTTAAACAACCCTTAGAAATAGGAAGCTAGGAGATTTGGGCTAGAGTGCCCGATAGCAAAGTGACACGGAAGCGAGGTAGAAGACGCCCTTATTTACTACCGGGGGTCAGAAGGCTTAACGTGCCCATTCAATGCTCTAGTAGATCAGATCAGATCATATGTAGAGGATTTTAGGAAGGGAGTGTCTGACCTCAGGTCTTAAACAACCCTTAGAAATAGGAAGCTAGGAGATTTGGGCTAGAGTGCCAGATAGGAAAGTGACACGGAAGCGAGGTAGAAGACGCCCTTATTTACTACCGAGGGTCAAAAGGCTTAACGTGCCCATTCAATGCTCTAGTAGATCAGATCTGATCATATGTATAGGATTTTCGGAAGGGAGTGTCTGACCCCAGGTCTTAAACAACCCTTAGAAATAGGAAGCTAGGAGATTTGGGCTAGAGTGCCCGATAGCAAAGTGACACGGAAGCGAGGTAGAAGACGCCCTTATTTACTACCGGGGGTCAGAAGGCTTAAAGTGCCCATTCAATTTACTACCAGGGGTTAGAAGGCTTGACGTGCGAGGTAGAAGACGCCCTTATATTTCAGATCATATGTAGACGATTTTAGGAAGGGAGTGTCTGACCTCAGGGTTTAAACAACCCTTAGAAATAGGAAGCTAGGAGATTTGGGCTAGAGTGCCCGATAGCAAAGTGACACGGAAGCGAGGTAGAAGACGCCCTTATTTACTACCGGGGGTCAGAAGGCTTAAAGTGCCCATTCAATGCTCTAGTAGATCAGATCAGATCATATGTAGAGGATTTTAGGAAGGAGTGTCTGACCTCAGGTCTTAAACAACCCTTAGAAATAGGAAGCTAGGAGATTTGGGCTAGAGTGCCAGATAGGAAAGTGACACGGAAGCGAGGTAGAAGACGCCCTTATTTACTACCGAGGGTCAAAAGGCTTAACGTGCCCATTCAATGCTCTAGTAGATCAGATCTGATCATATGTATAGGATTTTCGGAAGGGAGTGTCTGACCCCAGGTCTTAAACAACCCTTAGGGACAGGAACCTAGGAGATTTGGGCTAAAATGCCCGATAGGAAAGTGACACGGAAGCGAGGTATAGAAAGAGGGAGGAAGACACCCTTATTTATTATCGGGGGGCCAGTACCCGGGGTCCGATGGTTTAGCGTGCCCATCCGACGCACGGCGCCTATTTAGTGGTTCGAGCGTTCGTACCTGCCCAGGATCGAACCTGAGGTTATCTCCATGGGAGTCACGAACGCTGACCACTAGGCCACTCGCGGCCCATGTTTTCAGATTGCCTACAGCACACCTTATATACCCTCCAAGCCAGTTCGAGTCACATGCCTTCTTTCATTTGCTATGCACTGTTGAGTTCAAAAGTACGAGGTGGTCACAATAATGTGACTCGATTGTGTATATCCTGAGGTAAAGTCCAGGCTAATGTGTAGCCTAATGTATAATCAGTGTGGCTACCTCTAGCTTGTATCACCTGCTGTATGCGCTGAGACACTGAACCAAATAATGTGTGAATGGTGTCCCGTGGAATTGCCATCCAGGCTGTATTGACCCATGTCCGAAGATCACCAAGAGTTACTGGTGGACAATCATACATACTGCTGCACCTGTCATTTAAGCAGGTCCCAGATATATTATTAAAACAATCAATCACTTACCCGAAAGATCATGGTCACTTTATTCCTTTAACATTTCTAGCACGTCCATCATCATCATTCAAATCCGCTGGCCTTCAAATTGGTTAGTTAGTTAATTGATTTTTGTGGCGCAAGGGCCAGGTTTGGCCAAAGAGCGCCAGACACAGAACTATCAGTTAAAGATTTTTAAAAGCCAGGTGAAATGATTAAGAGCAGACAGGCTTGGTAAGAGTTAGAAAGGAGAATGATGAAAGTTGTGAAGACTAGTTAGTTAATTAGGTTTATATATAAATTTATTAATTTGCTATTATAATTATCATAACTTTTTTTTTTTTTTTAAATAAGTTTTAAAACATTAATCTGTTTTAAAAAGGAAAATACTGCGAAAGTGTCGCAGTGGTCGCCCAAAAGCTTTTGAAGCGTAGCTGCGCCGTCGTCCAGCAGATGAGACTGAAAATAGTGAAACCGATGATTACGAAAACGAACACAACTACATAAAACATGAGAGATGGTGAGTAAACAGTCGCACGCCTCACACATTGGGGCAGCGTCGCCACACAGCAAATAGCTATGCGTGAAGTGACAATGCCCAATGCGGAGACGCGCAAGAACAACTTCTTCCCTACGGTTCCGGCGACACGATGATTTCCAGACTCCAAGGTTAGGTTTTACACGGTGCAGTTTATTCTCCACCTGTTGGTCCCACAGACTTCGCCACGTTCGTCTAATATGATCGTGAACAAGAAAGCGAAAATCACGGTGGAACAGTGGCAAGGGTGTGACGACCAAAGAGGAGGCAGATCTAGCAGCAGCATCGGCAGACTCGTTCCCTGGGATCCCAACATGCCCAGGAATCCAGCAGAACCGAATCTGGACATCAGCCTCGAGCAAAGAACGAAGAAGTCTCCGTACGGTAAAAAGAAGTGGGTGGCCAGTGAAATCCAAAGATGACAATGATTGCACAACACTCAACGAATCAGTGTACACAATAGCGCGCTGATGAGAGCTCGACTGCACGTGAACAAGTGCAAGATACACAGCATGCATCTCCGCCGAAAACACCGTGGCCTCAGTAGGAATGCGGGCAACAGAAACTTCGTCAACGCAGACGGCGGCGGATCCAACAACACCAGCCGCCTTAGATCCATCGGTGAAAACAGGAATAAATTCTGCATTGACGTAACGGTGTTCAGCGAAGAGCTGCTGGTACACTGACGCAGGGGTTGAGGACTTGTCAAAAGATGTAAAGCTGGTATCAACCATGACACCAAGAGGGTGCCAGGGGGATCCTCAAAGCCCCTGGTCTCTCCGACGAGTGACAAGTCGAGCCCTGCATCACGAGCTACGGACGCCATACGAAGACCGAAGGTTCGAATGGACGAGGGACGGATCTCGAACAAACGAGCATGCTGGGGATGAAAAACTGCATCATATAAAGGATGGTCTGAGAGAGAGTTAAGTTTCAGGTAAAATTGAAGAGACAGCTGCAGACTGCGTAAATGAAGCGACGGTTCGTTCGCGTTGGCATAAAGGCTGGGGGGAATGGGTGACGTGCGAAATGCTCCCGTACAAAGACGCAGTGCTTGAAGGTTGAAAACCCTTGCCGATGAGATTCATTCTTTCGGGGATGAAACATCATATTTTCCTTTTTTGTTATTTACTGGACAAAAAACGCAGGTTTCCCTCTGCCATATGAGACGTAACCATAGCTCGTCATCTCCATAAAAACCTCACAAACATACACACTATACCACTCATTCATACATTCAGTTAAAAACATTATGTACATAATTACACTATTTACATTCCCAGGCAGTTAAACCCTTGTCAACTGTGACTAAAAAGGTGCTCCATCCATTTCAAACTCTGTCCTAACCCTACTGCAAGTGTCAACCTCATTCAGCCCGTCACACACGATCCTCTGGCGCTTTCAACAGGCAACTGTCATCATCAGGAGGCAGATGTGTCTCACCCACCCACCACAGCTCAAGTGAGCAGAGCTATTGAGGTTCGGGCTCCAGTCGCAATCTCTGCCTCTTTGTGTCTCTGGCGCCATCTATTGTCATTGCTGTTCTCTTTTCTTTTTTTCCCTCTTAGCTGTTGTTCAATTTTTATTAAGGCCTTCCATTGTTAGTTTAAGTTGCTAGGCTCATTAATGTTGCATAATTTAGATCTGTTTTTTTCAATTAGCACTGATTCAGCAATTCTCAACTGCCTTTCGTTTTTACAGCTCTTAATAATTTTAATATCTTCAAACCTTGGACATTGGTGATTTTCCAGACAGTATTGGGTTAATGCAGTCTTAGCTTCTTTTTTATTCCAATTACTTAAATGCTGATTCAATCTATACTTTAATTTGTTCTTGGTGCTGCCTATATATGACAAAGGTGGTTGCTGGTTTATAGGAATTCCTCTTAGCTGTTGTTCAATTTTTATTAAGGCCTTCCATTGTTCGTTTAAGTTGCTAGGCTCATTAATGTTGCATAATCTTGATCTGTTTTTTTCAGTTAACACTGATTCCGCAATTCTCAACTGCCTTTCATTTTTACAGCTCTTAATAATTTTAATATCTTCAAACCTTGGACATTGGTGATTTTCCAGACAGTATTGGGTTAATGCAGTCTTAGCTTCTTTTTTATTCCAATTACTTAAATGCTGATTCAATCTATACTTTAATTTGTTCTTGGTGCTGCCTATATATGACAAAGGTGGTTGCTGGTTTATAGGAATTCCTCTTAGCTGTTGTTCAATTTTTATTAAGGCCTTCCATTGTTCGTTTAAGTTGCTAGGCTCATTAATGTTGCATAATCTTGATCTGTTTTTTTCAATTAGCACTGATTCAGCAATTCTCAACTGCCTTTCGTTTTTACAGCTCTTAATAATTTTAATATCTTCAAACCTTGGACATTGTTGATTTTCCACACAGTATTGGGTTAATGCAGTCTTAGCTTCTTTTTTATTCCAATTACTTATATGCTGGTTCAATCTATACTTTAATTTGTTCTTGGTGCTGCCTATATATGCCAAAGGTGGTTGCTGGTTGAAGATGACAGCTGCCTGTTGAAAGCGCTAGAGGTTCGTGTATGACGCGCTGAATGAGTTTGACACTTGCAGTAGGGTTAGCACGGAGTTTTGAAATGGATGGAGCACTTTTTTAGTCACTGTTCACAAAGGTTTAACTGCCTGGGAATGTAAATAGTGTAATTATGTACATAGTCTTTTTAACTGAATGTATGAATGTGTGGTATGGTGTGTATGTTTTGTGAGGTTTTATGGAGATGACGAGCTATGGTTACGTATCATATGACAGAGCAAAACCTGCGTTTTTTGTCCAGTAAAAAAAAAAAAAAAAAAAAATGGAAAATACGATGTTTCATCCCCGAAAGAATGAATCTCATTGGCAAGGATTTTCAACATTTGAAGACCAACAACAGTGCATGATGATGATTGACGTGCTTGAAGTGTTAGAGGAAAAAAGTGACCATGATCTTTCGGGTAAGTGATTGGTTATTTTAATAATATATCATTAATTAATTGCACGTAAATATGCGCACGTTGCTGGTGTTTTAATACCTTGAAAGTGCAAATACACTGCCGGATAATTGCTAAGGACGGATGACAATAGAAACAATAGCAACCATAAAATGGAAGGCAGGAAAATGTGGAAATTAGCATAAGTGAGGGATACAGTAAGACGTGTTGTGCGTATGCAAATTTTGGATTGCCGAACTTGTTCGTGACCTCATAGCGCTGATAAGAGATATAAAGGATTTGACGCGTATTGACCGTTGTTGTTCAAACGCAAAGTTGAAAGGGAAAGAATCAATTGACGAACTTGCAATTTTCAGTATGTCTTCCCGACATCACCTAGATGATTTGACGCGTGGCCGTATTATTGGCAAGATTGAAGAAGGGCGAAAAATAACAGATGTTGCCAGGGAGTTCGACGTCAGCCACAGTGTTGTTTCAAGGCTTTGGAAATCACTTCAAACAAATGGAGAGTGTAGCAAACGTCACGGGGGAGGTCGTGTTCGCAGTACGACACCTGCAGAAGATCGGTACATAGTGCTATCAACAAAAAGACACCGGCGCAGCACAGCTAGTGAGGTAGCAAATCAGTTTATGGCTGCTACTGGCAAGCGGATCTCCCGAAAAACTGTCGCCAGACGTTTGCATGAAGGAGGACTATACGCCCGCCGTCCTGTTGTGTGCATCCCATTGTCCAGACGTCACCGTACCGCCCGTTTGCAATGGTGCCATCAACATCGCAATTGGACTGATAACGACTGGTCTGCTGTCCTCTTCTCAGATGAGAGTAGATACAGTCTATCATCTGATTGTCGACGACAACTGATCTGGCGTGATAGTGGTACTGCATGTTGTCCAGCAAACATACAGGAAAGGGACCGATATCTGACATGTAGTGTCATGGTATGGGCTGGCATCATGATCAATGGCCGTACGCCTTTCTATGTGCTTCCAACTGGGACTATGACTGGCCAACGATACATTAATGATGTTCTGCTACCTCATGTTGGCATGTTCCGTGGTGCTGTCGGTGATAGATTCATTTTCATGGACGACAACGCAACATGTCATCGAACAGTCGCTGTCCAGGAGTGTCTTGAGAGCGAGGATATTCAACGCCTCGTATGGCCAGTACGTTCTCCAGATCTGAATCATATTGAAAATGTGTGGGATGCTTTGGGGAGGAGTCTTGCTGGTCGCCAATGCCCTCCAATAAACAAGGACACCCTCATCCGTGCACTGACAGAGGAATGGGATAAATTACCCCAACAGCTGCTTGATAATGTTGTGCAAAGCATGACACGACGTGTGGAATCTTGCATCGCCCTCCATGGTGGCCATATCCCGTATTGACATCTTACGCCAGAATGCCTGCGGACAGTAATTGCATTTTTTTCACGTTTACGTATTCTGCACAAAATGGCCTGTTTGTCCCTTGAACACGTTCCAAAGCCTTCTGGATTTCAGAGCACAATAAATTGTCTTTCTTGTAATGTCCTGGCATTCTGACATTATTTTATTTCACTTGGCATCCAACCACACTTACTTTTTTATGCGCTATATAGCCGTTTATGATCCGCCCTTAGCAATTGTCCAGTAGTGTATTACAATAGGTCCCAGATATTTTCTAAGGGTGATAAATCCGACGATCTAACTGGCCACGGCAGAAGTGGAACATTGTTGTCCCTGAAGGGGCACATGGTGTCACTGCAACAAGTGGTGTGGCATTGCCCTACTAAAATATGGCCCTGGGGATGTCCTGTAGGTACTGAACAGTGACTGGACGAAGAATGTCACTGATATTACGGGGCACTTGTTATGGTGGTACAGACTCTCATGAGGGGTGATCTGCTTCCATACCCAATAGCACTGCAGGCCATAATTTCTCGTGTTGGTGGTGCAAATACACTCTTCCTGACGTCTCTTCCCCTGTCCTAGGTGGACAGAGATGCAGCTATCATTTTCTCCTAAAAAGAAGCACGTTTTGTCTGAGAAGAAGATATTGTGGCATTTGTCACGACACTGTTCGATGCAGCATTGCATCCTGGAAGTACATTGCTGTGGTGTCCACGGTAGCCTTAGGAAAGGCCAATGAGCTTGCAGTCCGAACTGTAATAACCTGTGACACGCAGTTACAGCTGCGCCAATGCTATTGATGATGCAGAATGGTCACTCAAAAAATTTCTCATGAGATGACGGTTGGCCCTTAGCATTGCCTGTGCAGGGGTGCAGAATTTGTCCTAACTCGCGAACGAGGTTCGGTGGAAATTAAGGCAGCTCTGGGGAAACTTTTGCCCGCGGGTAAAATAATAATAGTAGTAAAAATAATAAAATGAAAAATTGACTTATTAACAACCAGTATAATGCAAAAGATAAGAGTAATTTACTGCACGGTAATCAGGTAATCATTTTGAAAAATGTCGTGTCGTTATAAATACAAGAGGTTATGAGCACAGTGACGTACTGCAGACTCAAACGACTTTACTAATGCCAAGGCGTAGACAGCAATAAGTACGGCACAACCACTAGTCATGCTAAAAATACAAGAGGTTATGAGCACAGTGACTACTGCAGACTGCCGCTGGCATATGATTCACCGAGCCCAAACGACTTTACTAATTAATGCCAAGGCGTAGACAGCGTGGCACGAGTAATAAGTACGGCGCAACCACTAGTCGTGCTAAAAATACAAGAGGTTATGAGCACAGTGAGTACTGCAGACTGCCGCTGGCATATGATTCACAGAGCCCAAACGACTTTACTAGTGCCAAGGCGTAGACAGCGTGGCACGAGTAATAAGTACGGCGCAACCACTAGTCATGCTAAAAATACAAGAGGTTATGAGCACAGTGACTACTGCAGACTGCCGCTGGCATATGATTCACCGAGCCCAAACGACTTTACTAGTGCCAAGGCGTAGACAGCGTGGCACGAGTAATAAGTACGGCGCAACCACTAGTCATGCTAAAAATACAAGAGGTTATGAGCACAGTGACTACTGCAGACTGCCGCTGGCATATGATTCACCGAGCCCAAACGACTTTACTAATGCCAAGGCGTAGACAGCGTGGCACGAGTAATAAGTACGGCGCAACCACTAGTCGTGCTAAAAATACAAGAGGTTATGAGCACAGTGAGTACTGCAGACTGCCGCTGGCATATGATTCACCGAGCCCAAACGACTTTACTAATGCCAAGGCGTAGACAGCGTGGCACGAGTAATAAGTACGGCGCAACCACTAGTCATGCTAAAAATACAAGAGGTTATGAGCACAGTGACTACTGCAGACTGCCGCTGGCATATGATTCACCGAGCCCAAACGACTTTACTAATGCCAAGGCGTAGACAGCGTGGCACGAGTAATAAGTACGGTGCAACCACTAGTCATGCTAAAAATACAAGAGGTTATGAGCACAGTGACTACTACAGACTGCTGCTGGCATATGATTCACCGAGCCCAAACGACTTTACTAGTGCCAAGGCGTAGACAGCGTGGCACGAGTAATAAGTACGGCGCAACCACTAGTCATGCTAAAAATACAAGAGGTTATGAGCACAGTGACTACTGCAGACTGCCGCTGGCATATGATTCACCGAGCCCAAACGACTTTACTAATGCCAAGGCGTAGACAGCGTGGCACGAGTAATAAGTACGGCGCAACCACTAGTCGTGCTAAAAATACAAGAGGTTATGAGCACAGTGAGTACTGCAGACTGCCGCTGGCATATGATTCACAGAGCCCAAACGACTTTACTAGTGCCAAGGCGTAGACAGCGTGGCACGAGTAATAAGTACGGCGCAACCACTAGTCATGCTAAAAATACAAGAGGTTATGAGCACAGTGACTACTGCAGACTGCCGCTGGCATATGATTCACCGAGCCCAAACGACTTTACTAGTGCCAAGGCGTAGACAGCGTGGCACGAGTAATAAGTACGGCGCAACCACTAGTCATGCTAAAAATACAAGAGGTTATGAGCACAGTGACTACTGCAGACTGCCGCTGGCATATGATTCACCGAGCCCAAACGACTTTACTAGTGCCAAGGCGTAGACAGCGTGGCACGAGTAATAAGTACGGCGCAACCACTAGTCATGCTAAAAATACAAGAGGTTATGAGCACAGTGACTACTGCAGACTGCCGCTGGCATATGATTCACCGAGCCCAAACGACTTTACTAATGCCAAGGCGTAGACAGCGTGGCACGAGTAATAAGTACGGCGCAACCACTAGTCGTGCTAAAAATACAAGAGGTTATGAGCACAGTGAGTACTGCAGACTGCCGCTGGCATATGATTCACCGAGCCCAAACGACTTTACTAATGCCAAGGCGTAGACAGCGTGGCACGAGTAATAAGTACGGCGCAACCACTAGTCATGCTAAAAATACAAGAGGTTATGAGCACAGTGACTACTGCAGACTGCCGCTGGCATATGATTCACCGAGCCCAAACGACTTTACTAATGCCAAGGCGTAGACAGCGTGGCACGAGTAATAAGTACGGTGCAACCACTAGTCATGCTAAAAATACAAGAGGTTATGAGCACAGTGACTACTACAGACTGCTGCTGGCATATGATTCACCGAGCCCAAACGACTTTACTAGTGCCAAGGCGTAGACAGCGTGGCACGAGTAATAAGTACGGCGCAACCACTAGTCATGCTAAAAATACAAGAGGTTATGAGCACAGTGACTACTGCAGACTGCCGCTGGCATATGATTCACCGAGCCCAAACGACTTTACTAATGCCAAGGCGTAGACAGCGTGGCACGAGTAATAAGTACGGCGCAACCACTAGTCGTGCTAAAAATACAAGAGGTTATGAGCACAGTGAGTACTGCAGACTGCCGCTGGCATATGATTCACAGAGCCCAAACGACTTTACTAGTGCCAAGGCGTAGACAGCGTGGCACGAGTAATAAGTACGGCGCAACCACTAGTCATGCTAAAAATACAAGAGGTTATGAGCACAGTGACTACTGCAGACTGCCGCTGGCATATGATTCACCGAGCCCAAACGACTTTACTAGTGCCAAGGCGTAGACAGCGTGGCACGAGTAATAAGTACGGCGCAACCACTAGTCATGCTAAAAATACAAGAGGTTATGAGCACAGTGACTACTGCAGACTGCCGCTGGCATATGATTCACCGAGCCCAAACGACTTTACTAATGCCAAGGCGTAGACAGCGTGGCACGAGTAATAAGTACGGCGCAACCACTAGTCGTGCTAAAAATACAAGAGGTTATGAGCACAGTGAGTACTGCAGACTGCCGCTGGCATATGATTCACCGAGCCCAAACGACTTTACTAATGCCAAGGCGTAGACAGCGTGGCACGAGTAATAAGTACGGCGCAACCACTAGTCATGCTAAAAATACAAGAGGTTAAGAGCACAGTGACTACTGCAGACTGCCACTGGCATATGATTCACAGAGCCCAAACGACTTTACTAGTGCCAAGGCGTAGACAGCGTGGCACGAGTAATAAGTACGGCGCAACCACTAGTCGTGCTAAAAATACAAGAGGTTATGAGCACAGTGACTACTGCAGACTGCCGCTGGCATATGATTCACCGAGCCCAAACGACTTTACTAATGCCAAGGCGTAGACAGCGTGGCACGAGTAATAAGTACGGCGCAACCACTAGTCGTGCTAAAAATACAAGAGGTTATGAGCACAGTGACTACTGCAGACTGCCGCTGGCATATGATTCACGATTCACCGAGCCCAAACGACTTTACTAATGCCAAGGCGTACACAGCGTGGCACGAGTAATAAGTACGGCGCAACCACTAGTCATGCTAAAAATACAAGAGGTTATGAGCACAGTGACTACTGCAGACTGCCGCTGGCATATGATTCACCGAGCCCAAACGACTTTACTAGTGCCAAGGCGTAGACAGCGTGGCACGAGTAATAAGTACGGCGCAACCACTAGTCGTGCTAAAAATACAAGAGGTTATGAGCACAGTGACTACTGCAGACTGCCGCTGGCATATGATTCACAGAGCCCAAACGACTTTACTAGTGCCAAGGCGTAGACAGCGTGGCACGAGTAATAAGTACGGCGCAACCACTAGTCATGCTAAAAATACAAGAGGTTATGAGCACAGTGACTACTGCAGACTGCCGCTGGCATATGATTCACAGAGCCCAAACGACTTTACTAGTGCCAAGGCGTAGACAGCGTGGCACGAGTAATAAGTACGGCGCAACCACTAGTCATGCTAAAAATACAAGAGGTTATGAGCACAGTGACTACTGCAGACTGCCGCTGGCATATGATTCACAGAGCCCAAACGACTTTACTAGTGCCAAGGCGTAGACAGCGTGGCACGAGTAATAAGTACGGCGCAACCACTAGTCATGCTAAAAATACAAGAGGTTATGAGCACAGTGACTACTGCAGACTGCCGCTGGCATATGATTCACCGAGCCCAAACGACTTTACTAGTGCCAAGGCGTAGACAGCGTGGCACGAGTAATAAGTACGGCGCAACCACTAGTCATGCTAAAAATACAAGAGGTTATGAGCACAGTGACTACTGCAGACTGCCGCTGGCATATGATTCACAGAGCCCAAACGACTTTACTAGTGCCAAGGCGTAGACAGCGTGGCACGAGTAATAAGTACGGCGCAACCACTAGTCGTGCTAAAAATACAAGAGGTTATGAGCACAGTGACTACTGCAGACTGCCGCTGGCATATGATTCACCGAGCCCAAACGACTTTACTAATGCCAAGGCGTAGACAGCGTGGCACGAGTAATAAGTACGGCGCAACCACTAGTCGTGCTAAAAATACAAGAGGTTATGAGCACAGTGACTACTGCAGACTGCCGCTGGCATATGATTCACGATTCACCGAGCCCAAACGACTTTACTAATGCCAAGGCGTAGACAGCGTGGCACGAGTAATAAGTACGGCGCAACCACTAGTCATGCTAAAAATACAAGAGGTTATGAGCACAGTGACTACTGCAGACTGCCGCTGGCATATGATTCACCGAGCCCAAACGACTTTACTAGTGCCAAGGCGTAGACAGCGTGGCACGAGTAATAAGTACGGCGCAACCACTAGTCGTGCTAAAAATACAAGAGGTTATGAGCACAGTGACTACTGCAGACTGCCGCTGGCATATGATTCACAGAGCCCAAACGACTTTACTAGTGCCAAGGCGTAGACAGCGTGGCACGAGTAATAAGTACGGCGCAACCACTAGTCATGCTAAAAATACAAGAGGTTATGAGCACAGTGACTACTGCAGACTGCCGCTGGCATATGATTCACAGAGCCCAAACGACTTTACTAGTGCCAAGGCGTAGACAGCGTGGCACGAGTAATAAGTACGGCGCAACCACTAGTCATGCTAAAAATACAAGAGGTTATGAGCACAGTGACTACTGCAGACTGCCGCTGGCATATGATTCACAGAGCCCAAACGACTTTACTAGTGCCAAGGCGTAGACAGCGTGGCACGAGTAATAAGTACGGCGCAACCACTAGTCATGCTAAAAATACAAGAGGTTATGAGCACAGTGACTACTGCAGACTGCCGCTGGCATATGATTCACCGAGCCCAAACGACTTTACTAGTGCCAAGGCGTAGACAGCGTGGCACGAGTAATAAGTACGGCGCAACCACTAGTCATGCTAATAAAAAAATTTTCGAAACTAATGGCAGTCTATGTGTTGTAAGCCCCGATCTGAAAAATTATTAGGGGCTCCGCACATTTTAAAGCGAATGACCCATGCATTTTTCAAAGGATTTAAGTCTAATTTAAATTTCATTCGGTAAAATTATCTGGCACAATTATACGCCTGAAATGCTAGAATGAAATAAATTATAGTTCATTGCAGAATTTTTTTTAGCTGTTTATTTTTCAGCCTCTGTGCCCCACCACTGTTTTCACCTAGACCCAAAAATGTTTCAGACATTTTGAATCTAAAATAAATATTAGGTTGCTTTTTTTTTCAAATTTTTAAGTAATAGGCTTTAAGGATTAGTTCTTAATCATCAACATATACATCTAATACTCGCTTAAACTTGTAGGAAAGTCCGCTACAGTTTTGGGGGAAATTTCAGACAGAAAAAAAATTGCGTTCTGGGGAAATATTGGGCCCTGAAAATTTTCTGCACCCCTGTGTCTGTGTACAAAGTACAGAACCTTGGCTTTGCATCCTACGTCCTTCTTCGTACCATTCTCAGTACACTCTTGGCACAATGGACAAACTGCATTCCACAGGATCGGCAGTCTTTCCAGACGGAAGCATTGTGGTCTCTCGTGCCAATAATGTGACCTGAACGCGCTGGTGTGAGTGCATGACTGTCTCACACGGCGAGGAGACATCCTAACCCACTACTGACTGAGCCACACGGATGCCCGGTTTCCGGACTGGGACGTTGCACGATCTGATTTGCCAAGATGCAGTATGCATGCGCCTATGACATCGAAATGCTAATTATTTCTGCAATACTGCTTGATAAACATATCATAAAAATCAAAGTTGTAGATCAACTCCTTTCAAGTGTTGCGTTTTATGAAATACATAAACGGAAATTATGAGATCTCAAACAGATCGGAGATTTTATCAAGAAATGCTATCAGTCTTTAGTACTTACCTTAAGAAATGCTGAACGGGTGCGTCGCATCCTTAAAGCTCCACCAATCTGGAGATGTTTACTGTGAACAAAGATCACAAAACAGATGTTAAACAATTTCATTATCAATTGAAGAAAGATAAAACCTGAGATTGATATTGAAATGCAAGCAAAGTGAAATGTACACTTCAGGTAATTTGAATATGCTATTAGTTTGAATAACAGTATCTGGTAAGGAAAGTACCCAGTTTAGGCCATGTACACTGGCGTGCAAAAATTAAGGACGAGACGGTTTTTCGAATGTGACGTCGTGCAGAAGTGCTCCACATCGACTCAAATCATACCATAAGATCCCCAAGATGTAAGAATATGGGACAAGTGAGCAAAATCGTCCAAACAAGGAATCCAAAGGATACAAAGGCACTTTATTGAAAAGGTAGCTTCGAGCACAACTGGACAGAAGACAGAAACGTCCATGTGACAGGCGGCTGCCAATAAAAATCCAGTCTTTAGTAAGGGATATAATCACCCCTGACTGCGTTGCAGGATTTACAACGTCTGTCCATGCTGAGGACGAGGTTGTCAAGAAGCTGTTGAGGCATCGCAGCCCATTCCTCTTGTAGCGCCAATCGCAGCTGCAGAATCGTTGCTGGCGACTGGTGACGTGCTGACCAAGCGTCTCCCGAGAAGGTCCCACAGTGCTCAATTGGATTTAGGTCTGGGGGCCTTGCGGGCCAATCCATGCATTGAATATCTTCACTCTCCAACAGCTCTGCGACAGCCACTGTACGATGAGGTGTAGCGTTGTCGTCCATGAAGAGGAACTCAGGACCCACAGCACCTCTAAACAGACACACGTGAGGCAGGAGAACCTCGGTACAATAGCGGACACCAGTGACTGAACCTCCTTGGAAGATGTGGAGGTCAGTACAGCTACCAAGCATGATACCTCCCCAAACAAGAACTCCGCCACCTCCAAACCAGTCCCTTTTGATGATGTTGGAGTTGTGATTGTGTGTTCCGTGCTCTCTCTAGATGTGTATACGCCCAGAATCGCTCGTCAGACGAAATCGGCTCTCATCCGTAAAGAGAACTCGACCCCATTGCTGATATGTCCAGTTCTTGCGTTCCTGGCACCACAGAAACCACAGTCTCTGATGAGCAGGCATTAATGGCACACATCGTACTGGTCGTCGTGCAAATAGACCAACTTTGTGCAGCCTCCTGGCCACGGTGAAACGTGATAACGGACATCCAGTTGTCTGTTGCATGTGCCTTGCGATTTCTTCCACTGTCTGCCGTCTGTCTCTTCTTGCCTGTAGGACAATATACCAGTCGTCCGCCGCCATGGTTGCTTTTGGACGACCACTGCTAAACTTTCGGACAGCTGTTCCTCTCGTTTGAAATGCTCTCCAAGCTCGTGAAACGATGCTGTGAGCGATCCCGAACTCCTCGGCCACACTAGTCACACTTCGACCTTCTTCCAACTTCCCAATGACGCGATCTCGGGTAAAGTCATCCAGATGTCGTCTACTGGATTGCCTGTTGGCCATATCACACGGTGGCAGCAACTCGACGTCGTTCAAACCGATGTACACCGTGCAATAGCTTTCACCGAATTGCTGAGCGTACATCACGCGGTGGCAGCAACTCGACGTCGTTCAAACCGATGTACACCGTGCAATAGCTTTCACCGAATTGCTGAGCGTACATCACGCGGTGGCAGCAACTCGACATCGTTCAAACCGATGTACACCGTGCAATAGCTTTCACAGAATTGCTGAGCGTACATCACGCGGTGGCAGCAACTCGACGTCGTTCAAACCGATGTACACCGTGCAATAGCTTTCACCGAATTGCTGAGCGTACATCACGCGGTGGCAGCAACTCGACGTCGTTCAAACCGATGTACACCGTGCAATAGCTTTCACCGAATTGCTGAGCGTACATCACGCGGTGGCAGCAACTCGACATCGTTCAAACCGATGTACACCGTGCAATAGCTTTCACAGAATTGCTGAGCGTACATCACGCGGTGGCAGCAACTCGACGTCGTTCAAACCGATGTACACCGTGCAATAGCTTTCACCGAATTGCTGAGCGTACATCACCCGGTGGCAGCAACTCGACGTCGTTCAAACCGATGTACACCGTGCAATAGCTTTCACCGAATTGCTGAGCGTACATCACGCGGTGGCAGCAACTCGACGTCGTTCAAACCGATGTACACCGTGCAATAGCTTTCACCGAATTGCTGAGCGTACATCACGCGGTGGCAGCAACTCGACGTCGTTCAAACCGATGTACACCGTGCAATAGCTTTCACAGAATTGCTGAGCGTACATCACGCGGTGGCAGCAACTCGACGTCGTTCAAACCGATGTACACCGTGCAATAGCTTTCACAGAATTGCTGAGCGTACATCACGCGGTGGCAGCAACTCGACGTCGTTCAAACCGATGTACACCGTGCAATAGCTTTCACCGAATTGCTGAGCGTACATCACGCGGTGGCAGCAACTCGACGTCGTTCAAACCGATGTACACCGTGCAATAGCTTTCACCGAATTGCTGAGCGTACATCACGCGGTGGCAGCAACTCGACGTCGTTCAAACCGATGTACACCGTGCAATAGCTTTCACCGAATTGCTGAGCGTACATCACACGGTGGCAGCAACTCGACGTCGTTCAAACCGATGTACACCGTGCAATAGCTTTCACCGAATTGCTGAGCGTACATCACGCGGTGGCAGCAACTCGACGTCGTTCAAACCGATGTACACCGTGCAATAGCTTTCACCGAATTGCTGAACGTACATCACACGGTGGCAGCAACTCGACGTCGTTCAAACCGATGTACACCGTGCAATAGCTTTCACCGAATTGCTGAGCGTACATCACACGGTGGCAGCAACTCGACGTCGTTCAAACCGATGTACACCGTGCAATAGCTTTCACCGAATTGCTGAGCGTACACCGTCCGTGTGCTTTAGACCCTGCCGACCCCCCTCCCCCGTCATGCTGCATATATGCGCATGCTCTACTGTACCGGACCCTAGTCTATCGTCTGAGTGGTCTTTTGGCCCATTCTGCCTGATCGTTCCACTGTTATGCTAATTTCTCTTCTTCGTCCTTAATTTTTGCACACCAGTGTACATGTGTGCTTGCCACCCGGAAGGTTAAGGATAAATACAGTAAGAGAGAACATCAGTAAAATAAAAAGAATTTAATGATGGCAACTACACACGAAAAAGGCATCATAAAACACAAGCAAGAGAAAAACACAAAATTAAAAAAAAAAAAATGGTTTCCTCATGCCCATGACAAGAAACACAATGATTTAGTAAATCAATGAAGAAATATTCTTCATAATACATGACAATTTCACATAATATTCAAGCAAAGGAAACTCAATTTGCTTGTACTTCTGGTCATCCATGTAACACTTCTCAGAAAACTTGAAAATTTCATTGTCCTGGAGTGGGAATCGAACCCCACATATTCCAATTACTGGTTGAGTATGCTAACAATTACAGCACTCAAGACAGTGAAGTTCCAAGCAACTGAGACACAGAAATATGAAAGTCCTCAGATTTTTGCTAGTTGAAGCATTCCTGCATCCTCATAGCACTTTGACACAATTCCCATCTGGACAGATGTCACCAGTACTGAAGATAAATCAATCAAGAAAGAAATATTCTTCATAATGAATATTCATGAAGGATATTCACTATGAAGAATATTTCTTCCTTCATTGATTTTTCATGAATATTACTTCCTTCATTGATTTTTCATGAATATTCATGATAAATCAATGAAGGAAGAAATATTCTTCATAATGAATATTCTTAAAAATGAAGAATATTTCTTCCTTTATTGAATATTCATGAAGAATATTTCTTAATTCATTGAATATTCATGAATATTTCTTCGATTTTTCATGATGAATATTCATGATAAATTAATCATGAGTATTCATGATAAATCAATGAAGGAAGAAATATTCTTCATAATGAATATTCTTAAAAATGAAGAATATTCTTCATAATGAATATTCTTAAAAATGAAGAATATTTCTTTCTTCATTGAATATTCATGAAGAATATTTTTCACAATGAATATTCATGAAGAATATTTTTCACAATGAATATTCATGAAGAATATTCAGGATGAAGAATATTTCTTCATTGATTTTTCATGAAGAATATTTCTTCCTTTATTGAATATTCATGAATATTTTTCACAATGATTATTCATGAAGAATATTCACTATGAAGAATATTTCTTCCTTCATTGATTCTTCATGAAAAATATTTATTCATTGATTTTTCATGAAGAATATTCATGATAAATCAATCATCATGAGTATTCATGATAAATCAATGAAGGAAGAAATATTCTTCATAATGAATATTCTTAAAAATGAAGAATATTCTTCATAATGAATATTCTTAAAAATGAAGAATATTTCTTTCTTCATTGAATATTCATGAAGAATATTTTTCACAATGAATATTCATGAAGAATATTTTTTACAATGAATATTCATGAAGAATATTCAGGATGAAGAATATTTCTTCATTGATTTTTAATGAAGAATATTCTTAAAAATGAAGAATATTTCTTCCTTTATTGAATATTCATGAATATTTTTCACAATGATTATTCATGAAGAATATTCACTATGAAGAATATTTCTTCCTTCATTGATTTTTCATGAAGAATATTTCTTCCTTCATTGATTTTTCATGAAGAATATTCATGATAAATCAATCATCGTGTATTAAAGATAAATCAATGAAGGAAGAAATATTCTTCATAATGAATATTCTTAAAAATGAAGAATATTTCTTCCTTCATTGAATATTCATGAAGAATATTCTTCACACTGAATATTCATTACGAAGAACATTTCATCCTTCACTGATTTATCTGCAGTACTACTGGTGACCTCTGAAGTACATCCGTCCAGACGGGAATTAGGTCAAATAGCTAGAAAGCTTGGATGCTTCAATTAGCAAAAATCTGAGGACTTTCAGATTCCAATGTCTCAGTTGCTTGGAATTTCACTATTCTGGGTGGTGTAATAGATATCTAAAGTATGTACAGATTCCTAAGCTAAGTTTGCTTAGTCTCAGTTGCTTGGAACTTCACTTTCCTGGTTGGTGTAATGGATATCTGAAGTATGTTCAGATTCCTAAGCTAAGTTTGCTTAGTCTCAGTTGCTTGGAACTTCACTGTCCTGGGTGGTGTAATGGATATTTCACTGTCCTGGGTGGTGTAATGTTCAGATTCCTAAGCTAAGTTTGCTTAGTCTCAGTTGCTTGGAACTTCACTGTCCTGGTTGGTGTAATGGATATCTGAAGTATGTTCAGATTCCTAAGCTAAGTTTGCTTAGTCTCAGTTGCTTGGAACTTCACTGTCCTGGGTGGTGTAATGGATATCCGAAGTATGTTCAGATTCCTAAGCTAAGTTTGCTTAGTCTCAGTTGCTTGGAACTTCACTGTCCTGGGTGGTGTAATGGATATCTGAAGTATGTTCAGATTCCTAAGCTAAGTTTGCTTAGTCTCAGTTGCTTGGAACTTCACTGTCCTGGTTGGTGTAATGGATATCTGAAATATGTTCAGATTCCTAAGCTAAGTTTGCTCAGTCTCAGTTGCTTGGAACTTCAGTCCTGGTTGGTGTAATGGATATCTGAAGTATGTTCAGATTCCTAAGCTAAGTTTGCTTAGTCTCAGTTGCCTGGAACTTCACTGTCCTGGGTGGTGTAATGGATATCTGAAGTATGTTCAGATTCCTAAGCTAAGTTTGCTTAGTCTCAGTTGCTTGGAACTTCACTGTCCTGGGTGGTGTAATGGGTATCTGAAGTATGTTCAGATTCCTAAGCTAAGTTTGCTTAATCTCAGTTGCTTGGAACTTCACTGTCCTGGGTGGTGTAATGGATATCCGAAGTATGTTCAGATTCCTAAGCTAAGTTTGCTTAGTCTCAGTTGCTTGGAACTTCACTGTCCTGGGTGGTGTAATGGATATCTGAAGTATGTTCAGATTCCTAAGCTAAGTTTGCTTAGTCTCAGTTGCTTGGAACTTCACTGTCCTGGGTGGTGTAAATGTTCAGATTCCTAAGCTAACTTTGCTTAGTCTCAGTTGCTTGGAACTTCACTGTCCTGGGTGGTGAAATGGATATCTGAAGTATGTTCAGATTTCTAAGCTAAGTTTGCTTAGTCTCAGTTGCTTGGAACTTCACTGTCCTGGGTGGTGTAATGGATATCTGAAGTATGTTCAGATTCCTAAGCTAAGTTTGCTTAGTCTCAGTTACTAGGAACTTCACTGTCCTGGGTGGTGTAATGTTCAGATTCCTAAGCTAAGTTTGCTTAGTCTCAGTTGCTTGGAACTTCACTGTCCTGGGTGGTGAAATGGATATCTGAAGTATGTTCAGATTTCTAAGCTAAGTTTGCTTAGTCTCAGTTGCTTGGAACTTCACTGTCCTGGGTGGTGTAATGGATATTTCACTGTCCTGGGTGGTGTAATGTTCAGATTCCTAAGCTAAGTTTGCTTAGTCTCAGTTGCTTGGAACTTCACTGTCCTGGTTGGTGTAATGGATATCTGAAGTATGTTTAGATTCCTAAGCTAAGTTTGCTTAGTCTCAGTTGCTTGGAACTTCACTGTCCTGGGTGGTGTAATGGATATCCGAAGTATGTTCAGATTCCTAAGCTAAGTTTGCTTAGTCTCAGTTGCTTGGAACTTCACTGTCCTGGGTGGTGTAATGGATATCTGAAGTATGTTCAGATTCCTAAGCTAAGTTTGCTTAGTCTCAGTTGCTTGGAACTTCACTGTCCTGGTTGGTGTAATGGATATCTGAAATATGTTCAGATTCCTAAGCTAAGTTTGCTCAGTCTCAGTTGCTTGGAACTTCAGTCCTGGTTGGTGTAATGGATATCTGAAGTATGTTCAGATTCCTAAGCTAAGTTTGCTTAGTCTCAGTTGCCTGGAACTTCACTGTCCTGGGTGGTGTAATGGATATCTGAAGTATGTTCAGATTCCTAAGCTAAGTTTGCTTAGTCTCAGTTGCTTGGAACTTCACTGTCCTGGGTGGTGTAATGGGTATCTGAAGTATGTTCAGATTCCTAAGCTAAGTTTGCTTAGTCTCAGTTGCTTGGAACTTCACAGTCCTGGGTGGTGTAATGGATATCTGAAGTATGTTCAGATTCCTAAGCTAAGTTTGCTTAATCTCAGTTGCTTGGAACTTCACTGTCCTGGGTGGTGTAATGGATATCCGAAGTATGTTCAGATTCCTAAGCTAAGTTTGCTTAGTCTCAGTTGCTTGGAACTTCACTGTCCTGGGTGGTGTAATGTTCAGATTCCTAAGCTAACTTTGCTTAGTCTCAGTTGCTTGGAACTTCACTGTCCTGGGTGGTGAAATGGATATCTGAAGTATGTTCAGATTCCTAAGCTAAGTTTGCTTAGTCTCAGTTGCTTGGAACTTCACTGTCCTGGGTGGTGTAATGGGTATCTGAAGTATGTTCAGATTCCTAAGCTAAGTTTGCTTAATCTCAGTTGCTTGGAACTTCACTGTCCTGGGTGGTGTAATGGATATCCAAAGTATGTTCAGATTCCTAAGCTAAGTTTGCTTAGTCTCAGTTGCTTGGAACTTCACTGTCCTGGGTGGTGTAATGGATATCTGAAGTATGTTCAGATTCCTAAGCTAAGTTTGCTTAATCTCAGTTGCTTGGAACTTCACTGTCCTGGGTGGTGTAATGGATATCTGAAGTATGTTCAGATTCCTAAGCTAAGTTTGCCTAATCTCAGTTGCTTGGAACTTCACTGTCCTGGGTGGTGTAATGGATATCCGAAGTATGTTCAGATTCCTAAGCTAAGTTTGCTTAGTCTCAGTTGCTTGGAACTTCACTGTCCTGGGTGGTGTAATGTTCAGATTCCTAAGCTAACTTTGCTTAGTCTCAGTTGCTTGGAACTTCACTGTCCTGGGTGGTGAAATGGATATCTGAAGTATGTTCAGATTCCTAAGCTAAGTTTGCTTAATCTCAGTTGCTTGGAACTTCACTGTCCTGGGTGGTGTAATGGATATCTGAAGTATGTTCAGATTCCTAAGCTAAGTTTGCTTAGTCTCAGTTGCTTGGAACTTCACTGTCCTGGGTGGTGTAATGGATATCTGAAGTATGTTCAGATTCCTAAGCTAAGTTTGCTTAGTCTCAGTTGCTTGGAACTTCACTGTCCTGGGTGGTGTAAATGTTCAGATTCCTAAGCTAACTTTGCTTAGTCTCAGTTGCTTGGAACTTCACTGTCCTGGGTGGTGAAATGGATATCTGAAGTATGTTCAGATTTCTAAGCTAAGTTTGCTTAGTCTCAGTTGCTTGGAACTTCACTGTCCTGGGTGGTGTAATGGATATCTGAAGTATGTTCAGATTCCTAAGCTAAGTTTGCTTAGTCTCAGTTACTAGGAACTTTACTGTCCTGGGTGGTGTAATGTTCAGATTCCTAAGCTAAGTTTGCTTAGTCTCAGTTGCTTGGAACTTCACTGTCCTGGGTGGTGTAATGGATATCTGAAGTATGTTCAGATTCCTAAGCTAAGTTTGCTTAGTCTCAGTTGCTTGGAACTTCACTGTCCTGGTTGGTGTAATGGATATCTGAAATATGTTCAGATTCCTAAGCTAAGTTTGCTCAGTCTCAGTTGCTTGGAACTTCAGTCCTGGTTGGTGTAATGGATATCTGAAGTATGTTCAGATTCCTAAGCTAAGTTTGCTTAGTCTCAGTTGCCTGGAACTTCACTGTCCTGGGTGGTGTAATGGATATCTGAAGTATGTTCAGATTCCTAAGCTAAGTTTGCTTAGTCTCAGTTGCTTGGAACTTCACTGTCCTGGGTGGTGTAATGGGTATCTGAAGTATGTTCAGATTCCTAAGCTAAGTTTGCTTAGTCTCAGTTGCTTGGAACTTCACAGTCCTGGGTGGTGTAATGGGTATCTGAAGTATGTTCAGATTCCTAAGCTAAGTTTGCTTAGTCTCAGTTGCTTGGAACTTCACAGTCCTGGGTGGTGTAATGGATATCTGAAGTATGTTCAGATTCCTAAGCTAAGTTTGCTTAGTCTCAGTTGCCTGGAACTTCACTGTCCTGGGTGGTGTAATGGATATCTGAAGTATGTTCAGATTCCTAAGCTAAGTTTGCTTAGTCTCAGTTGCTTGGAACTTCACTGTCCTGGGTGGTGTAAATGTTCAGATTCCTAAGCTAACTTTGCTTAGTCTCAGTTGCTTGGAACTTCACTGTCCTGGGTGGTGAAATGGATATCTGAAGTATGTTCAGATTTCTAAGCTAAGTTTGCTTAGTCTCAGTTGCTTGGAACTTCACTGTCCTGGGTGGTGTAATGGATATCTGAAGTATGTTCAGATTCCTAAGCTAAGTTTGCTTAGTCTCAGTTACTAGGAACTTCACTGTCCTGGGTGGTGTAATGTTCAGATTCCTAAGCTAAGTTTGCTTAGTCTCAGTTGCTTGGAACTTCACTGTCCTGGGTGGTGAAATGGATATCTGAAGTATGTTCAGATTTCTAAGCTAAGTTTGCTTAGTCTCAGTTGCTTGGAACTTCACTGTCCTGGGTGGTGTAATGGGTATCTGAAGTATGTTCAGATTCCTAAGCTAAGTTTGCTTAGTCTCAGTTACTAGGAACTTCACTGTCCTGGGTGGTGTAATGGTTAGCATACTCGACCGGTAATCGAGAGATGTGGGGTTCGATTCCAGCTCCAGGACGATGAAATTTTCAAGTTTTCTGTGAAGTGTTACATGGATGACCAGTAAGTGGTACAAGCAAATTCACTTTGCATTGCTTGAATATTCAATGAATTGATATAAAATATTGCAAATGAAGAAGTTTTTTTTGCAGTACACACATACCGTTTGGGCGACTTCTGAAGTTTGTGGCAGTGATCGATTATTCTTTGTTCCAGTTTCTCCTTTTGTTGACAGAGTTCCCGAAGTTTCTCTTTGCTGTAAAGATAATTGAATTGAATTGAATGATAAATTAAAGTACCTTCCTTTGAAGGTTGTGAAAACCAGTACTTATATGCATTTCAAAACCAGACTTCAGCATGTGTGTCCAAACAAAAGAATACATAAAATATTTTTAAATGAAACTAATCTACGTATATAACTCTATGAGATTTAGTTAATCTCGTCAAGTAATTATATTATGTGGTACATAGATTTTGAGTATTTGACAAAATCTTTTAAAATGAAACTAATTGTTCTTAAGGAAGACGCTTTGACGTTTGTAAGTTCTGTTTTACACGTTTTGTAAAGTGGATGCAGTGTGTGGTGGTGCATTAACTTATTCAATTAAGATATAAATCGGTTAAAAGTCCTAAAGATGTTACTTACGGAAGTGCGTGTTCAGTCCAACGTCAGTAGTTATTGAGTTTCTTTGTCCAAAGTTGTATCTTGCTTCAATATGGTCAGTTGTTAGGGTTAGTTCGAGAGCCATTTCGTCATAAGTTGTACCCTACTTCGGATATGTCCAGATGTTAGGGTTAGCTCCGTTCTGGCTGTGTCGACATCATATTGAATGGGTAAAGGTTTCCAGATAATAATTAAAGATTCTTGAGTTAAGAGTTGCTATTTACATACCACTTGAAGTTCCACATTGTACTTGGCTTCAATATGGTCAATTGTTAGGGTTAGTTCGAGAGCCATTTCGTCATAAGTTGTACCCTACTTCGGATATGTCCAGATGTTAGGGTTAGCTCCGTTCTGGCTGTGTCGACATCATATTGAATGGGTAAAAGGTTTCCAGATAATAATTAAAGATTCTTGAGTTAAGAGTTGCTATTTACATACCACTTGAAGTTCCACATTGTACTTGGCTTCAATATGGTCAGTTGTTAGGGTTAGTTCGAGAGCCATTTCGTCATAAGTTGTACCCTACTTCGGATATGTCCAGATGTTAGGGTTACCTCCGTTCTGGCTGTGTCGACATCATATTGAATGGGTAAAAGGTTTCCAGATAATAATTAAAGATTCTTGAGTTAAGAGTTACTATTTACATACCACTTGAAGTTCCACATTGTACTTGGCTTCAATATGGTCAGTTGTTAGGGTTAGTTCGAGAGCCATTTCGTTATAAGTTGTACCCTACTTCGGATATGTCCAGATGTTAGGGTTAGCTCCGTTCTGGCTGTGTCGACATCATATTGAATGGGTAAAAGGTTTCCAGATAATAATTAAAGATTCTTGAGTTAAGAGTTACTATTTACATACCACTTGAAGTTCCACATTGTACTTGGCTTCAATATGGTCAGTTGTTAGGGTTAGTTCGAGAGCCATTTCGTCATAAGTTGTACCCTACTTCGGATATGTCCAGATGTTAGGGTTAGATCCGTTCTGGCTGTGTCGACATCATATTGAATGGGTAAAGGTTTCCAGATAATAATTAAAGATTCTTGAGTTAAGAGTTGCTATTTACATACCACTTGAAGTTCCATGTCGTACTTGGCCATTAGGGCTATCTCGTCAATGCTGCACTCTCTTGGAATTGTTGAGGAAGTCTTCAAGTTTGGTCAGATTCATAAAAAGTTTAAAGCTTTAAAAGATTCCAGTTAAAATCGTTATATACACCACCTCATACCTTCTACAGTCTCAATCATCGGACGCGCGTTTCACCTAGGCTCTACCCTGGCGTTTTCAACGGAGACTTCACACCCTCTGTCGAAGTCTGCTATCTGAAAGTCTCGTGTTCACAGTGCGCATGTTCCGCATTTAACCCATTGCCAATGCCATCTAGTGTCAGGTCACATCAACTTTATCTTCATCTATGTCATTTATATTTTAATTGAATAAGTTAATGCACTACCACAGACTGTATCCACTTTACAAAACGTGTCAAATAGAACTTAGAGATGTCAAAGCGTCTTCCTGAAGAACCTTGTGGTCACGTAATTGTATGTGAACTTTATGATAGAATCACATGAGATATAATGAAACTAATTGTATTTGACTATTTCTACCCTGAGCGATAACTGAATTCTGATCATCTACCTAAAACTTCATAGATCCTTTCTCCTTCAGTACAGCAGCTAGCTATCTTATGTAGCATTGATTCAACAAGATGATGCATAAAATCTTTTTTAAATCGATTCAACAAGATGATACATAAAATCTTTTTAAATCGATTCAACAAGATACATAAAATCTTTTTAAATCGATTCAACAAAAGGATACATAATTTTTTTTAAATCGACTTAACAAAAGGATACATAAAATCTCTTTAAATGAAACTAATTGTATTTGACTATTTCTACACTGAGTGACCACTGAATTCTGATCACCTACCTAATACTTTGTAGATCCTCCTTTCACCCTCAGAACAGCAGCTATCTTATGTGGCATTGATTCAACAAGATGATACATAAAATCTTATTAAATCTATTCAACAAGATGATACATTAAATCTGTTTAAATCGATTCCACAAAAGGATACATAAAATCTTTTTAAATGGATTCAACAAAAGGATACATAAAATCCTTTTAAATCGATTCAACAAAAGGATACATAATTTTATATCGATTTAACAAAAGGATACATAAAATCTTTTTAAATGGATTCGACAAAAGGATACATAAAATCTTTTTAAATCGATTCAACAAAAGGATACATAATTTTATATCGATTTAACATAAGGATACATAAAACCTTTTTAAATGGATTCAAGAAAAGGATACATAAAATCTTTTTAAATGGATTCAACAAAAGGATACATACAATTTCTTAAAATCGATTTAACAAAAGGATACATAAAATTGTTTTAAATGAAACTAATTGTATTTGACTATTTCTACGCGGAGTGATCACCGAATTCTGATCACTTACCTAATACTTTGTAGATCCTCCTTTCACCCTCAGTACGTAACTGACTTTGAGAAAGGAAAGATTGTTGGGTGTTATATCAGTGGGTTGTCCATAAGAGAAACCGAGAGGCATTTAGGAAATACCCAAGTCAACTGTTTTGAATGTACTAAATAAGTGGAAGACACATGTCGTGCCTGAAGCAGCAAAACGTACCTGCAGACCAGAGAATAAATGGAGTACTGCACAAGACCTAAGTGTACAGGTGAGTAACAATGCTGGAATCTCAATATGTACATATACCATTCGCAGAGAACTTTATTCCACGGGTCAACGTGGCTGTGCGGCTGCTTATAATCTTTTCATCTCCAATCAGGATGCTACTTGCCGTTTAGCATGGTGTAAAGAACATTTATAGTGGACCGTAGATGAATGGAAATGGGTCCTATGGACTGATGAATTCAGATACAGATCCATCAGTCTGGTGGCTGCAGCCAGGGAACACTATTTACCATAGTATACTGTTCCTATGGTCAAGTTTGGAGCTGGAAGTGCACTCGTGTGGAGGTGTTTTTCGTGGTATGGTCTTGGCCCATACCACGTTATCGTGGACAAACCTGTTAACCAGCATGTCTATCTCAATATTCTGGACATTTATGATTTACAAACTCTGTGGCAATACTATGGAACAAGCCATGTTGGTACCAGCAGGATAATGCACTCAGCCAAAAAGCAAGGGCTATTATTGCGTGGCTTGATGATAATTCTGTATTGTGTGTGGACTGGCCAGCACAGAGCCCTAACCTTAATCCCATAGAACACCTATGGGATGAATCACAGCACCGCATATACTGGGGTTCTTACAATAAGGTTTTTTTTACCCCTATTGTAAGAACCCCAGTATTTTGTGAAAACCCAGAATATTAGGAAAGTTACACCTACTGCAAAGTTCTCTCCAGTATTTTGTTAAAACCAAGAATATTAGAAAAGTCACAACTATTGCAAGATTTTCTCCAGTATTTTGTTAAAACCCAGAATATTAGGAAAGTTACAACTATTGCAAGACTTTCTCCAGTATTTTGTTAAAACCCAGAATATTAGGAAAGTTACAACTATTGCAAGACTTTCTCCAGTATTTTGTTAAAACCCAGAATATCAGGAAAGTTACCCCTATTGTAAGAACCGAAGTATTTTGTAATACCCAGATTAGGAAAGTTTCACTTTTGCTAGATATATGTGTTATTTGTTTTAAGTATTGAAGACATGTCTATCTCAATATTCTGGACATTTATGCCCTACAAACTCTGTGGCAATACTATGGAACTAAACCATGTTGGTACCAGCAGGATAATGCACTGAGCCATAAAGAAAGGGCTATTATTGTGGTTTGATGATAATTCTGTATTGTGTGTGGACTGGCCAGCACAGAGCGCTAACATTAATCCCATAGAACACCTATGGGATGAATCAAACCACCACATATACTGGGGTTCTTACAATAAGTTTTTTTACTCCTATTGTAAGAACCCCAGTATTTTGTGAAAACCCAGAATATTAGGAAAGTTACACCTACTGTAAAGTTCTCTCCAGTATTTTGTTAAAACCAGGAATGTTAGAAAAGTTACAACTATTGAAAGATTATCCCCAGTATTTTGTTAAAACCCAGAATATCAAGAAAGTTGCCCCTATTGTAAGAACCGCAGTATTTTGTAATACCCAGATTAGGAAAGTTTCACTTTTGCTAGATATATGTGTTATTTGTTTTAAGTACTGAAGACATGTCTATCTCAATATTCTGGACATTTATGCCCTACAAACTCTGTGACAATACTATGGAACTAAACCATGTTGGTACCAGCAGGATAATGCACTGAGCCATAAAGCAAGGACTATTATTGCTTGGGTTGATGATAATTCTGTATTGTGTGTGGACTGGCCAGCACAGAGCCCTAACCTTAATCCTATAGAACACCTATGGGATGAATCACAGCACCGCATATACTGGGGTTCTTACAATAAGGTTTTTTTTTTTACCCCTATCGTAAGAACCCCAGTATTTTGTGAAAACCCAGAATATTAGGAAAGTTACACCTACTGTAAAGTTCTCTACAGTATTTTGTTAAAACCAAGAATATTAGAAAAGTCACAACTATTGCAAGATTTTCTCCAGTATTTTGTTAAAACCCAGAATATTAGGAAAGTTACAACTATTGCAAGACTTTCTCCAGTATTTTGTTAAAACCCAGAATATCAGGAAAGTTACCCCTATTGTAAGAACCGCAGTATTTTGTGATACCCAGATTAGGAAAGTTTCACTTTTGCTAGATATATGTGTTATTTGTTTTAAGTACTGAAGACATGTCTATCTCAATATTCTGGACATTTATGCCCTATAAACTCTGTGGCAATACTATGGAACTAAACCATGTTGGTACCAGCAGGATAATGCACTGAGCCATAAAGCAAAGGGCTATTATTGTGTGGTTTGATGATAATTCTGTATTGTGTGTGGACTGGCCAGCACAGAGCCCTAACTGTTAATCCCATAGAACACCTATGGGATGAATCACAGCACCACATATACTGGGGTTCTTAACAATAAGTTTTTTTACCCCTATTGTAAGAACCCCAGTATTTTGTGAAAACCCAGAATATTAGGAAAGTTACACCTACTGTAAAGTTGTCTCCAGTATTTTGTTAAAACCAAGAATGTTAGAAAAGTTACAACTATTGAAAGATTATCCCCAGTATTTTGTTAAAACCCAGAAATTTAGAAAAGTTACAACTATTGCAAGATTTTCTCCAGTATTTTGTTAAAACCCAGAATATTAGGAAAGTTACACTTATTGAAAGATTCTCCCCAGTATTTTGTTAAAACCCAGAATATCAGGAAAGTTACCCCTATTGTACGAACCGCAGTATTTTGTTAAAACCCAGATAAGGAAAGTTTCACTTTTGCTAGATAGATATATGTGTTATTTTTTTAAGTATTGAAGACATGTCTATCTCAATATTCTCGACATTTATGCCCTACAAACTCTGTGACAATACTATGGAACTAAACCATGTTGGTACCAGCAGGATAATGCACTGAGCCATAAAGCAAGGACTATTATTGCTTGGGTTGATGATAATTCTGTATTGTGTGTGGACTGGCCAGCACAGAGCCCTAACCTTAATCCTATAGAACACCTATGGGATGAATCACAGCACCGCATATACTGGGGTTCTTACAATAAGGTTTTTTTTTACCCCTATCGTAAGAACCCCAGTATTTTGTGAAAACCCAGAATATTAGGAAAGTTACACCTACTGTAAAGTTCTCTACAGTACCAAGAATATTAGAAAAGTCACAACTATTGCAAGATTTTCTCCAGTATTTTGTTAAAACCCAGAATATTAGGAAAGTTACAACTATTGCAAGACTTTCTCCAGTATTTTGTTAAAACCCAGAATATCAGGAAAGTTACCCCTATTGTAAGAACCGCAGTATTTTGTGATACCCAGATTAGGAAAGTTTCACTTTTGCTAGATATATGTGTTATTTGTTTTAAGTACTGAAGACATGTCTATCTCAATATTCTGGACATTTATGCCCTACAAACTCTGTGACAATACTATGGAACTAAACCATGTTGGTACCAGCAGGATAATGCACTGAGCCATAAAGCAAGGACTATTATTGCTTGGGTTGATGATAATTCTGTATTGTGTGTGGACTGGCCAGCACAGAGCCCTAACTGTTAATCCCATAGAACACCTATGGGATGAATCACAGCACCACATATACTGGGGTTCTTAACAATAAGGTTTTTTTTTACCCCTATTGTAAGAACCCCAGTATTTTGTGAAAACCCAGAATATTAGGAAAGTTACACCTACTGTAAAGTTGTCTCCAGTATTTTGTTAAAACCAAGAATGTTAGAAAAGTTACAACTATTGAAAGATTATCCCCAGTATTTTGTTAAAACCCAGAAATTTAGAAAAGTTACAACTATTGCAAGATTTTCTCCAGTATTTTGTTAAAACCCAGAATATTAGGAAAGTTACACTTATTGAAAGAATTTCTCCCCAGTATTTTGTTAAAACCCAGAATATCAGGAAAGTTACCCCTATTGTACGAACCGCAGTATTTTGTTAAAACCCAGATAAGGAAAGTTTCACTTTTGCTAGATAGATATATGTGTTATTTTTTAAGTATTGAAGACATGTCTATCTCAATATTCTCGACATTTATGCCCTACAAACTCTGTGACAATACTATGGAACTAAACCATGTTGGTACCAGCAGGATAATGCACTGAGCCATAAAGCAAGGACTATTATTGCTTGGGTTGATGATAATTCTGTATTGTGTGTGGACTGGCCAGCACAGAGCCCTAACCTTAATCCCATAGAACACCTATGGGATGAATCACAACACCACATATACTGGGGTTCTTACAATAAGGTTTTTTTTTTTACCCCTATCGTAAGAACCCCAGTATTTTGTTAAAACCCAGAATATTAGGAAAGTTACACCTACTGTAAAGTTCTCTACAGTATTTTGTTAAAACCAAGAATATTAGAAAAGTCACAACTATTGCAAGACTTTCTCCAGTATTTTGTTAAAACCCAGAATATCAGGAAAGTTACCCCTATTGTACGAACCGCAGTATTTTGTTAAAACCCAGATAAGGAAAGTTTCACTTTTGCTAGATAGATATATGTGTTATTTTTTAAGTATTGAAGACATGTCTATCTCAATATTCTCGACATTTATGCCCTACAAACTCTGTGACAATACTATGGAACTAAACCATGTTGGTACCAGCAGGATAATGCACTGAGCCATAAAGCAAGGACTATTATTGCTTGGGTTGATGATAATTCTGTATTGTGTGTGGACTGGCCAGCACAGAGCCCTAACCTTAATCCCATAGAACACCTATGGGATGAATCACAACACCGCATATACTGGGGTTCTTACAATAAGGTTTTTTTTTACCCCTATTGTAAGAACCCCAGTATTTTGTGAAAACCCAGAATATTAGGAAAGTTACAGCTACTCTAAAGTTCTCTCCAGTATTTTGTTAAAACCAAGAATATTAAAAAAGTTACAACTTTTGCTAGATCGATATACATATTATTTTTTTAAGTATTGAAGACATGTCTATTATGCCCTACAAACTCTGTGGCAATACTATGGAACTAAACCACGTTGGTACCAGCAAGATAATGCACTGAGCCATAAAAAGCAAGGACTATTATTGCTTGGGTTGATGATAATTCTGTATTGTGTGTGGACTGGCCAGCCCAGAGCCCTAACCTTAATCCCATAGAACACCTATGGTATTAATCAAAGCACTGCATATACTGGGGTTCTTACAATAAGTTTTTTTTTACCCCTATCGTAAGAACCCCAGTATTTTGTTAAAACCCAGAATATCAGGAAAGTTACCCCTATTGTAAGAACCGCAGTATTTTGTTTGAATACCCAGATTAGGAAAGTTTCACTTTTGCTAGATAGATATATGTATTATTTTTTTAAGTATTGAAGACAAGTCTATCTCAATATTCTCGACATTTATGCCCTACAAACTCTGTGGCAATACTATGGAACTAAACCATGTTGGTACCAGCAGGATAATGCACTGAGCCATAAAGAGCAAGGGCTATTATTGCTGGTTTGATGATAATTCTGTATTGTGTGTGGACTGGCCAGCACAGAGCGCTAACATTAATCCCATAGAACACCTATGGGATGAATCACAGCACCGCATATACTGGGGTTCTTACAATAAGGTTTTTTTTTTTACCCCTATTGTAAGAACCCCAGTATTTTGCGAAAACCCAGAATATTAGGAAAGTTACAGCTACTCTAAAGTTCTCTCCAGTATTTTGTTAAAACCAAGAATATTAAAAAAGTTACAACTATTGAAAGATTATCCCCAGTATTTTGTTAAAACCCAGAATATCAGGAAAGTTACCCCTATTGTAAGAACCGCAGTATTTTGTTAATACCCAGATTAGGAAAGTTTCACTTTTGCTAGATAGATATATGTATTATTTTTTTAAGTATTGAAGACAAGTCTATCTCAATATTCTCGACATTTATGCCCTACAAACTCTGTGGCAATACTATGGAACTAAACCATGTTGGTACCAGCAGGATAATGCACTGAGCCATAAAGCAAGGACTATTATTGCTTGGGTTGATGATAATTCTGTATTGTGTGTGGACTGGCCAGCACAGAGCCCTAACCTTAATTCCATAGAACACCTATGGGATGAATCAAAGCACCGCATATACTGGGGTTCTTACAATAAGGTTTTTTGTTTTACCCCTATTGTAAGAACCCCAGTATTTTGCGAAAACCCAGAATATTAGGAAAGTTAGTTCTCTCCAGTATTTTGTTAAAACCAAGAATATTAGAAAAGTTACAACTATTGAAAGATTATCCCCAGTATTTTGTTAAAACCCAGAATATTAGGAAAGTTACAACTATTGCAAGATTTTCTCCAGTATTTTGTTAAAACCCAGAATAATAGGAAAGTTACACTTATTGTAAGATTCTCCCCAGTATTTTGTTAAAACCCAGAATATTAGGAAAGTTACCCCTATTGTAAGAACTGCAGTATTTTATTAAAACCCAGATTAGGAAAGTTTCACTTATTGCTAGATATATGTGTTATTTGTTTTAAGTATTGAATACAAATGAATATTGTTTAGTTATGAAGTGCAAGTACACAGCTACTTTTTTCAGGAAGATAACAAGTGGGACCAATCAATACAACTATGCCTACATTAAAAGGCAAATGCATAATTATTTACACCAACATTAAGTTTAATGGTGAGCATTATTTTATAAAGCTGACCAACAGCAACATCTTACGAAAAATTCACATGGGATTGCATTAGTTTGCATTTTTATTCCGATAAATAACAGTAGTTTTTGTAGTACTGGTATTATTTAAATACCAGTAGATTTAATCTACTGGTATTTAAAATAATACCAGTTTACATCCAATGATTCATGACATGCGTCAGGTGATGCATATTTCAAGCAAAAAAAAAAACTTATTTCAGGTAGATGAGAATCCACCCACCCATCCATCCATCCATAAAAGGCCTACATACATATCACTAAGCCGTTCTCAGATATTGAGGTTAGCTCCGCACAGAAAGAACGTAATGTTGCTGTATCAAATTTCTCCATTTACAGCGATCTCAAAACACAGCTCAGGCTTCATTAACATCTATCACAAGCCGCACACAAGACCTTTTGTACTTCATATTCATTATCTTTTTCTCATGCAGACGTTCCTGAATCTGGTCCTCCCATGATTTCCTAGGACTTCCTCTACCTTTTTTCTATCACGTAGGGATGAATAAATTCTCTTAGTAAGCACCTCGCCACTCATATTTTCAACATGGTCAAACCACTTATGATAAATTAGTCTCTACCTTACTAACAACATTTTACCTTTCTTTCTTGCCACTTGGGCTGAATAAATCATCTCATAACTTATTATTTCAACATGGTCAAACCACTTATGATAAATTAGTCTCTACCTTACTAACAACATTTTACCTTTCTTTCCTGCCACTTGGGCTGAATAAATCATCTCATAACTTATTATTTCAACATGGTCAAACCACTTATGATAAATTAGTCTCTACCTTACTAACAACATTTTGCCTTTCTTTCCCACCACTTGGGCTGAATAAATCATCTCATAACTTATTCTTTCAACATGGTCAAACCACTTATGATAAATTAGTCTCTACCTTACTAACAACATTTTACCTTTCTTTCTTGCCACTTGGGCTGAATAAATCATCTCATAACTTATTATTTCAACATGGTCAAACCACTTATGATAAATTAGTCTCTACCTTACTAACAACATTTTGCCTTTCTTTCCCACCACTTGGGCTGAATAAATCATCTCATAACTTATTCTTTCAACATGGTCAAACCACTTATGATAAATTAGTCTCTACCTTACTAACAACATTTTACCTTTCTTTCCTGCCACTTGGGCTGAATAAATCATCTCATAACTTATTCTTTCAACATGGTCAAACCACTTATGATAAATTAGTCTCTACCTTACTAACAACATTTTACCTTTCTTTCCTGCCACTTGGGCTGAATAAATCATCTCATAACTTATTATTTCAACATGGTCAAACCACTTATGATAAATTAGTCTCTACCTTACTAACAACATTTTACCTTTCTTTCCTGCCACTTGGGCTGAATAAATCATCTCATAACTTATTATTTCAACATGGTCAAACCACTTATGATAAATTAGTCTCTACCTTACTAACAACATTTTACCTTTCTTTCCTGCCACTTGGGCTGAATAAATCATCTCATAACTTATTATTTCAACATGGTCAAACCACTTATGATAAATTAGTCTCTACCTTACTAACAACATTTTACCTTTCTTTCCTGCCACTTGGGCTGAATAAATCATCTCATAACTTATTATTTCAACATGGTCAAACCACTTATGATAAATTAGTCTCTACCTTACTAACAACATTTTACCTTTCTTTCCTGCCACTTGGGCTGAATAAATCATCTCATAACTTATTATTTCAACATGGTCAAACCACTTATGATAAATTAGTCTCTACCTTACTAACAACATTTTACCTTTCTTTCCTGCCACTTGGGCTGAATAAATCATCTCATAACTTATTATTTCAACATGGTCAAACCACTTATGATAAATTAGTCTCTACCTTACTAACAACATTTTGCCTTTCTTTCCTGCCACTTGGGCTGAATAAATCATCTCATAACTTATTATTTCAACATGGTCAAACCACTTATGATAAATTAGTCTCTACCTTACTAACAACATTTTACCTTTCTTTCCTGCCACTTGGGCTGAATAAATCATCTCATAACTTATTATTTCAACATGGTCAAACCACTTATGATAAATTAGTCTCTACCTTACTAACAACATTTTACCTTTCTTTCCTGCCACTTGGGCTGAATAAATCATCTCATAACTTATTATTTCAACATGGTCAAACCACTTATGATAAATTAGTCTCTACCTTACTAACAACATTTTACCTTTCTTTCCTGCCACTTGGGCTGAATAAATCATCTCATAACTTATTATTTCAACATGGTCAAACCACTTATGATAAATTAGTCTCTACCTTACTAACAACATTTTACCTTTCTTTCCTGCCACTTGGGCTGAATAAATCATCTCATAACTTATTATTTCAACATGGTCAAACCACTTATGATAAATTAGTCTCTACCTTACTAACAACATTTTACCTTTCTTTCCTGCCACTTGGGCTGAATAAATCATCTCATAACTTATTATTTCAACATGGTCAAACCACTTATGATAAATTAGTCTCTACCTTACTAACAACATTTTACCTTTCTTTCCTGCCACTTGGGCTGAATAAATCATCTCATAACTTATTATTTCAACATGGTCAAACCACTTATGATAAATTAGTCTCTACCTTACTAACAACATTTTACCTTTCTTTCCTGCCACTTGGGCTGAATAAATCATCTCATAACTTATTATTTCAACATGGTCAAACCACTTATGATAAATTAGTCTCTACCTTACTAACAACATTTTACCTTTCTTTCCTGCCACTTGGGCTGAATAAATCATCTCATAACTTATTATTTCAACATGGTCAAACCACTTATGATAAATTAGTCTCTACCTTACTAACAACATTTTACCTTTCTTTCCTGCCACTTGGGCTGAATAAATCATCTCATAACTTATTATTTCAACATGGTCAAACCACTTATGATAAATTAGTCTCTACCTTACTAACAACATTTTACCTTTCTTTCCTGCCACTTGGGCTGAATAAATCATCTCATAACTTATTATTTCAACATGGTCAAACCACTTATGATAAATTAGTCTCTACCTTACTAACAACATTTTACCTTTCTTTCCTGCCACTTGGGCTGAATAAATCATCTCATAACTTATTATTTCAACATGGTCAAACCACTTATGATAAATTAGTCTCTACCTTACTAACAACATTTTACCTTTCTTTCCTGCCACTTGGGCTGAATAAATCATCTCATAACTTATTATTTCAACATGGTCAAACCACTTATGATAAATTAGTCTCTACCTTACTAACAACATTTTACCTTTCTTTCCTGCCACTTGGGCTGAATAAATCATCTCATAACTTATTATTTCAACATGGTCAAACCACTTATGATAAATTAGTCTCTACCTTACTAACAACATTTTACCTTTCTTTCCTGCCACTTGGGCTGAATAAATCATCTCATAACTTATTATTTCAACATGGTCAAACCACTTATGATAAATTAGTCTCTACCTTACTAACAACATTTTACCTTTCTTTCCTGCCACTTGGGCTGAATAAATCATCTCATAACTTATTATTTCAACATGGTCAAACCACTTATGATAAATTAGTCTCTACCTTACTAACAACATTTTACCTTTCTTTCCTGCCACTTGGGCTGAATAAATCATCTCATAACTTATTATTTCAACATGGTCAAACCACTTATGATAAATTAGTCTCTACCTTACTAACAACATTTTACCTTTCTTTCCTGCCACTTGGGCTGAATAAATCATCTCATAACTTATTATTTCAACATGGTCAAACCACTTATGATAAATTAGTCTCTACCTTACTAACAACATTTTACCTTTCTTTCCTGCCACTTGGGCTGAATAAATCATCTCATAACTTATTATTTCAACATGGTCAAACCACTTATGATAAATTAGTCTCTACCTTACTAACAACATTTTACCTTTCTTTCCTGCCACTTGGGCTGAATAAATCATCTCATAACTTATTATTTCAACATGGTCAAACCACTTATGATAAATTAGTCTCTACCTTACTAACAACATTTTACCTTTCTTTCCTGCCACTTGGGCTGAATAAATCATCTCATAACTTATTATTTCAACATGGTCAAACCACTTATGATAAATTAGTCTCTACCTTACTAACAACATTTTACCTTTCTTTCCTGCCACTTGGGCTGAATAAATCATCTCATAACTTATTATTTCAACATGGTCAAACCACTTATGATAAATTAGTCTCTACCTTACTAACAACATTTTACCTTTCTTTCCTGCCACTTGGGCTGAATAAATCATCTCATAACTTATTATTTCAACATGGTCAAACCACTTATGATAAATTAGTCTCTACCTTACTAACAACATTTTACCTTTCTTTCCTGCCACTTGGGCTGAATAAATCATCTCATAACTTATTATTTCAACATGGTCAAACCACTTATGATAAATTAGTCTCTACCTTACTAACAACATTTTACCTTTCTTTCCTGCCACTTGGGCTGAATAAATCATCTCATAACTTATTATTTCAACATGGTCAAACCACTTATGATAAATTAGTCTCTACCTTACTAACAACATTTTACCTTTCTTTCCTGCCACTTGGGCTGAATAAATCATCTCATAACTTATTATTTCAACATGGTCAAACCACTTATGATAAATTAGTCTCTACCTTACTAACAACATTTTACCTTTCTTTCCTGCCACTTGGGCTGAATAAATCATCTCATAACTTATTATTTCAACATGGTCAAACCACTTATGATAAATTAGTCTCTACCTTACTAACAACATTTTACCTTTCTTTCCTGCCACTTGGGCTGAATAAATCATCTCATAACTTATTATTTCAACATGGTCAAACCACTTATGATAAATTAGTCTCTACCTTACTAACAACATTTTACCTTTCTTTCCTGCCACTTGGGCTGAATAAATCATCTCATAACTTATTATTTCAACATGGTCAAACCACTTATGATAAATTAGTCTCTACCTTACTAACAACATTTTACCTTTCTTTCCTGCCACTTGGGCTGAATAAATCATCTCATAACTTATTATTTCAACATGGTCAAACCACTTATGATAAATTAGTCTCTACCTTACTAACAACATTTTACCTTTCTTTCCTGCCACTTGGGCTGAATAAATCATCTCATAACTTATTATTTCAACATGGTCAAACCACTTATGATAAATTAGTCTCTACCTTACTAACAACATTTTACCTTTCTTTCCTGCCACTTGGGCTGAATAAATCATCTCATAACTTATTATTTCAACATGGTCAAACCACTTATGATAAATTAGTCTCTACCTTACTAACAACATTTTACCTTTCTTTCCTGCCACTTGGGCTGAATAAATCATCTCATAACTTATTATTTCAACATGGTCAAACCACTTATGATAAATTAGTCTCTACCTTACTAACAACATTTTACCTTTCTTTCCTGCCACTTGGGCTGAATAAATCATCTCATAACTTATTATTTCAACATGGTCAAACCACTTATGATAAATTAGTCTCTACCTTACTAACAACATTTTACCTTTCTTTCCTGCCACTTGGGCTGAATAAATCATCTCATAACTTATTATTTCAACATGGTCAAACCACTTATGATAAATTAGTCTCTACCTTACTAACAACATTTTACCTTTCTTTCCTGCCACTTGGGCTGAATAAATCATCTCATAACTTATTATTTCAACATGGTCAAACCACTTATGATAAATTAGTCTCTACCTTACTAACAACATTTTACCTTTCTTTCCTGCCACTTGGGCTGAATAAATCATCTCATAACTTATTATTTCAACATGGTCAAACCACTTATGATAAATTAGTCTCTACCTTACTAACAACATTTTACCTTTCTTTCCTGCCACTTGGGCTGAATAAATCATCTCATAACTTATTATTTCAACATGGTCAAACCACTTATGATAAATTAGTCTCTACCTTACTAACAACATTTTACCTTTCTTTCCTGCCACTTGGGCTGAATAAATCATCTCATAACTTATTATTTCAACATGGTCAAACCACTTATGATAAATTAGTCTCTACCTTACTAACAACATTTTACCTTTCTTTCCTGCCACTTGGGCTGAATAAATCATCTCATAACTTATTATTTCAACATGGTCAAACCACTTATGATAAATTAGTCTCTACCTTACTAACAACATTTTACCTTTCTTTCCTGCCACTTGGGCTGAATAATTCTCGTAGCAAGTATCTCATAACTTATTATTTCAACATGGTCAAACCACTTATGATAAATTAGTCTCTACCTTACTAACAACATTTTACCTTTCTTTCCTGCCACTTGGGCTGAATAAATCATCTCATAACTTATTATTTCAACATGGTCAAACCACTTATGATAAATTAGTCTCTACCTTACTAACAACATTTTACCTTTCTTTCCTGCCACTTGGGCTGAATAAATCATCTCATAACTTATTATTTCAACATGGTCAAACCACTTATGATAAATTAGTCTCTACCTTACTAACAACATTTTACCTTTCTTTCCTGCCACTTGGGCTGAATAAATCATCTCATAACTTATTATTTCAACATGGTCAAACCACTTATGATAAATTAGTCTCTACCTTACTAACAACATTTTACCTTTCTTTCCTGCCACTTGGGCTGAATAAATCATCTCATAACTTATTATTTCAACATGGTCAAACCACTTATGATAAATTAGTCTCTACCTTACTAACAACATTTTACCTTTCTTTCCTGCCACTTGGGCTGAATAAATCATCTCATAACTTATTATTTCAACATGGTCAAACCACTTATGATAAATTAGTCTCTACCTTACTAACAACATTTTACCTTTCTTTCCTGCCACTTGGGCTGAATAAATCATCTCATAACTTATTATTTCAACATGGTCAAACCACTTATGATAAATTAGTCTCTACCTTACTAACAACATTTTACCTTTCTTTCCTGCCACTTGGGCTGAATAAATCATCTCATAACTTATTATTTCAACATGGTCAAACCACTTATGATAAATTAGTCTCTACCTTACTAACAACATTTTACCTTTCTTTCCTGCCACTTGGGCTGAATAAATCATCTCATAACTTATTATTTCAACATGGTCAAACCACTTATGATAAATTAGTCTCTACCTTACTAACAACATTTTACCTTTCTTTCCTGCCACTTGGGCTGAATAAATCATCTCATAACTTATTATTTCAACATGGTCAAACCACTTATGATAAATTAGTCTCTACCTTACTAACAACATTTTACCTTTCTTTCCTGCCACTTGGGCTGAATAAATCATCTCATAACTTATTATTTCAACATGGTCAAACCACTTATGATAAATTAGTCTCTACCTTACTAACAACATTTTACCTTTCTTTCCTGCCACTTGGGCTGAATAAATCATCTCATAACTTATTATTTCAACATGGTCAAACCACTTATGATAAATTAGTCTCTACCTTACTAACAACATTTTACCTTTCTTTCCTGCCACTTGGGCTGAATAAATCATCTCATAACTTATTATTTCAACATGGTCAAACCACTTATGATAAATTAGTCTCTACCTTACTAACAACATTTTACCTTTCTTTCCTGCCACTTGGGCTGAATAAATCATCTCATAACTTATTATTTCAACATGGTCAAACCACTTATGATAAATTAGTCTCTACCTTACTAACAACATTTTACCTTTCTTTCCTGCCACTTGGGCTGAATAAATCATCTCATAACTTATTATTTCAACATGGTCAAACCACTTATGATAAATTAGTCTCTACCTTACTAACAACATTTTACCTTTCTTTCCTGCCACTTGGGCTGAATAAATCATCTCATAACTTATTATTTCAACATGGTCAAACCACTTATGATAAATTAGTCTCTACCTTACTAACAACATTTTACCTTTCTTTCCTGCCACTTGGGCTGAATAAATCATCTCATAACTTATTATTTCAACATGGTCAAACCACTTATGATAAATTAGTCTCTACCTTACTAACAACATTTTACCTTTCTTTCCTGCCACTTGGGCTGAATAAATCATCTCATAACTTATTATTTCAACATGGTCAAACCACTTATGATAAATTAGTCTCTACCTTACTAACAACATTTTACCTTTCTTTCCTGCCACTTGGGCTGAATAAATCATCTCATAACTTATTATTTCAACATGGTCAAACCACTTATGATAAATTAGTCTCTACCTTACTAACAACATTTTACCTTTCTTTCCTGCCACTTGGGCTGAATAAATCATCTCATAACTTATTATTTCAACATGGTCAAACCACTTATGATAAATTAGTCTCTACCTTACTAACAACATTTTACCTTTCTTTCCTGCCACTTGGGCTGAATAAATCATCTCATAACTTATTATTTCAACATGGTCAAACCACTTATGATAAATTAGTCTCTACCTTACTAACAACATTTTACCTTTCTTTCCTGCCACTTGGGCTGAATAAATCATCTCATAACTTATTATTTCAACATGGTCAAACCACTTATGATAAATTAGTCTCTACCTTACTAACAACATTTTACCTTTCTTTCCTGCCACTTGGGCTGAATAAATCATCTCATAACTTATTATTTCAACATGGTCAAACCACTTATGATAAATTAGTCTCTACCTTACTAACAACATTTTACCTTTCTTTCCTGCCACTTGGGCTGAATAAATCATCTCATAACTTATTATTTCAACATGGTCAAACCACTTATGATAAATTAGTCTCTACCTTACTAACAACATTTTACCTTTCTTTCCTGCCACTTGGGCTGAATAAATCATCTCATAACTTATTATTTCAACATGGTCAAACCACTTATGATAAATTAGTCTCTACCTTACTAACAACATTTTACCTTTCTTTCCTGCCACTTGGGCTGAATAAATCATCTCATAACTTATTATTTCAACATGGTCAAACCACTTATGATAAATTAGTCTCTACCTTACTAACAACATTTTACCTTTCTTTCCTGCCACTTGGGCTGAATAAATTCTCGTATCTCATAACTTATTATTTCAACATGGTCAAACCACTTATGATAAATTAGTCTCTACCTTACTAACAACATTTTACCTTTCTTTCCTGCCACTTGGGCTGAATAAATCATCTCATAACTTATTATTTCAACATGGTCAAACCACTTATGATAAATTAGTCTCTACCTTACTAACAACATTTTACCTTTCTTTCCTGCCACTTGGGCTGAATAAATCATCTCATAACTTATTATTTCAACATGGTCAAACCACTTATGATAAATTAGTCTCTACCTTACTAACAACATTTTACCTTTCTTTCCTGCCACTTGGGCTGAATAAATCATCTCATAACTTATTATTTCAACATGGTCAAACCACTTATGATAAATTAGTCTCTACCTTACTAACAACATTTTACCTTTCTTTCCTGCCACTTGGGCTGAATAAATCATCTCATAACTTATTATTTCAACATGGTCAAACCACTTATGATAAATTAGTCTCTACCTTACTAACAACATTTTACCTTTCTTTCCTGCCACTTGGGCTGAATAAATTCTCGTATCTCATAACTTATTATTTCAACATGGTCAAACCACTTATGATAAATTAGTCTCTACCTTACTAACAACATTTTACCTTTCTTTCCTGCCACTTGGGCTGAATAAATCATCTCATAACTTATTATTTCAACATGGTCAAACCACTTATGATAAATTAGTCTCTACCTTACTAACAACATTTTACCTTTCTTTCCTGCCACTTGGGCTGAATAAATCATCTCATAACTTATTATTTCAACATGGTCAAACCACTTATGATAAATTAGTCTCTACCTTACTAACAACATTTTACCTTTCTTTCCTGCCACTTGGGCTGAATAAATCATCTCATAACTTATTATTTCAACATGGTCAAACCACTTATGATAAATTAGTCTCTACCTTACTAACAACATTTTACCTTTCTTTCCTGCCACTTGGGCTGAATAAATCATCTCATAACTTATTATTTCAACATGGTCAAACCACTTATGATAAATTAGTCTCTACCTTACTAACAACATTTTACCTTTCTTTCCTGCCACTTGGGCTGAATAAATCATCTCATAACTTATTATTTCAACATGGTCAAACCACTTATGATAAATTAGTCTCTACCTTACTAACAACATTTTACCTTTCTTTCCTGCCACTTGGGCTGAATAAATCATCTCATAACTTATTATTTCAACATGGTCAAACCACTTATGATAAATTAGTCTCTACCTTACTAACAACATTTTACCTTTCTTTCCTGCCACTTGGGCTGAATAAATCATCTCATAACTTATTATTTCAACATGGTCAAACCACTTATGATAAATTAGTCTCTACCTTACTAACAACATTTTACCTTTCTTTCCTGCCACTTGGGCTGAATAAATCATCTCATAACTTATTATTTCAACATGGTCAAACCACTTATGATAAATTAGTCTCTACCTTACTAACAACATTTTACCTTTCTTTCCTGCCACTTGGGCTGAATAAATCATCTCATAACTTATTATTTCAACATGGTCAAACCACTTATGATAAATTAGTCTCTACCTTACTAACAACATTTTACCTTTCTTTCCTGCCACTTGGGCTGAATAAATCATCTCATAACTTATTATTTCAACATGGTCAAACCACTTATGATAAATTAGTCTCTACCTTACTAACAACATTTTACCTTTCTTTCCTGCCACTTGGGCTGAATAAATCATCTCATAACTTATTATTTCAACATGGTCAAACCACTTATGATAAATTAGTCTCTACCTTACTAACAACATTTTACCTTTCTTTCCTGCCACTTGGGCTGAATAAATCATCTCATAACTTATTATTTCAACATGGTCAAACCACTTATGATAAATTAGTCTCTACCTTACTAACAACATTTTACCTTTCTTTCCTGCCACTTGGGCTGAATAAATCATCTCATAACTTATTATTTCAACATGGTCAAACCACTTATGATAAATTAGTCTCTACCTTACTAACAACATTTTACCTTTCTTTCCTGCCACTTGGGCTGAATAAATCATCTCATAACTTATTATTTCAACATGGTCAAACCACTTATGATAAATTAGTCTCTACCTTACTAACAACATTTTACCTTTCTTTCCTGCCACTTGGGCTGAATAAATCATCTCATAACTTATTATTTCAACATGGTCAAACCACTTATGATAAATTAGTCTCTACCTTACTAACAACATTTTACCTTTCTTTCCTGCCACTTGGGCTGAATAAATCATCTCATAACTTATTATTTCAACATGGTCAAACCACTTATGATAAATTAGTCTCTACCTTACTAACAACATTTTACCTTTCTTTCCTGCCACTTGGGCTGAATAAATCATCTCATAACTTATTATTTCAACATGGTCAAACCACTTATGATAAATTAGTCTCTACCTTACTAACAACATTTTACCTTTCTTTCCTGCCACTTGGGCTGAATAAATCATCTCATAACTTATTATTTCAACATGGTCAAACCACTTATGATAAATTAGTCTCTACCTTACTAACAACATTTTACCTTTCTTTCCTGCCACTTGGGCTGAATAAATCATCTCATAACTTATTATTTCAACATGGTCAAACCACTTATGATAAATTAGTCTCTACCTTACTAACAACATTTTACCTTTCTTTCCTGCCACTTGGGCTGAATAAATCATCTCATAACTTATTATTTCAACATGGTCAAACCACTTATGATAAATTAGTCTCTACCTTACTAACAACATTTTACCTTTCTTTCCTGCCACTTGGGCTGAATAAATCATCTCATAACTTATTATTTCAACATGGTCAAACCACTTATGATAAATTAGTCTCTACCTTACTAACAACATTTTACCTTTCTTTCCTGCCACTTGGGCTGAATAAATCATCTCATAACTTATTATTTCAACATGGTCAAACCACTTATGATAAATTAGTCTCTACCTTACTAACAACATTTTACCTTTCTTTCCTGCCACTTGGGCTGAATAAATTCATCTCATAACTTATTATTTCAACATGGTCAAACCACTTATGATAAATTAGTCTCTACCTTACTAACAACATTTTACCTTTCTTTCCTGCCACTTGGGCTGAATAAATCATCTCATAACTTATTATTTCAACATGGTCAAACCACTTATGATAAATTAGTCTCTACCTTACTAACAACATTTTACCTTTCTTTCCTGCCACTTGGGCTGAATAAATCATCTCATAACTTATTATTTCAACATGGTCAAACCACTTATGATAAATTAGTCTCTACCTTACTAACAACATTTTACCTTTCTTTCCTGCCACTTGGGCTGAATAAATCATCTCATAACTTATTATTTCAACATGGTCAAACCACTTATGATAAATTAGTCTCTACCTTACTAACAACATTTTACCTTTCTTTCCTGCCACTTGGGCTGAATAAATCATCTCATAACTTATTATTTCAACATGGTCAAACCACTTATGATAAATTAGTCTCTACCTTACTAACAACATTTTACCTTTCTTTCCTGCCACTTGGGCTGAATAAATCATCTCATAACTTATTATTTCAACATGGTCAAACCACTTATGATAAATTAGTCTCTACCTTACTAACAACATTTTACCTTTCTTTCCTGCCACTTGGGCTGAATAAATCATCTCATAACTTATTATTTCAACATGGTCAAACCACTTATGATAAATTAGTCTCTACCTTACTAACAACATTTTACCTTTCTTTCCTGCCACTTGGGCTGAATAAATCATCTCATAACTTATTATTTCAACATGGTCAAACCACTTATGATAAATTAGTCTCTACCTTACTAACAACATTTTACCTTTCTTTCCTGCCACTTGGGCTGAATAAATTCTCGTAGCAAGTATCTCATAACTTATTATTTCAACATGGTCAAACCACTTATGATAAATTAGTCTCTACCTTACTAACAACATTTTACCTTTCTTTCCTGCCACTTGGGCTGAATAAATCATCTCATAACTTATTATTTCAACATGGTCAAACCACTTATGATAAATTAGTCTCTACCTTACTAACAACATTTTACCTTTCTTTCCTGCCACTTGGGCTGAATAAATCATCTCATAACTTATTATTTCAACATGGTCAAACCACTTATGATAAATTAGTCTCTACCTTACTAACAACATTTTACCTTTCTTTCCTGCCACTTGGGCTGAATAAATCATCTCATAACTTATTCTTTCAACATGGTCAAACCACTTATGATAAATTAGTCTCTACCTTACTAACAACATTTTACCTTTCTTTCCTGCCACTTGGGCTGAATAAATCATCTCATAACTTATTATTTCAACATGGTCAAACCACTTATGATAAATTAGTCTCTACCTTACTAACAACATTTTACCTTTCTTTCCTGCCACTTGGGCTGAATAAATCATCTCATAACTTATTATTTCAACATGGTCAAACCACTTATGATAAATTAGTCTCTACCTTACTAACAACATTTTACCTTTCTTTCCTGCCACTTGGGCTGAATAAATCATCTCATAACTTATTATTTCAACATGGTCAAACCACTTATGATAAATTAGTCTCTACCTTACTAACAACATTTTACCTTTCTTTCCTGCCACTTGGGCTGAATAAATCATCTCATAACTTATTATTTCAACATGGTCAAACCACTTATGATAAATTAGTCTCTACCTTACTAACAACATTTTACCTTTCTTTCCTGCCACTTGGGCTGAATAAATCATCTCATAACTTATTATTTCAACATGGTCAAACCACTTATGATAAATTAGTCTCTACCTTACTAACAACATTTTACCTTTCTTTCCTGCCACTTGGGCTGAATAAATCATCTCATAACTTATTATTTCAACATGGTCAAACCACTTATGATAAATTAGTCTCTACCTTACTAACAACATTTTACCTTTCTTTCCTGCCACTTGGGCTGAATAAATCATCTCATAACTTATTATTTCAACATGGTCAAACCACTTATGATAAATTAGTCTCTACCTTACTAACAACATTTTACCTTTCTTTCCTGCCACTTGGGCTGAATAAATCATCTCATAACTTATTATTTCAACATGGTCAAACCACTTATGATAAATTAGTCTCTACCTTACTAACAACATTTTACCTTTCTTTCCTGCCACTTGGGCTGAATAAATCATCTCATAACTTATTATTTCAACATGGTCAAACCACTTATGATAAATTAGTCTCTACCTTACTAACAACATTTTACCTTTCTTTCCTGCCACTTGGGCTGAATAAATCATCTCATAACTTATTATTTCAACATGGTCAAACCACTTATGATAAATTAGTCTCTACCTTACTAACAACATTTTACCTTTCTTTCCTGCCACTTGGGCTGAATAAATTCTCGTATCTCATAACTTATTATTTCAACATGGTCAAACCACTTATGATAAATTAGTCTCTACCTTACTAACAACATTTTACCTTTCTTTCCTGCCACTTGGGCTGAATAAATCATCTCATAACTTATTATTTCAACATGGTCAAACCACTTATGATAAATTAGTCTCTACCTTACTAACAACATTTTACCTTTCTTTCCTGCCACTTGGGCTGAATAAATCATCTCATAACTTATTATTTCAACATGGTCAAACCACTTATGATAAATTAGTCTCTACCTTACTAACAACATTTTACCTTTCTTTCCTGCCACTTGGGCTGAATAAATCATCTCATAACTTATTATTTCAACATGGTCAAACCACTTATGATAAATTAGTCTCTACCTTACTAACAACATTTTACCTTTCTTTCCTGCCACTTGGGCTGAATAAATTCTCGTAGCAAGTATCTCATAACTTATTATTTCAACATGGTCAAACCACTTATGATAAATTAGTCTCTACCTTACTAACAACATTTTACCTTTCTTTCCTGCCACTTGGGCTGAATAAATCATCTCATAACTTATTATTTCAACATGGTCAAACCACTTATGATAAATTAGTCTCTACCTTACTAACAACATTTTACCTTTCTTTCCTGCCACTTGGGCTGAATAAATCATCTCATAACTTATTATTTCAACATGGTCAAACCACTTATGATAAATTAGTCTCTACCTTACTAACAACATTTTACCTTTCTTTCCTGCCACTTGGGCTGAATAAATTCATCTCATAACTTATTATTTCAACATGGTCAAACCACTTATGATAAATTAGTCTCTACCTTACTAACAACATTTTACCTTTCTTTCCTGCCACTTGGGCTGAATAAATCATCTCATAACTTATTATTTCAACATGGTCAAACCACTTATGATAAATTAGTCTCTACCTTACTAACAACATTTTACCTTTCTTTCCTGCCACTTGGGCTGAATAAATCATCTCATAACTTATTATTTCAACATGGTCAAACCACTTATGATAAATTAGTCTCTACCTTACTAACAACATTTTACCTTTCTTTCCTGCCACTTGGGCTGAATAAATCATCTCATAACTTATTATTTCAACATGGTCAAACCACTTATGATAAATTAGTCTCTACCTTACTAACAACATTTTACCTTTCTTTCCTGCCACTTGGGCTGAATAAATCATCTCATAACTTATTATTTCAACATGGTCAAACCACTTATGATAAATTAGTCTCTACCTTACTAACAACATTTTACCTTTCTTTCCTGCCACTTGGGCTGAATAAATCATCTCATAACTTATTATTTCAACATGGTCAAACCACTTATGATAAATTAGTCTCTACCTTACTAACAACATTTTACCTTTCTTTCCTGCCACTTGGGCTGAATAAATCATCTCATAACTTATTATTTCAACATGGTCAAACCACTTATGATAAATTAGTCTCTACCTTACTAACAACATTTTACCTTTCTTTCCTGCCACTTGGGCTGAATAAATCATCTCATAACTTATTATTTCAACATGGTCAAACCACTTATGATAAATTAGTCTCTACCTTACTAACAACATTTTACCTTTCTTTCCTGCCACTTGGGCTGAATAAATCATCTCATAACTTATTATTTCAACATGGTCAAACCACTTATGATAAATTAGTCTCTACCTTACTAACAACATTTTACCTTTCTTTCCTGCCACTTGGGCTGAATAAATCATCTCATAACTTATTATTTCAACATGGTCAAACCACTTATGATAAATTAGTCTCTACCTTACTAACAACATTTTACCTTTCTTTCCTGCCACTTGGGCTGAATAAATCATCTCATAACTTATTATTTCAACATGGTCAAACCACTTATGATAAATTAGTCTCTACCTTACTAACAACATTTTACCTTTCTTTCCTGCCACTTGGGCTGAATAAATCATCTCATAACTTATTATTTCAACATGGTCAAACCACTTATGATAAATTAGTCTCTACCTTACTAACAACATTTTACCTTTCTTTCCTGCCACTTGGGCTGAATAAATCATCTCATAACTTATTATTTCAACATGGTCAAACCACTTATGATAAATTAGTCTCTACCTTACTAACAACATTTTACCTTTCTTTCCTGCCACTTGGGCTGAATAAATCATCTCATAACTTATTATTTCAACATGGTCAAACCACTTATGATAAATTAGTCTCTACCTTACTAACAACATTTTACCTTTCTTTCCTGCCACTTGGGCTGAATAAATCATCTCATAACTTATTATTTCAACATGGTCAAACCACTTATGATAAATTAGTCTCTACCTTACTAACAACATTTTACCTTTCTTTCCTGCCACTTGGGCTGAATAAATCATCTCATAACTTATTATTTCAACATGGTCAAACCACTTATGATAAATTAGTCTCTACCTTACTAACAACATTTTACCTTTCTTTCCTGCCACTTGGGCTGAATAAATCATCTCATAACTTATTATTTCAACATGGTCAAACCACTTATGATAAATTAGTCTCTACCTTACTAACAACATTTTACCTTTCTTTCCTGCCACTTGGGCTGAATAAATCATCTCATAACTTATTATTTCAACATGGTCAAACCACTTATGATAAATTAGTCTCTACCTTACTAACAACATTTTACCTTTCTTTCCTGCCACTTGGGCTGAATAAATCATCTCATAACTTATTATTTCAACATGGTCAAACCACTTATGATAAATTAGTCTCTACCTTACTAACAACATTTTACCTTTCTTTCCTGCCACTTGGGCTGAATAAATCATCTCATAACTTATTATTTCAACATGGTCAAACCACTTATGATAAATTAGTCTCTACCTTACTAACAACATTTTACCTTTCTTTCCTGCCACTTGGGCTGAATAAATCATCTCATAACTTATTATTTCAACATGGTCAAACCACTTATGATAAATTAGTCTCTACCTTACTAACAACATTTTACCTTTCTTTCCTGCCACTTGGGCTGAATAAATCATCTCATAACTTATTATTTCAACATGGTCAAACCACTTATGATAAATTAGTCTCTACCTTACTAACAACATTTTACCTTTCTTTCCTGCCACTTGGGCTGAATAAATCATCTCATAACTTATTATTTCAACATGGTCAAACCACTTATGATAAATTAGTCTCTACCTTACTAACAACATTTTACCTTTCTTTCCTGCCACTTGGGCTGAATAAATCATCTCATAACTTATTATTTCAACATGGTCAAACCACTTATGATAAATTAGTCTCTACCTTACTAACAACATTTTACCTTTCTTTCCTGCCACTTGGGCTGAATAAATCATCTCATAACTTATTATTTCAACATGGTCAAACCACTTATGATAAATTAGTCTCTACCTTACTAACAACATTTTACCTTTCTTTCCTGCCACTTGGGCTGAATAAATCATCTCATAACTTATTATTTCAACATGGTCAAACCACTTATGATAAATTAGTCTCTACCTTACTAACAACATTTTACCTTTCTTTCCTGCCACTTGGGCTGAATAAATCATCTCATAACTTATTATTTCAACATGGTCAAACCACTTATGATAAATTAGTCTCTACCTTACTAACAACATTTTACCTTTCTTTCCTGCCACTTGGGCTGAATAAATCATCTCATAACTTATTATTTCAACATGGTCAAACCACTTATGATAAATTAGTCTCTACCTTACTAACAACATTTTACCTTTCTTTCCTGCCACTTGGGCTGAATAAATCATCTCATAACTTATTATTTCAACATGGTCAAACCACTTATGATAAATTAGTCTCTACCTTACTAACAACATTTTACCTTTCTTTCCTGCCACTTGGGCTGAATAAATCATCTCATAACTTATTATTTCAACATGGTCAAACCACTTATGATAAATTAGTCTCTACCTTACTAACAACATTTTACCTTTCTTTCCTGCCACTTGGGCTGAATAAATCATCTCATAACTTATTATTTCAACATGGTCAAACCACTTATGATAAATTAGTCTCTACCTTACTAACAACATTTTACCTTTCTTTCCTGCCACTTGGGCTGAATAAATCATCTCATAACTTATTATTTCAACATGGTCAAACCACTTATGATAAATTAGTCTCTACCTTACTAACAACATTTTACCTTTCTTTCCTGCCACTTGGGCTGAATAAATTCTCGTAGCAAGTATCTCATAACTTATTATTTCAACATGGTCAAACCACTTATGATAAATTAGTCTCTACCTTACTAACAACATTTTACCTTTCTTTCCTGCCACTTGGGCTGAATAAATTCTCGTAGCAAGTATCTCATAACTTATTATTTCAACATGGTCAAACCACTTATGATAAATTAGTCTCTACCTTACTAACAACATTTTACCTTTCTTTCCTGCCACTTGGGCTGAATAAATCATCTCATAACTTATTATTTCAACATGGTCAAACCACTTATGATAAATTAGTCTCTACCTTACTAACAACATTTTACCTTTCTTTCCTGCCACTTGGGCTGAATAAATCATCTCATAACTTATTATTTCAACATGGTCAAACCACTTATGATAAATTAGTCTCTACCTTACTAACAACATTTTACCTTTCTTTCCTGCCACTTGGGCTGAAAAAATTCTCGTAGCAAGTATCTCATAACTTATTATTTCAACATGGTCAAACCACTTATGATAAATTAGTCTCTACCTTACTAACAACATTTTACCTTTCTTTCCTGCCACTTGGGCTGAATAAATCATCTCATAACTTATTATTTCAACATGGTCAAACCACTTATGATAAATTAGTCTCTACCTTACTAACAACATTTTACCTTTCTTTCCTGCCACTTGGGCTGAATAAATCATCTCATAACTTATTATTTCAACATGGTCAAACCACTTATGATAAATTAGTCTCTACCTTACTAACAACATTTTACCTTTCTTTCCTGCCACTTGGGCTGAATAAATCATCTCATAACTTATTATTTCAACATGGTCAAACCACTTATGATAAATTAGTCTCTACCTTACTAACAACATTTTACCTTTCTTTCCTGCCACTTGGGCTGAATAAATCATCTCATAACTTATTATTTCAACATGGTCAAACCACTTATGATAAATTAGTCTCTACCTTACTAACAACATTTTACCTTTCTTTCCTGCCACTTGGGCTGAATAAATCATCTCATAACTTATTATTTCAACATGGTCAAACCACTTATGATAAATTAGTCTCTACCTTACTAACAACATTTTACCTTTCTTTCCTGCCACTTGGGCTGAATAAATCATCTCATAACTTATTATTTCAACATGGTCAAACCACTTATGATAAATTAGTCTCTACCTTACTAACAACATTTTACCTTTCTTTCCTGCCACTTGGGCTGAATAAATCATCTCATAACTTATTATTTCAACATGGTCAAACCACTTATGATAAATTAGTCTCTACCTTACTAACAACATTTTACCTTTCTTTCCTGCCACTTGGGCTGAATAAATCATCTCATAACTTATTATTTCAACATGGTCAAACCACTTATGATAAATTAGTCTCTACCTTACTAACAACATTTTACCTTTCTTTCCTGCCACTTGGGCTGAATAAATCATCTCATAACTTATTATTTCAACATGGTCAAACCACTTATGATAAATTAGTCTCTACCTTACTAACAACATTTTACCTTTCTTTCCTGCCACTTGGGCTGAATAAATCATCTCATAACTTATTATTTCAACATGGTCAAACCACTTATGATAAATTAGTCTCTACCTTACTAACAACATTTTACCTTTCTTTCCTGCCACTTGGGCTGAATAAATCATCTCATAACTTATTATTTCAACATGGTCAAACCACTTATGATAAATTAGTCTCTACCTTACTAACAACATTTTACCTTTCTTTCCTGCCACTTGGGCTGAATAAATCATCTCATAACTTATTATTTCAACATGGTCAAACCACTTATGATAAATTAGTCTCTACCTTACTAACAACATTTTACCTTTCTTTCCTGCCACTTGGGCTGAATAAATCATCTCATAACTTATTATTTCAACATGGTCAAACCACTTATGATAAATTAGTCTCTACCTTACTAACAACATTTTACCTTTCTTTCCTGCCACTTGGGCTGAATAAATCATCTCATAACTTATTATTTCAACATGGTCAAACCACTTATGATAAATTAGTCTCTACCTTACTAACAACATTTTACCTTTCTTTCCTGCCACTTGGGCTGAATAAATCATCTCATAACTTATTATTTCAACATGGTCAAACCACTTATGATAAATTAGTCTCTACCTTACTAACAACATTTTACCTTTCTTTCCTGCCACTTGGGCTGAATAAATCATCTCATAACTTATTATTTCAACATGGTCAAACCACTTATGATAAATTAGTCTCTACCTTACTAACAACATTTTACCTTTCTTTCCTGCCACTTGGGCTGAATAAATCATCTCATAACTTATTATTTCAACATGGTCAAACCACTTATGATAAATTAGTCTCTACCTTACTAACAACATTTTACCTTTCTTTCCTGCCACTTGGGCTGAATAAATCATCTCATAACTTATTATTTCAACATGGTCAAACCACTTATGATAAATTAGTCTCTACCTTACTAACAACATTTTACCTTTCTTTCCTGCCACTTGGGCTGAATAAATCATCTCATAACTTATTATTTCAACATGGTCAAACCACTTATGATAAATTAGTCTCTACCTTACTAACAACATTTTACCTTTCTTTCCTGCCACTTGGGCTGAATAAATCATCTCATAACTTATTATTTCAACATGGTCAAACCACTTATGATAAATTAGTCTCTACCTTACTAACAACATTTTACCTTTCTTTCCTGCCACTTGGGCTGAATAAATCATCTCATAACTTATTATTTCAACATGGTCAAACCACTTATGATAAATTAGTCTCTACCTTACTAACAACATTTTACCTTTCTTTCCTGCCACTTGGGCTGAATAAATCATCTCATAACTTATTATTTCAACATGGTCAAACCACTTATGATAAATTAGTCTCTACCTTACTAACAACATTTTACCTTTCTTTCCTGCCACTTGGGCTGAATAAATCATCTCATAACTTATTATTTCAACATGGTCAAACCACTTATGATAAATTAGTCTCTACCTTACTAACAACATTTTACCTTTCTTTCCTGCCACTTGGGCTGAATAAATCATCTCATAACTTATTATTTCAACATGGTCAAACCACTTATGATAAATTAGTCTCTACCTTACTAACAACATTTTACCTTTCTTTCCTGCCACTTGGGCTGAATAAATCATCTCATAACTTATTATTTCAACATGGTCAAACCACTTATGATAAATTAGTCTCTACCTTACTAACAACATTTTACCTTTCTTTCCTGCCACTTGGGCTGAATAAATCATCTCATAACTTATTATTTCAACATGGTCAAACCACTTATGATAAATTAGTCTCTACCTTACTAACAACATTTTACCTTTCTTTCCTGCCACTTGGGCTGAATAAATCATCTCATAACTTATTATTTCAACATGGTCAAACCACTTATGATAAATTAGTCTCTACCTTACTAACAACATTTTACCTTTCTTTCCTGCCACTTGGGCTGAATAAATCATCTCATAACTTATTATTTCAACATGGTCAAACCACTTATGATAAATTAGTCTCTACCTTACTAACAACATTTTACCTTTCTTTCCTGCCACTTGGGCTGAATAAATCATCTCATAACTTATTATTTCAACATGGTCAAACCACTTATGATAAATTAGTCTCTACCTTACTAACAACATTTTACCTTTCTTTCCTGCCACTTGGGCTGAATAAATCATCTCATAACTTATTATTTCAACATGGTCAAACCACTTATGATAAATTAGTCTCTACCTTACTAACAACATTTTACCTTTCTTTCCTGCCACTTGGGCTGAATAAATCATCTCATAACTTATTATTTCAACATGGTCAAACCACTTATGATAAATTAGTCTCTACCTTACTAACAACATTTTACCTTTCTTTCCTGCCACTTGGGCTGAATAAATCATCTCATAACTTATTATTTCAACATGGTCAAACCACTTATGATAAATTAGTCTCTACCTTACTAACAACATTTTACCTTTCTTTCCTGCCACTTGGGCTGAATAAATCATCTCATAACTTATTATTTCAACATGGTCAAACCACTTATGATAAATTAGTCTCTACCTTACTAACAACATTTTACCTTTCTTTCCTGCCACTTGGGCTGAATAAATCATCTCATAACTTATTATTTCAACATGGTCAAACCACTTATGATAAATTAGTCTCTACCTTACTAACAACATTTTACCTTTCTTTCCTGCCACTTGGGCTGAATAAATCATCTCATAACTTATTATTTCAACATGGTCAAACCACTTATGATAAATTAGTCTCTACCTTACTAACAACATTTTACCTTTCTTTCCTGCCACTTGGGCTGAATAAATCATCTCATAACTTATTATTTCAACATGGTCAAACCACTTATGATAAATTAGTCTCTACCTTACTAACAACATTTTACCTTTCTTTCCTGCCACTTGGGCTGAATAAATCATCTCATAACTTATTATTTCAACATGGTCAAACCACTTATGATAAATTAGTCTCTACCTTACTAACAACATTTTACCTTTCTTTCCTGCCACTTGGGCTGAATAAATCATCTCATAACTTATTATTTCAACATGGTCAAACCACTTATGATAAATTAGTCTCTACCTTACTAACAACATTTTACCTTTCTTTCCTGCCACTTGGGCTGAATAAATCATCTCATAACTTATTATTTCAACATGGTCAAACCACTTATGATAAATTAGTCTCTACCTTACTAACAACATTTTACCTTTCTTTCCTGCCACTTGGGCTGAATAAATCATCTCATAACTTATTATTTCAACATGGTCAAACCACTTATGATAAATTAGTCTCTACCTTACTAACAACATTTTACCTTTCTTTCCTGCCACTTGGGCTGAATAAATCATCTCATAACTTATTATTTCAACATGGTCAAACCACTTATGATAAATTAGTCTCTACCTTACTAACAACATTTTACCTTTCTTTCCTGCCACTTGGGCTGAATAAATCATCTCATAACTTATTATTTCAACATGGTCAAACCACTTATGATAAATTAGTCTCTACCTTACTAACAACATTTTACCTTTCTTTCCTGCCACTTGGGCTGAATAAATCATCTCATAACTTATTATTTCAACATGGTCAAACCACTTATGATAAATTAGTCTCTACCTTACTAACAACATTTTACCTTTCTTTCCTGCCACTTGGGCTGAATAAATCATCTCATAACTTATTATTTCAACATGGTCAAACCACTTATGATAAATTAGTCTCTACCTTACTAACAACATTTTACCTTTCTTTCCTGCCACTTGGGCTGAATAAATCATCTCATAACTTATTATTTCAACATGGTCAAACCACTTATGATAAATTAGTCTCTACCTTACTAACAACATTTTACCTTTCTTTCCTGCCACTTGGGCTGAATAAATCATCTCATAACTTATTATTTCAACATGGTCAAACCACTTATGATAAATTAGTCTCTACCTTACTAACAACATTTTACCTTTCTTTCCTGCCACTTGGGCTGAATAAATCATCTCATAACTTATTATTTCAACATGGTCAAACCACTTATGATAAATTAGTCTCTACCTTACTAACAACATTTTACCTTTCTTTCCTGCCACTTGGGCTGAATAAATCATCTCATAACTTATTATTTCAACATGGTCAAACCACTTATGATAAATTAGTCTCTACCTTACTAACAACATTTTACCTTTCTTTCCTGCCACTTGGGCTGAATAAATCATCTCATAACTTATTATTTCAACATGGTCAAACCACTTATGATAAATTAGTCTCTACCTTACTAACAACATTTTACCTTTCTTTCCTGCCACTTGGGCTGAATAAATCATCTCATAACTTATTATTTCAACATGGTCAAACCACTTATGATAAATTAGTCTCTACCTTACTAACAACATTTTACCTTTCTTTCCTGCCACTTGGGCTGAATAAATCATCTCATAACTTATTATTTCAACATGGTCAAACCACTTATGATAAATTAGTCTCTACCTTACTAACAACATTTTACCTTTCTTTCCTGCCACTTGGGCTGAATAAATCATCTCATAACTTATTATTTCAACATGGTCAAACCACTTATGATAAATTAGTCTCTACCTTACTAACAACATTTTACCTTTCTTTCCTGCCACTTGGGCTGAATAAATCATCTCATAACTTATTATTTCAACATGGTCAAACCACTTATGATAAATTAGTCTCTACCTTACTAACAACATTTTACCTTTCTTTCCTGCCACTTGGGCTGAATAAATCATCTCATAACTTATTATTTCAACATGGTCAAACCACTTATGATAAATTAGTCTCTACCTTACTAACAACATTTTACCTTTCTTTCCTGCCACTTGGGCTGAATAAATTCTCGTAGCAAGTATCTCATAACTTATTATTTCAACATGGTCAAACCACTTATGATAAATTAGTCTCTACCTTACTAACAACATTTTACCTTTCTTTCCTGCCACTTGGGCTGAATAAATCTCGTAGCAAGTATCTCATAACTTATTATTTCAACATGGTCAAACCACTTATGATAAATTAGTCTCTACCTTACTAACAACATTTTACCTTTCTTTCCTGCCACTTGGGCTGAATAAATCATCTCATAACTTATTATTTCAACATGGTCAAACCACTTATGATAAATTAGTCTCTACCTTACTAACAACATTTTACCTTTCTTTCCTGCCACTTGGGCTGAATAAATCATCTCATAACTTATTATTTCAACATGGTCAAACCACTTATGATAAATTAGTCTCTACCTTACTAACAACATTTTACCTTTCTTTCCTGCCACTTGGGCTGAATAAATCATCTCATAACTTATTATTTCAACATGGTCAAACCACTTATGATAAATTAGTCTCTACCTTACTAACAACATTTTACCTTTCTTTCCTGCCACTTGGGCTGAATAAATCATCTCATAACTTATTATTTCAACATGGTCAAACCACTTATGATAAATTAGTCTCTACCTTACTAACAACATTTTACCTTTCTTTCCTGCCACTTGGGCTGAATAAATCATCTCATAACTTATTATTTCAACATGGTCAAACCACTTATGATAAATTAGTCTCTACCTTACTAACAACATTTTACCTTTCTTTCCTGCCACTTGGGCTGAATAAATCATCTCATAACTTATTATTTCAACATGGTCAAACCACTTATGATAAATTAGTCTCTACCTTACTAACAACATTTTACCTTTCTTTCCTGCCACTTGGGCTGAATAAATCATCTCATAACTTATTATTTCAACATGGTCAAACCACTTATGATAAATTAGTCTCTACCTTACTAACAACATTTTACCTTTCTTTCCTGCCACTTGGGCTGAATAAATCATCTCATAACTTATTATTTCAACATGGTCAAACCACTTATGATAAATTAGTCTCTACCTTACTAACAACATTTTACCTTTCTTTCCTGCCACTTGGGCTGAATAAATCATCTCATAACTTATTATTTCAACATGGTCAAACCACTTATGATAAATTAGTCTCTACCTTACTAACAACATTTTACCTTTCTTTCCTGCCACTTGGGCTGAATAAATCATCTCATAACTTATTATTTCAACATGGTCAAACCACTTATGATAAATTAGTCTCTACCTTACTAACAACATTTTACCTTTCTTTCCTGCCACTTGGGCTGAATAAATCATCTCATAACTTATTATTTCAACATGGTCAAACCACTTATGATAAATTAGTCTCTACCTTACTAACAACATTTTACCTTTCTTTCCTGCCACTTGGGCTGAATAAATCATCTCATAACTTATTATTTCAACATGGTCAAACCACTTATGATAAATTAGTCTCTACCTTACTAACAACATTTTACCTTTCTTTCCTGCCACTTGGGCTGAATAAATCATCTCATAACTTATTATTTCAACATGGTCAAACCACTTATGATAAATTAGTCTCTACCTTACTAACAACATTTTACCTTTCTTTCCTGCCACTTGGGCTGAATAAATCATCTCATAACTTATTATTTCAACATGGTCAAACCACTTATGATAAATTAGTCTCTACCTTACTAACAACATTTTACCTTTCTTTCCTGCCACTTGGGCTGAATAAATCATCTCATAACTTATTATTTCAACATGGTCAAACCACTTATGATAAATTAGTCTCTACCTTACTAACAACATTTTACCTTTCTTTCCTGCCACTTGGGCTGAATAAAATTCTCGTAGCAAGTATCTCATAACTTATTATTTCAACATGGTCAAACCACTTATGATAAATTAGTCTCTACCTTACTAACAACATTTTACCTTTCTTTCCTGCCACTTGGGCTGAATAAATCATCTCATAACTTATTATTTCAACATGGTCAAACCACTTATGATAAATTAGTCTCTACCTTACTAACAACATTTTACCTTTCTTTCCTGCCACTTGGGCTGAATAAATCATCTCATAACTTATTATTTCAACATGGTCAAACCACTTATGATAAATTAGTCTCTACCTTACTAACAACATTTTACCTTTCTTTCCTGCCACTTGGGCTGAATAAATCATCTCATAACTTATTATTTCAACATGGTCAAACCACTTATGATAAATTAGTCTCTACCTTACTAACAACATTTTACCTTTCTTTCCTGCCACTTGGGCTGAATAAATCATCTCATAACTTATTATTTCAACATGGTCAAACCACTTATGATAAATTAGTCTCTACCTTACTAACAACATTTTACCTTTCTTTCCTGCCACTTGGGCTGAATAAATTCATCTCATAACTTATTATTTCAACATGGTCAAACCACTTATGATAAATTAGTCTCTACCTTACTAACAACATTTTACCTTTCTTTCCTGCCACTTGGGCTGAATAAATCATCTCATAACTTATTATTTCAACATGGTCAAACCACTTATGATAAATTAGTCTCTACCTTACTAACAACATTTTACCTTTCTTTCCTGCCACTTGGGCTGAATAAATCATCTCATAACTTATTATTTCAACATGGTCAAACCACTTATGATAAATTAGTCTCTACCTTACTAACAACATTTTACCTTTCTTTCCTGCCACTTAGGGCTGAAAAAAATTCTCGTAGCAAGTATCTCATAACTTATTATTTCAACATGGTCAAACCACTTATGATAAATTAGTCTCTACCTTACTAACAACATTTTACCTTTCTTTCCTGCCACTTGGGCTGAATAAATCATCTCATAACTTATTATTTCAACATGGTCAAACCACTTATGATAAATTAGTCTCTACCTTACTAACAACATTTTACCTTTCTTTCCTGCCACTTGGGCTGAATAAATCATCTCATAACTTATTATTTCAACATGGTCAAACCACTTATGATAAATTAGTCTCTACCTTACTAACAACATTTTACCTTTCTTTCCTGCCACTTGGGCTGAATAAATCATCTCATAACTTATTATTTCAACATGGTCAAACCACTTATGATAAATTAGTCTCTACCTTACTAACAACATTTTACCTTTCTTTCCTGCCACTTGGGCTGAATAAATCATCTCATAACTTATTATTTCAACATGGTCAAACCACTTATGATAAATTAGTCTCTACCTTACTAACAACATTTTACCTTTCTTTCCTGCCACTTGGGCTGAATAAATCATCTCATAACTTATTATTTCAACATGGTCAAACCACTTATGATAAATTAGTCTCTACCTTACTAACAACATTTTACCTTTCTTTCCTGCCACTTGGGCTGAATAAATCATCTCATAACTTATTATTTCAACATGGTCAAACCACTTATGATAAATTAGTCTCTACCTTACTAACAACATTTTACCTTTCTTTCCTGCCACTTGGGCTGAATAAATCATCTCATAACTTATTATTTCAACATGGTCAAACCACTTATGATAAATTAGTCTCTACCTTACTAACAACATTTTACCTTTCTTTCCTGCCACTTGGGCTGAATAAATCATCTCATAACTTATTATTTCAACATGGTCAAACCACTTATGATAAATTAGTCTCTACCTTACTAACAACATTTTACCTTTCTTTCCTGCCACTTGGGCTGCTTAAATTCTCGTAGCAAGTATCTCATAACTTATTATTTCAACATGGTCAAACCACTTATGATAAATTAGTCTCTACCTTACTAACAACATTTTACCTTTCTTTCCTGCCACTTGGGCTGAATAAATCATCTCATAACTTATTATTTCAACATGGTCAAACCACTTATGATAAATTAGTCTCTACCTTACTAACAACATTTTACCTTTCTTTCCTGCCACTTGGGCTGAATAAATCATCTCATAACTTATTATTTCAACATGGTCAAACCACTTATGATAAATTAGTCTCTACCTTACTAACAACATTTTACCTTTCTTTCCTGCCACTTGGGCTGAATAAATCATCTCATAACTTATTATTTCAACATGGTCAAACCACTTATGATAAATTAGTCTCTACCTTACTAACAACATTTTACCTTTCTTTCCTGCCACTTGGGCTGAATAAATCATCTCATAACTTATTATTTCAACATGGTCAAACCACTTATGATAAATTAGTCTCTACCTTACTAACAACATTTTACCTTTCTTTCCTGCCACTTGGGCTGAATAAATCATCTCATAACTTATTATTTCAACATGGTCAAACCACTTATGATAAATTAGTCTCTACCTTACTAACAACATTTTACCTTTCTTTCCTGCCACTTGGGCTGAATAAATCATCTCATAACTTATTATTTCAACATGGTCAAACCACTTATGATAAATTAGTCTCTACCTTACTAACAACATTTTACCTTTCTTTCCTGCCACTTGGGCTGAATAAATCATCTCATAACTTATTATTTCAACATGGTCAAACCACTTATGATAAATTAGTCTCTACCTTACTAACAACATTTTACCTTTCTTTCCTGCCACTTGGGCTGAATAAATCATCTCATAACTTATTCTTTCAACATGGTCAAACCACTTATGATAAATTAGTCTCTACCTTACTAACAACATTTTACCTTTCTTTCCTGCCACTTGGGCTGAATAAATCATCTCATAACTTATTATTTCAACATGGTCAAACCACTTATGATAAATTAGTCTCTACCTTACTAACAACATTTTACCTTTCTTTCCTGCCACTTGGGCTGAATAAATCATCTCATAACTTATTATTTCAACATGGTCAAACCACTTATGATAAATTAGTCTCTACCTTACTAACAACATTTTACCTTTCTTTCCTGCCACTTGGGCTGAATAAATCATCTCATAACTTATTCTTTCAACATGGTCAAACCACTTATGATAAATTAGTCTCTACCTTACTAACAACATTTTACCTTTCTTTCCTGCCACTTGGGCTGAATAAATCATCTCATAACTTATTATTTCAACATGGTCAAACCACTTATGATAAATTAGTCTCTACCTTACTAACAACATTTTACCTTTCTTTCCTGCCACTTGGGCTGAATAAATCATCTCATAACTTATTATTTCAACATGGTCAAACCACTTATGATAAATTAGTCTCTACCTTACTAACAACATTTTACCTTTCTTTCCTGCCACTTGGGCTGAATAAATCATCTCATAACTTATTATTTCAACATGGTCAAACCACTTATGATAAATTAGTCTCTACCTTACTAACAACATTTTACCTTTCTTTCCTGCCACTTGGGCTGAATAAATCATCTCATAACTTATTATTTCAACATGGTCAAACCACTTATGATAAATTAGTCTCTACCTTACTAACAACATTTTACCTTTCTTTCCTGCCACTTGGGCTGAATAAATCATCTCATAACTTATTATTTCAACATGGTCAAACCACTTATGATAAATTAGTCTCTACCTTACTAACAACATTTTACCTTTCTTTCCTGCCACTTGGGCTGAATAAATCATCTCATAACTTATTCTTTCAACATGGTCAAACCACTTATGATAAATTAGTCTCTACCTTACTAACAACATTTTACCTTTCTTTCCTGCCACTTGGGCTGAATAAATCATCTCATAACTTATTATTTCAACATGGTCAAACCACTTATGATAAATTAGTCTCTACCTTACTAACAACATTTTACCTTTCTTTCCTGCCACTTGGGCTGAATAAATCATCTCATAACTTATTATTTCAACATGGTCAAACCACTTATGATAAATTAGTCTCTACCTTACTAACAACATTTTACCTTTCTTTCCTGCCACTTGGGCTGAAAAAATTCTCGTAGCAAGTATCTCATAACTTATTATTTCAACATGGTCAAACCACTTATGATAAATTAGTCTCTACCTTACTAACAACATTTTACCTTTCTTTCCTGCCACTTGGGCTGAATAAATTCATCTCATAACTTATTATTTCAACATGGTCAAACCACTTATGATAAATTAGTCTCTACCTTACTAACAACATTTTACCTTTCTTTCCTGCCACTTGGGCTGAATAAATCATCTCATAACTTATTATTTCAACATGGTCAAACCACTTATGATAAATTAGTCTCTACCTTACTAACAACATTTTACCTTTCTTTCCTGCCACTTGGGCTGAATAAATCATCTCATAACTTATTATTTCAACATGGTCAAACCACTTATGATAAATTAGTCTCTACCTTACTAACAACATTTTACCTTTCTTTCCTGCCACTTGGGCTGAATAAATCATCTCATAACTTATTATTTCAACATGGTCAAACCACTTATGATAAATTAGTCTCTACCTTACTAACAACATTTTACCTTTCTTTCCTGCCACTTGGGCTGAATAAATCATCTCATAACTTATTATTTCAACATGGTCAAACCACTTATGATAAATTAGTCTCTACCTTACTAACAACATTTTACCTTTCTTTCCTGCCACTTGGGCTGAATAAATCATCTCATAACTTATTATTTCAACATGGTCAAACCACTTATGATAAATTAGTCTCTACCTTACTAACAACATTTTACCTTTCTTTCCTGCCACTTGGGCTGAATAAATCATCTCATAACTTATTATTTCAACATGGTCAAACCACTTATGATAAATTAGTCTCTACCTTACTAACAACATTTTACCTTTCTTTCCTGCCACTTGGGCTGAATAAATCATCTCATAACTTATTATTTCAACATGGTCAAACCACTTATGATAAATTAGTCTCTACCTTACTAACAACATTTTACCTTTCTTTCCTGCCACTTGGGCTGAATAAATCATCTCATAACTTATTATTTCAACATGGTCAAACCACTTATGATAAATTAGTCTCTACCTTACTAACAACATTTTACCTTTCTTTCCTGCCACTTGGGCTGAATAAATCATCTCATAACTTATTATTTCAACATGGTCAAACCACTTATGATAAATTAGTCTCTACCTTACTAACAACATTTTACCTTTCTTTCCTGCCACTTGGGCTGAATAAATCATCTCATAACTTATTATTTCAACATGGTCAAACCACTTATGATAAATTAGTCTCTACCTTACTAACAACATTTTACCTTTCTTTCCTGCCACTTGGGCTGAAAAAATTCTCGTAGCAAGTATCTCATAACTTATTATTTCAACATGGTCAAACCACTTATGATAAATTAGTCTCTACCTTACTAACAACATTTTACCTTTCTTTCCTGCCACTTGGGCTGAATAAATCATCTCATAACTTATTATTTCAACATGGTCAAACCACTTATGATAAATTAGTCTCTACCTTACTAACAACATTTTACCTTTCTTTCCTGCCACTTGGGCTGAATAAATCATCTCATAACTTATTATTTCAACATGGTCAAACCACTTATGATAAATTAGTCTCTACCTTACTAACAACATTTTACCTTTCTTTCCTGCCACTTGGGCTGAATAAATCATCTCATAACTTATTATTTCAACATGGTCAAACCACTTATGATAAATTAGTCTCTACCTTACTAACAACATTTTACCTTTCTTTCCTGCCACTTGGGCTGAATAAATTCTCGTAGCAAGTATCTCATAACTTATTATTTCAACATGGTCAAACCACTTATGATAAATTAGTCTCTACCTTACTAACAACATTTTACCTTTCTTTCCTGCCACTTGGGCTGAATAAATCATCTCATAACTTATTATTTCAACATGGTCAAACCACTTATGATAAATTAGTCTCTACCTTACTAACAACATTTTACCTTTCTTTCCTGCCACTTGGGCTGAATAAATCATCTCATAACTTATTATTTCAACATGGTCAAACCACTTATGATAAATTAGTCTCTACCTTACTAACAACATTTTACCTTTCTTTCCTGCCACTTGGGCTGAAAAAATTCTCGTAGCAAGTATCTCATAACTTATTATTTCAACATGGTCAAACCACTTATGATAAATTAGTCTCTACCTTACTAACAACATTTTACCTTTCTTTCCTGCCACTTGGGCTGAATAAATTCTCGTAGCAAGTATCTCATAACTTATTATTTCAACATGGTCAAACCACTTATGATAAATTAGTCTCTACCTTACTAACAACATTTTACCTTTCTTTCCTGCCACTTGGGCTGAAAAAAATTCTCGTAGCAAGTATCTCATAACTTATTATTTCAACATGGTCAAACCACTTATGATAAATTAGTCTCTACCTTACTAACAACATTTTACCTTTCTTTCCTGCCACTTGGGCTGAATAAATCATCTCATAACTTATTATTTCAACATGGTCAAACCACTTATGATAAATTAGTCTCTACCTTACTAACAACATGTTTACCTTTCTTTCCTGCCACTTGGGCTGAATAAATCATCTCATAACTTATTATTTCAACATGGTCAAACCACTTATGATAAATTAGTCTCTACCTTACTAACAACATTTTACCTTTCTTTCCTGCCACTTGGGCTGAATAAATCATCTCATAACTTATTCTTTCAACATGGTCAAACCACTTATGATAAATTAGTCTCTACCTTACTAACAACATTTTACCTTTCTTTCCTGCCACTTGGGCTGAATAAATCATCTCATAACTTATTATTTCAACATGGTCAAACCACTTATGATAAATTAGTCTCTACCTTACTAACAACATTTTACCTTTCTTTCCTGCCACTTGGGCTGAATAAATTCATCTCATAACTTATTCTTTCAACATGGTCAAACCACTTATGATAAATTAGTCTCTACCTTACTAACAACATTTTACCTTTCTTTCCTGCCACTTGGGCTGAATAAATCATCTCATAACTTATTCTTTCAACATGGTCAAACCACTTATGATAAATTAGTCTCTACCTTACTAACAACATTTTACCTTTCTTTCCTGCCACTTGGGCTGAATAAAATTCTCGTAGCAAGTATCTCATAACTTATTATTTCAACATGGTCAAACCACTTATGATAAATTAGTCTCTACCTTACTAACAACATTTTACCTTTCTTTCCTGCCACTTGGGCTGAATAAATTCTCGTAGCAAGTATCTCATAACTTATTCTTTCAACATGGTCAAACCACTTATGATAAATTAGTCTCTACCTTACTAACAACATTTTACCTTTCTTTCCTGCCACTTGGGCTGAATAAATTCTCGTAGCAAGTATCTCATAACTTATTCTTTCAACATGGTCAAACCACTTATGATAAATTAGTCTCTACCTTACTAACAACATTTTACCTTTCTTTCCTGCCACTTGGGCTGAAAAAATTCTCGTAGCAAGTATCTCATAACTTATTATTTCAACATGGTCAAACCACTTATGATAAATTAGTCTCTACCTTACTAACAACATTTTACCTTTCTTTCCTGCCACTTGGGCTGAATAAATCATCTCATAACTTATTATTTCAACATGGTCAAACCACTTATGATAAATTAGTCTCTACCTTACTAACAACATTTTACCTTTCTTTCCTGCCACTTGGGCTGAATAAATCATCTCATAACTTATTATTTCAACATGGTCAAACCACTTATGATAAATTAGTCTCTACCTTACTAACAACATTTTACCTTTCTTTCCTGCCACTTGGGCTGAATAAATCATCTCATAACTTATTATTTCAACATGGTCAAACCACTTATGATAAATTAGTCTCTACCTTACTAACAACATTTTACCTTTCTTTCCTGCCACTTGGGCTGAATAAATCTCGTAGCAAGTATCTCATAACTTATTATTTCAACATGGTCAAACCACTTATGATAAATTAGTCTCTACCTTACTAACAACATTTTACCTTTCTTTCCTGCCACTTGGGCTGAAAAAAATTCTCGTAGCAAGTATCTCATAACTTATTATTTCAACATGGTCAAACCACTTATGATAAATTAGTCTCTACCTTACTAACAACATTTTACCTTTCTTTCCTGCCACTTGGGCTGAAAAAATTCTCGTAGCAAGTATCTCATAACTTATTATTTCAACATGGTCAAACCACTTATGATAAATTAGTCTCTACCTTACTAACAACATTTTACCTTTCTTTCCTGCCACTTGGGCTGAATAAATCATCTCATAACTTATTATTTCAACATGGTCAAACCACTTATGATAAATTAGTCTCTACCTTACTAACAACATTTTACCTTTCTTTCCTGCCACTTGGGCTGAATAAATCATCTCATAACTTATTATTTCAACATGGTCAAACCACTTATGATAAATTAGTCTCTACCTTACTAACAACATTTTACCTTTCTTTCCTGCCACTTGGGCTGAATAAATCATCTCATAACTTATTCTTTCAACATGGTCAAACCACTTATGATAAATTAGTCTCTACCTTACTAACAACATTTTACCTTTCTTTCCTGCCACTTGGGCTGAATAAATCATCTCATAACTTATTATTTCAACATGGTCAAACCACTTATGATAAATTAGTCTCTACCTTACTAACAACATTTTACCTTTCTTTCCTGCCACTTGGGCTGAAAAAATTCTCGTCGTATCTCATAACTTATTATTTCAACATGGTCAAACCACTTATGATAAATTAGTCTCTACCTTACTAACAACATTTTACCTTTCTTTCCTGCCACTTGGGCTGAATAAAATTCTCGTAGCAAGTATCTCATAACTTATTATTTCAACATGGTCAAACCACTTATGATAAATTAGTCTCTACCTTACTAACAACATTTTACCTTTCTTTCCTGCCACTTGGGCTGAATAAATCATCTCATAACTTATTATTTCAACATGGTCAAACCACTTATGATAAATTAGTCTCTACCTTACTAACAACATTTTACCTTTCTTTCCTGCCACTTGGGCTGAATAAATCATCTCATAACTTATTCTTTCAACATGGTCAAACCACTTATGATAAATTAGTCTCTACCTTACTAACAACATTTTACCTTTCTTTCCTGCCACTTGGGCTGAATAAATCATCTCATAACTTATTCTTTCAACATGGTCAAACCACTTATGATAAATTAGTCTCTACCTTACTAACAACATTTTACCTTTCTTTCCTGCCACTTGGGCTGAATAAATCATCTCATAACTTATTCTTTCAACATGGTCAAACCACTTATGATAAATTAGTCTCTACCTTACTAACAACATTTTACCTTTCTTTCCTGCCACTTGGGCTGAATAAATCATCTCATAACTTATTCTTTCAACATGGTCAAACCACTTATGATAAATTAGTCTCTACCTTACTAACAACATTTTACCTTTCTTTCCTGCCACTTGGGCTGAATAAAATTCTCGTAGCAAGTATCTCATAACTTATTCTTTCAACATGGTCAAACCACTTATGATAAATTAGTCTCTACCTTACTAACAACATTTTACCTTTCTTTCCTGCCACTTGGGCTGAATAAATCATCTCATAACTTATTCTTTCAACATGGTCAAACCACTTATGATAAATTAGTCTCTACCTTACTAACAACATTTTACCTTTCTTTCCTGCCACTTGGGCTGAATAAATCATCTCATAACTTATTATTTCAACATGGTCAAACCACTTATGATAAATTAGTCTCTACCTTACTAACAACATTTTACCTTTCTTTCCTGCCACTTGGGCTGAATAAATCATCTCATAACTTATTCTTTCAACATGGTCAAACCACTTATGATAAATTAGTCTCTACCTTACTAACAACATTTTACCTTTCTTTCCTGCCACTTGGGCTGAATAAATCATCTCATAACTTATTCTTTCAACATGGTCAAACCACTTATGATAAATTAGTCTCTACCTTACTAACAACATTTTACCTTTCTTTCCTGCCACTTGGGCTGAATAAATCATCTCATAACTTATTATTTCAACATGGTCAAACCACTTATGATAAATTAGTCTCTACCTTACTAACAACATTTTACCTTTCTTTCCTGCCACTTGGGCTGAATAAATCATCTCATAACTTATTATTTCAACATGGTCAAACCACTTATGATAAATTAGTCTCTACCTTACTAACAACATTTTACCTTTCTTTCCTGCCACTTGGGCTGAATAAATCATCTCATAACTTATTATTTCAACATGGTCAAACCACTTATGATAAATTAGTCTCTACCTTACTAACAACATTTTACCTTTCTTTCCTGCCACTTGGGCTGAATAAATCATCTCATAACTTATTCTTTCAACATGGTCAAACCACTTATGATAAATTAGTCTCTACCTTACTAACAACATTTTACCTTTCTTTCCTGCCACTTGGGCTGAATAAATCATCTCATAACTTATTATTTCAACATGGTCAAACCACTTATGATAAATTAGTCTCTACCTTACTAACAACATTTTACCTTTCTTTCCTGCCACTTGGGCTGAATAAATCATCTCATAACTTATTATTTCAACATGGTCAAACCACTTATGATAAATTAGTCTCTACCTTACTAACAACATTTTACCTTTCTTTCCTGCCACTTGGGCTGAATAAATCATCTCATAACTTATTATTTCAACATGGTCAAACCACTTATGATAAATTAGTCTCTACCTTACTAACAACATTTTACCTTTCTTTCCTGCCACTTGGGCTGAATAAATCATCTCATAACTTATTATTTCAACATGGTCAAACCACTTATGATAAATTAGTCTCTACCTTACTAACAACATTTTACCTTTCTTTCCTGCCACTTGGGCTGAATAAATCATCTCATAACTTATTATTTCAACATGGTCAAACCACTTATGATAAATTAGTCTCTACCTTACTAACAACATTTTACCTTTCTTTCCTGCCACTTGGGCTGAATAAATCATCTCATAACTTATTATTTCAACATGGTCAAACCACTTATGATAAATTAGTCTCTACCTTACTAACAACATTTTACCTTTCTTTCCTGCCACTTGGGCTGAATAAATCATCTCATAACTTATTATTTCAACATGGTCAAACCACTTATGATAAATTAGTCTCTACCTTACTAACAACATTTTACCTTTCTTTCCTGCCACTTGGGCTGAATAAATCATCTCATAACTTATTATTTCAACATGGTCAAACCACTTATGATAAATTAGTCTCTACCTTACTAACAACATTTTACCTTTCTTTCCTGCCACTTGGGCTGAATAAATCATCTCATAACTTATTATTTCAACATGGTCAAACCACTTATGATAAATTAGTCTCTACCTTACTAACAACATTTTACCTTTCTTTCCTGCCACTTGGGCTGAATAAATCATCTCATAACTTATTATTTCAACATGGTCAAACCACTTATGATAAATTAGTCTCTACCTTACTAACAACATTTTACCTTTCTTTCCTGCCACTTGGGCTGAATAAATCATCTCATAACTTATTATTTCAACATGGTCAAACCACTTATGATAAATTAGTCTCTACCTTACTAACAACATTTTACCTTTCTTTCCTGCCACTTGGGCTGAATAAATCATCTCATAACTTATTATTTCAACATGGTCAAACCACTTATGATAAATTAGTCTCTACCTTACTAACAACATTTTACCTTTCTTTCCTGCCACTTGGGCTGAATAAATCATCTCATAACTTATTATTTCAACATGGTCAAACCACTTATGATAAATTAGTCTCTACCTTACTAACAACATTTTACCTTTCTTTCCTGCCACTTGGGCTGAATAAATCATCTCATAACTTATTATTTCAACATGGTCAAACCACTTATGATAAATTAGTCTCTACCTTACTAACAACATTTTACCTTTCTTTCCTGCCACTTGGGCTGAATAAATCATCTCATAACTTATTATTTCAACATGGTCAAACCACTTATGATAAATTAGTCTCTACCTTACTAACAACATTTTACCTTTCTTTCCTGCCACTTGGGCTGAATAAATCATCTCATAACTTATTATTTCAACATGGTCAAACCACTTATGATAAATTAGTCTCTACCTTACTAACAACATTTTACCTTTCTTTCCTGCCACTTGGGCTGAATAAATCATCTCATAACTTATTATTTCAACATGGTCAAACCACTTATGATAAATTAGTCTCTACCTTACTAACAACATTTTACCTTTCTTTCCTGCCACTTGGGCTGAATAAATCATCTCATAACTTATTATTTCAACATGGTCAAACCACTTATGATAAATTAGTCTCTACCTTACTAACAACATTTTACCTTTCTTTCCTGCCACTTGGGCTGAATAAATTCATCTCATAACTTATTATTTCAACATGGTCAAACCACTTATGATAAATTAGTCTCTACCTTACTAACAACATTTTACCTTTCTTTCCTGCCACTTGGGCTGAATAAATTCTCGTAGCAAGTATCTCATAACTTATTATTTCAACATGGTCAAACCACTTATGATAAATTAGTCTCTACCTTACTAACAACATTTTACCTTTCTTTCCTGCCACTTGGGCTGAATAAATCGTATCTCATAACTTATTATTTCAACATGGTCAAACCACTTATGATAAATTAGTCTCTACCTTACTAACAACATTTTACCTTTCTTTCCTGCCACTTGGGCTGAATAAATCATCTCATAACTTATTATTTCAACATGGTCAAACCACTTATGATAAATTAGTCTCTACCTTACTAACAACATTTTACCTTTCTTTCCTGCCACTTGGGCTGAATAAATTCTCGTAGCAAGTATCTCATAACTTATTATTTCAACATGGTCAAACCACTTATGATAAATTAGTCTCTACCTTACTAACAACATTTTACCTTTCTTTCCTGCCACTTGGGCTGAATAAATTCTCGTAGCAAGTATCTCATAACTTATTATTTCAACATGGTCAAACCACTTATGATAAATTAGTCTCTACCTTACTAACAACATTTTACCTTTCTTTCCTGCCACTTGGGCTGAATAAATCTCGTAGCAAGTATCTCATAACTTATTATTTCAACATGGTCAAACCACTTATGATAAATTAGTCTCTACCTTACTAACAACATTTTACCTTTCTTTCCTGCCACTTGGGCTGAATAAATCATCTCATAACTTATTATTTCAACATGGTCAAACCACTTATGATAAATTAGTCTCTACCTTACTAACAACATTTTACCTTTCTTTCCTGCCACTTGGGCTGAATAAATCATCTCATAACTTATTATTTCAACATGGTCAAACCACTTATGATAAATTAGTCTCTACCTTACTAACAACATTTTACCTTTCTTTCCTGCCACTTGGGCTGAATAAATCATCTCATAACTTATTATTTCAACATGGTCAAACCACTTATGATAAATTAGTCTCTACCTTACTAACAACATTTTACCTTTCTTTCCTGCCACTTGGGCTGAATAAATCATCTCATAACTTATTATTTCAACATGGTCAAACCACTTATGATAAATTAGTCTCTACCTTACTAACAACATTTTACCTTTCTTTCCTGCCACTTGGGCTGAATAAATCATCTCATAACTTATTATTTCAACATGGTCAAACCACTTATGATAAATTAGTCTCTACCTTACTAACAACATTTTACCTTTCTTTCCTGCCACTTGGGCTGAATAAATCATCTCATAACTTATTATTTCAACATGGTCAAACCACTTATGATAAATTAGTCTCTACCTTACTAACAACATTTTACCTTTCTTTCCTGCCACTTGGGCTGAATAAATCATCTCATAACTTATTATTTCAACATGGTCAAACCACTTATGATAAATTAGTCTCTACCTTACTAACAACATTTTACCTTTCTTTCCTGCCACTTGGGCTGAATAAATCATCTCATAACTTATTATTTCAACATGGTCAAACCACTTATGATAAATTAGTCTCTACCTTACTAACAACATTTTACCTTTCTTTCCTGCCACTTGGGCTGAATAAATCATCTCATAACTTATTATTTCAACATGGTCAAACCACTTATGATAAATTAGTCTCTACCTTACTAACAACATTTTACCTTTCTTTCCTGCCACTTGGGCTGAATAAATCATCTCATAACTTATTATTTCAACATGGTCAAACCACTTATGATAAATTAGTCTCTACCTTACTAACAACATTTTACCTTTCTTTCCTGCCACTTGGGCTGAATAAATCATCTCATAACTTATTATTTCAACATGGTCAAACCACTTATGATAAATTAGTCTCTACCTTACTAACAACATTTTACCTTTCTTTCCTGCCACTTGGGCTGAATAAATCATCTCATAACTTATTATTTCAACATGGTCAAACCACTTATGATAAATTAGTCTCTACCTTACTAACAACATTTTACCTTTCTTTCCTGCCACTTGGGCTGAATAAATCATCTCATAACTTATTATTTCAACATGGTCAAACCACTTATGATAAATTAGTCTCTACCTTACTAACAACATTTTACCTTTCTTTCCTGCCACTTGGGCTGAATAAATCATCTCATAACTTATTATTTCAACATGGTCAAACCACTTATGATAAATTAGTCTCTACCTTACTAACAACATTTTACCTTTCTTTCCTGCCACTTGGGCTGAATAAATCATCTCATAACTTATTATTTCAACATGGTCAAACCACTTATGATAAATTAGTCTCTACCTTACTAACAACATTTTACCTTTCTTTCCTGCCACTTGGGCTGAATAAATCATCTCATAACTTATTATTTCAACATGGTCAAACCACTTATGATAAATTAGTCTCTACCTTACTAACAACATTTTACCTTTCTTTCCTGCCACTTGGGCTGAATAAATCATCTCATAACTTATTATTTCAACATGGTCAAACCACTTATGATAAATTAGTCTCTACCTTACTAACAACATTTTACCTTTCTTTCCTGCCACTTGGGCTGAATAAATCATCTCATAACTTATTATTTCAACATGGTCAAACCACTTATGATAAATTAGTCTCTACCTTACTAACAACATTTTACCTTTCTTTCCTGCCACTTGGGCTGAATAAATCATCTCATAACTTATTATTTCAACATGGTCAAACCACTTATGATAAATTAGTCTCTACCTTACTAACAACATTTTACCTTTCTTTCCTGCCACTTGGGCTGAATAAATCATCTCATAACTTATTATTTCAACATGGTCAAACCACTTATGATAAATTAGTCTCTACCTTACTAACAACATTTTACCTTTCTTTCCTGCCACTTGGGCTGAATAAATCATCTCATAACTTATTATTTCAACATGGTCAAACCACTTATGATAAATTAGTCTCTACCTTACTAACAACATTTTACCTTTCTTTCCTGCCACTTGGGCTGAATAAATCATCTCATAACTTATTATTTCAACATGGTCAAACCACTTATGATAAATTAGTCTCTACCTTACTAACAACATTTTACCTTTCTTTCCTGCCACTTGGGCTGAATAAATCATCTCATAACTTATTATTTCAACATGGTCAAACCACTTATGATAAATTAGTCTCTACCTTACTAACAACATTTTACCTTTCTTTCCTGCCACTTGGGCTGAATAAATCATCTCATAACTTATTATTTCAACATGGTCAAACCACTTATGATAAATTAGTCTCTACCTTACTAACAACATTTTACCTTTCTTTCCTGCCACTTGGGCTGAATAAATCATCTCATAACTTATTATTTCAACATGGTCAAACCACTTATGATAAATTAGTCTCTACCTTACTAACAACATTTTACCTTTCTTTCCTGCCACTTGGGCTGAATAAATCATCTCATAACTTATTATTTCAACATGGTCAAACCACTTATGATAAATTAGTCTCTACCTTACTAACAACATTTTACCTTTCTTTCCTGCCACTTGGGCTGAATAAATCATCTCATAACTTATTCTTTCAACATGGTCAAACCACTTATGATAAATTAGTCTCTACCTTACTAACAACATTTTACCTTTCTTTCCTGCCACTTGGGCTGAATAAATCATCTCATAACTTATTCTTTCAACATGGTCAAACCACTTATGATAAATTAGTCTCTACCTTACTAACAACATTTTACCTTTCTTTCCTGCCACTTGGGCTGAATAAATCATCTCATAACTTATTCTTTCAACATGGTCAAACCACTTATGATAAATTAGTCTCTACCTTACTAACAACATTTTACCTTTCTTTCCTGCCACTTGGGCTGAATAAATCATCTCATAACTTATTCTTTCAACATGGTCAAACCACTTATGATAAATTAGTCTCTACCTTACTAACAACATTTTACCTTTCTTTCCTGCCACTTGGGCTGAATAAATCATCTCATAACTTATTCTTTCAACATGGTCAAACCACTTATGATAAATTAGTCTCTACCTTACTAACAACATTTTACCTTTCTTTCCTGCCACTTGGGCTGAATAAATCATCTCATAACTTATTCTTTCAACATGGTCAAACCACTTATGATAAATTAGTCTCTACCTTACTAACAACATTTTACCTTTCTTTCCTGCCACTTGGGCTGAATAAATCATCTCATAACTTATTATTTCAACATGGTCAAACCACTTATGATAAATTAGTCTCTACCTTACTAACAACATTTTACCTTTCTTTCCTGCCACTTGGGCTGAATAAATCATCTCATAACTTATTCTTTCAACATGGTCAAACCACTTATGATAAATTAGTCTCTACCTTACTAACAACATTTTACCTTTCTTTCCTGCCACTTGGGCTGAATAAATCATCTCATAACTTATTCTTTCAACATGGTCAAACCACTTATGATAAATTAGTCTCTACCTTACTAACAACATTTTACCTTTCTTTCCTGCCACTTGGGCTGAATAAATCATCTCATAACTTATTATTTCAACATGGTCAAACCACTTATGATAAATTAGTCTCTACCTTACTAACAACATTTTACCTTTCTTTCCTGCCACTTGGGCTGAATAAATCATCTCATAACTTATTATTTCAACATGGTCAAACCACTTATGATAAATTAGTCTCTACCTTACTAACAACATTTTACCTTTCTTTCCTGCCACTTGGGCTGAATAAATCATCTCATAACTTATTATTTCAACATGGTCAAACCACTTATGATAAATTAGTCTCTACCTTACTAACAACATTTTACCTTTCTTTCCTGCCACTTGGGCTGAATAAATCATCTCATAACTTATTATTTCAACATGGTCAAACCACTTATGATAAATTAGTCTCTACCTTACTAACAACATTTTACCTTTCTTTCCTGCCACTTGGGCTGAATAAATCATCTCATAACTTATTATTTCAACATGGTCAAACCACTTATGATAAATTAGTCTCTACCTTACTAACAACATTTTACCTTTCTTTCCTGCCACTTGGGCTGAATAAATCATCTCATAACTTATTATTTCAACATGGTCAAACCACTTATGATAAATTAGTCTCTACCTTACTAACAACATTTTACCTTTCTTTCCTGCCACTTGGGCTGAATAAATCATCTCATAACTTATTATTTCAACATGGTCAAACCACTTATGATAAATTAGTCTCTACCTTACTAACAACATTTTACCTTTCTTTCCTGCCACTTGGGCTGAATAAATCATCTCATAACTTATTATTTCAACATGGTCAAACCACTTATGATAAATTAGTCTCTACCTTACTAACAACATTTTACCTTTCTTTCCTGCCACTTGGGCTGAATAAATCATCTCATAACTTATTATTTCAACATGGTCAAACCACTTATGATAAATTAGTCTCTACCTTACTAACAACATTTTACCTTTCTTTCCTGCCACTTGGGCTGAATAAATCATCTCATAACTTATTATTTCAACATGGTCAAACCACTTATGATAAATTAGTCTCTACCTTACTAACAACATTTTACCTTTCTTTCCTGCCACTTGGGCTGAATAAATCATCTCATAACTTATTATTTCAACATGGTCAAACCACTTATGATAAATTAGTCTCTACCTTACTAACAACATTTTACCTTTCTTTCCTGCCACTTGGGCTGAATAAATCATCTCATAACTTATTATTTCAACATGGTCAAACCACTTATGATAAATTAGTCTCTACCTTACTAACAACATTTTACCTTTCTTTCCTGCCACTTGGGCTGAATAAATCATCTCATAACTTATTATTTCAACATGGTCAAACCACTTATGATAAATTAGTCTCTACCTTACTAACAACATTTTACCTTTCTTTCCTGCCACTTGGGCTGAATAAATCATCTCATAACTTATTATTTCAACATGGTCAAACCACTTATGATAAATTAGTCTCTACCTTACTAACAACATTTTACCTTTCTTTCCTGCCACTTGGGCTGAATAAATCATCTCATAACTTATTATTTCAACATGGTCAAACCACTTATGATAAATTAGTCTCTACCTTACTAACAACATTTTACCTTTCTTTCCTGCCACTTGGGCTGAATAAATCATCTCATAACTTATTATTTCAACATGGTCAAACCACTTATGATAAATTAGTCTCTACCTTACTAACAACATTTTACCTTTCTTTCCTGCCACTTGGGCTGAATAAATCATCTCATAACTTATTATTTCAACATGGTCAAACCACTTATGATAAATTAGTCTCTACCTTACTAACAACATTTTACCTTTCTTTCCTGCCACTTGGGCTGAATAAATCATCTCATAACTTATTATTTCAACATGGTCAAACCACTTATGATAAATTAGTCTCTACCTTACTAACAACATTTTACCTTTCTTTCTTGCCACTTGGGCTGAATAAATCATCTCATAACTTATTATTTCAACATGGTCAAACCACTTATGATAAATTAGTCTCTACCTTACTAACAACATTTTACCTTTCTTTCCTGCCACTTGGGCTGAATAAATCATCTCATAACTTATTATTTCAACATGGCCAAACCACTTAAGATATATTTGTCCCCACCTTATTAACAACATTTTACCTTTCTTTCCTGCCACTTGGGCTGAATAAATCATCTCATAACTTATTATTTCAACATGGTCAAACCACTTATGATAAATTAGTCTCTACCTTACTAACAACATTTTACCTTTCTTTCCTGCCACTTGGGCTGAATAAATCATCTCATAACTTATTATTTCAACATGGTCAAACCACTTATGATAAATTAGTCTCTACCTTACTAACAACATTTTACCTTTCTTTCTTGCCACTTGGGCTGAATAAATCATCTCATAACTTATTATTTCAACATGGTCAAACCACTTATGATAAATTAGTCTCTACCTTACTAACAACATTTTACCTTTCTTTCCTGCCACTTGGGCTGAATAAATCATCTCATAACTTATTATTTCAACATGGTCAAACCACTTATGATAAATTAGTCTCTACCTTACTAACAACATTTTACCTTTCTTTCCTGCCACTTGGGCTGAATAAATCATCTCATAACTTATTATTTCAACATGGTCAAACCACTTATGATAAATTAGTCTCTACCTTACTAACAACATTTTACCTTTCTTTCTTGCCACTTGGGCTGAATAAATCATCTCATAACTTATTATTTCAACATGGTCAAACCACTTATGATAAATTAGTCTCTACCTTACTAACAACATTTTACCTTTCTTTCCTGCCACTTGGGCTGAATAAATCATCTCATAACTTATTATTTCAACATGGTCAAACCACTTATGATAAATTAGTCTCTACCTTACTAACAACATTTTACCTTTCTTTCCTGCCACTTGGGCTGAATAAATCATCTCATAACTTATTATTTCAACATGGTCAAACCACTTATGATAAATTAGTCTCTACCTTACTAACAACATTTTACCTTTCTTTCCTGCCACTTGGGCTGAATAAATCATCTCATAACTTATTATTTCAACATGGTCAAACCACTTATGATAAATTAGTCTCTACCTTACTAACAACATTTTACCTTTCTTTCCTGCCACTTGGGCTGAATAAATCATCTCATAACTTATTATTTCAACATGGTCAAACCACTTATGATAAATTAGTCTCTACCTTACTAACAACATTTTACCTTTCTTTCCTGCCACTTGGGCTGAATAAATCATCTCATAACTTATTCTTTCAACATGGTCAAACCACTTATGATAAATTAGTCTCTACCTTACTAACAACATTTTACCTTTCTTTCCTGCCACTTGGGCTGAATAAATCATCTCATAACTTATTCTTTCAACATGGTCAAACCACTTATGATAAATTAGTCTCTACCTTACTAACAACATTTTACCTTTCTTTCCTGCCACTTGGGCTGAATAAATCATCTCATAACTTATTCTTTCAACATGGTCAAACCACTTATGATAAATTAGTCTCTACCTTACTAACAACATTTTACCTTTCTTTCCTGCCACTTGGGCTGAATAAATCATCTCATAACTTATTCTTTCAACATGGTCAAACCACTTATGATAAATTAGTCTCTACCTTACTAACAACATTTTACCTTTCTTTCTTGCCACTTGGGCTGAATAAATCATCTCATAACTTATTCTTTCAACATGGTCAAACCACTTATGATAAATTAGTCTCTACCTTACTAACAACATTTTACCTTTCTTTCCTGCCACTTGGGCTGAATAAATCATCTCATAACTTATTCTTTCAACATGGTCAAACCACTTATGATAAATTAGTCTCTACCTTACTAACAACATTTTACCTTTCTTTCCTGCCACTTGGGCTGAATAAATCATCTCATAACTTATTCTTTCAACATGGTCAAACCACTTATGATAAATTAGTCTCTACCTTACTAACAACATTTTACCTTTCTTTCCTGCCACTTGGGCTGAATAAATCATCTCATAACTTATTCTTTCAACATGGTCAAACCACTTATGATAAATTAGTCTCTACCTTACTAACAACATTTTACCTTTCTTTCCTGCCACTTGGGCTGAATAAATCATCTCATAACTTATTCTTTCAACATGGTCAAACCACTTATGATAAATTAGTCTCTACCTTACTAACAACATTTTACCTTTCTTTCCTGCCACTTGGGCTGAATAAATCATCTCATAACTTATTCTTTCAACATGGTCAAACCACTTATGATAAATTAGTCTCTACCTTACTAACAACATTTTACCTTTCTTTCCTGCCACTTGGGCTGAATAAATCATCTCATAACTTATTCTTTCAACATGGTCAAACCACTTATGATAAATTAGTCTCTACCTTACTAACAACATTTTACCTTTCTTTCTTGCCACTTGGGCTGAATAAATCATCTCATAACTTATTCTTTCAACATGGTCAAACCACTTATGATAAATTAGTCTCTACCTTACTAACAACATTTTACCTTTCTTTCCTGCCACTTGGGCTGAATAAATCATCTCATAACTTATTCTTTCAACATGGTCAAACCACTTATGATAAATTAGTCTCTACCTTACTAACAACATTTTACCTTTCTTTCCTGCCACTTGGGCTGAATAAATCATCTCATAACTTATTCTTTCAACATGGTCAAACCACTTATGATAAATTAGTCTCTACCTTACTAACAACATTTTACCTTTCTTTCCTGCCACTTGGGCTGAATAAATCATCTCATAACTTATTATTTCAACATGGTCAAACCACTTATGATAAATTAGTCTCTACCTTACTAACAACATTTTACCTTTCTTTCCTGCCACTTGGGCTGAATAAATCATCTCATAACTTATTATTTCAACATGGTCAAACCACTTATGATAAATTAGTCTCTACCTTACTAACAACATTTTACCTTTCTTTCCTGCCACTTGGGCTGAATAAATCATCTCATAACTTATTATTTCAACATGGTCAAACCACTTATGATAAATTAGTCTCTACCTTACTAACAACATTTTACCTTTCTTTCCTGCCACTTGGGCTGAATAAATCATCTCATAACTTATTATTTCAACATGGTCAAACCACTTATGATAAATTAGTCTCTACCTTACTAACAACATTTTACCTTTCTTTCCTGCCACTTGGGCTGAATAAATCATCTCATAACTTATTATTTCAACATGGTCAAACCACTTATGATAAATTAGTCTCTACCTTACTAACAACATTTTACCTTTCTTTCCTGCCACTTGGGCTGAATAAATCATCTCATAACTTATTATTTCAACATGGTCAAACCACTTATGATAAATTAGTCTCTACCTTACTAACAACATTTTACCTTTCTTTCCTGCCACTTGGGCTGAATAAATCATCTCATAACTTATTATTTCAACATGGTCAAACCACTTATGATAAATTAGTCTCTACCTTACTAACAACATTTTACCTTTCTTTCCTGCCACTTGGGCTGAATAAATCATCTCATAACTTATTATTTCAACATGGTCAAACCACTTATGATAAATTAGTCTCTACCTTACTAACAACATTTTGCCTTTCTTTCCCACCACTTGGGCTGAATAAATCATCTCATAACTTATTCTTTCAACATGGTCAAACCACTTATGATAAATTAGTCTCTACCTTACTAACAACATTTTACCTTTCTTTCCTGCCACTTGGGCTGAATAAATCATCTCATAACTTATTATTTCAACATGGTCAAACCACTTATGATAAATTAGTCTCTACCTTACTAACAACATTTTACCTTTCTTTCCTGCCACTTGGGCTGAATAAATCATCTCATAACTTATTCTTTCAACATGGTCAAACCACTTATGATAAATTAGTCTCTACCTTACTAACAACATTTTACCTTTCTTTCCTGCCACTTGGGCTGAATAAATCATCTCATAACTTATTCTTTCAACATGGTCAAACCACTTATGATAAATTAGTCTCTACCTTACTAACAACATTTTACCTTTCTTTCCTGCCACTTGGGCTGAATAAATCATCTCATAACTTATTCTTTCAACATGGTCAAACCACTTATGATAAATTAGTCTCTACCTTACTAACAACATTTTACCTTTCTTTCCTGCCACTTGGGCTGAATAAATCATCTCATAACTTATTCTTTCAACATGGTCAAACCACTTATGATAAATTAGTCTCTACCTTACTAAAAACATTTTACCTTTCTTTCCTGCCACTTGGGCTGAATAAATACTCTTAGTAAGCATCACACCACTCATTCTTTCAACACAGCCAAACCACGTATGATAAATTGGCCTCTATTTAGTAACAACATTTTACCTTTCTCTTCAGCCACTTGGGCTGAATAAATTCTCTTAGTAAGCATCTCACCACCTATTCTTTCAACATGGCCAAACCACCTAAGAATATTTGTCTCCACCTTAATAACAAAATTTTACCTTTCTTTCCTGCCACTTGGGCAGAATAAATTCTCTTAGTAAGCACCTCATCACTCATTCTTTCAACATGGTCAAACCACCGAAGCATGTTAGTCATCACCTTGCGAATAACGTTTTGCTTCGTATTACACAACTGCAACGCACCTTCATTCCTCACACAATCAGAATGTGTCTTGTTCCAAATCCCCCTCCCCCCGTAAGTAATGTGTTTCTCCAGCACACAAATGACTCCCCTGTTTCTTCTATGGTACCCAGGTTTCACTGCCATACATCAGAGTAGAAACTATTACACTTTCATATGCAGCCATTCGGGACTTTCTTGAGAACCCATCATTCCTGCAAAATCCTCTCAAAGCAGCTATGACTTTTTAATGATGAGTTCACTTGCCTAATAATTTCACCACCTAATTTGTTCTCTCTGTCGAATATGTTTCTCAATTTTCAGAATTCCGAATTTTTTTAAACCAAGAGTGCTGTTTTCAGGGAGGGGGAGGAGGTGATGATTTTCCATTAAGAGCTGCCAAAAACTGCAGATATTGGAGTCTGTATGAGACTTGAAAGGCCAACCGTTCAGTGAACATCGTCCCGCCCTTCACAGAATCGCCCACACCAACCAAAACTGCTGGATCATGGTGGTGCTTCATCTACACACCATTGCAAATGTTTGAGTTGCACTTTTCCAAAGAAGATGAGCATCATCATCCTCAACATCTTCCTACCCTTCAGAGAATTGTCCATACTAGAGAAAAGTTTGATTGTGATAGTACTTAATCACCAGTACTATCACCACATTGCAGTCCATGGTGACAATTGCAGTCCGTGGGACAATTGCAGTCCATGGTGCATGCATCATGGACTGCAATTGTTGCATGTTTTCCAGCTGTAAAACAAAATTTGATTGCAACTCTGTTCAGAGCTTAAATCCATGAGATCATTATACTGCCCGAACCTAAACCTGACTTTCTTGTAGAACCACTTTGTGCACACTGCTCAAATTTGGCATCAATCCAGATTTGATAATGAATAGCTCCACTAGTTGCCAATGTATGGTACCAGTACTTCAGTAGTATCATTTAAACAAAATCAATTGTAAAACTTGTCTCACACACCTTGTGTGCTATGGCTGTAAGGTCACAATCATAAGTGCTATTAGATAGTGTATGTGTGTTAAATGGACTCTTTTTTAGTTGGCATCTGTTTCTAAAAGTCAAAACAGTGAGGCATGCAATGAACTTTAGTGATAGTTGTAAATCCCAATTTTACCTTTTCGTTTTATGTTGTAACATGACATGTGGTGGGAAGGGGAATACATCACAATGACTCCAGACTACTATAAATAATTTGATATGGTGACAACATTGCACTTTTACACGGATTTCATAACTCAGTGGTCAAAGTTAGGATTATAGACTCCCAGGAATGAAAAGGATTTTCTCATGCATTTCCAACCAGCATGGTGCTGTAGCAAAACTTAAACATCATGACATTCAAGGAACTTTGAGAAGCTACCAGCAGGAAGAGATTGCAAAAACGATTTGATGTTCCGCAATGCCCACGCATGATAAAACACAAGCTATCGCATGTATTTTGGTAAAAATCAGGTCACTGCACAAAAGGGCTGATTTGCGACACCAATCCTCACACCCAGTCTAGATTCGTCCCCATCAGGTCCTTTCCAATGAAACCAACATTTGGAAACAAAGATCTGGTTAAACAGAGGTTACCATTGTATTGTCAGACACGTCAGAGAATGCCTTACTGCAGTTTTTCTGAACTGGAATCAAGTGCCAAGTTCTTGTGTGTTCACTTCCACCAGTTTCAGAGTTTAACGATTCCCACGAAAAACTTAAAAGGGCTATAAGCAGTCATGCACCCCTAATGTAGGGTGACTAGCTTAAGGGAACAGACACATCTCCCATTCGTCATCTAGGATTGGCCCAGTTTGATCAAGTGGTCAGAAGCAAGCACCTCTGATTACTTGGCCACTAGGCCTGAGTTCAGTGGTGTTTTTACATGTTTGTACGTGGAAGGATTTTTTTTTTTTTTTTTTTTTTTGGATTGGAGGTTTAACGACCACCGTGAGCAACTCAATGGGCTATAAGCAGTCGCCCGTCCCTAATTTAGGGTCACTGTATGGTGGCAGCCGAGGGAACGCTATTTATCACAGTGTACTGCATTTATTGTAGACCATAGATCAATGGAAACAGGGTCCTATGGACTGATGAATCCAGATACACGATCGATCAGTCTGACGGCCATGTGTGGGTATGGTGGCAGCCGAGGGAACGCTATTTATCACAGTGTACTACATTTATTGTAGACCATAGATCAATGGAAACAGGGTCCTATGGACTGATGAATCCAGATACACGATCGATCAGTCTGACGGCCATGTGTGGGTATGGTGGCAGCCGAGGGAACGCTATTTATCACAGTGTACTGCATTTATTGTAGACCATAGATCAATGGAAACAGGGTCCTATGGACTGATGAATCCAGATACACGATCGATCAGTCTGACGGCCGTGTGTGGGTATGGTGGCAGCCGCCGAGGGAACGCTATTTATCACAGTGTACTGCATTTATTGTAGACCATAGATCAATGGAAACAGGGTCCTATGGACTGATGAATCCAGATACACGATCGATCAGTCTGACGGCCGTGTGTGGGTATGGTGGCAGCCGCCGAGGGAACGCTATTTATCACAGTGTACTGCATTTATTGTAGACCATAGATCAATGGAAACAGGGTCCTATGGACTGATGAATCCAGATACACGATCGATCAGTCTGACGGCCATGTGTGGGTATGGTGGCAGCCGAGGGAACGCTATTTATCACAGTGTACTGCATTTATTGTAGACCATAGATCAATGGAAACAGGGTCCTATGGACTGATGAATCCAGATACACGATCGATCAGTCTGACGGCCGTGTGTGGGTATGGTGGCAGCCGCCGAGGGAACGCTATTTATCACAGTGTACTGCATTTATTGTAGACCATAGATCAATGGAAACAGGGTCCTATGGACTGATGAATCCAGATACACGATCGATCAGTCTGACGGCCGTGTGTGGGTATGGTGGCAGCCGCCGAGGGAACGCTATTTATCACAGTGTACTGCATTTATTGTAGACCATAGATCAATGGAAACAGGGTCCTATGGACTGATGAATCCAGATACACGATCGATCAGTCTGACGGCCATGTGTGGGTATGGTGGCAGCCGAGGGAACGCTATTTATCACAGTGTACTGCATTTATTGTAGACCATAGATCAATGGAAACAGGGTCCTATGGACTGATGAATCCAGATACACGATCGATCAGTCTGACGGCCATGTGTGGGTATGGTGGCAGCCGAGGGAACGCTATTTATCACAGTGTACTGCATTTATTGTAGACCATAGATCAATGGAAACAGGGTCCTATGGACTGATGAATCCAGATACACGATCGATCAGTCTGACGGCCATGTGTGGGTATGGTGGCAGCCGAGGGAACGCTATTTATCACACTGTACTGCATTTATTGTAGACCATAGATCAATGGAAACAGGGTCCTATGGACTGATGAATCCAGATACACGATCGATCAGTCTGACGGCCATGTGTGGGTATGGTGGCAGCCGAGGGAACACTATTTATCACAGTGTACTGTTCCTATGGTCAGATTTGGAGCTGGCAGTGTACTCGTGTGGAGGTGTTTTTCGTGGTATGGTCTTGGCCCATTGGTTATCGTGGACAAACCTCTTAACCAGCATGTCTACTTCAATATTCTTGACATTTATGCCCTACCAACTCTGTGGCAACTCTATGGAACCGAGCCTTTTTGGTACCAATGGACCGAACCATAAAAGCAAGGACTGTTACTGTGTTGTTTCACGATAATTCCATATCATGCGTGGACTGGCCACCACGGAGACTTGATCTTAATCCCATAGAGCACCTACGGGAGGAATTAGAGTGCCACATAAGAAGTTTGGAACCAAGGCCTACTACTAAGCAACAGTTAGCAGCAGCATTATGTACTGAATGAAAGCGCATAGCTACTGCTGTGTTCCAAAACCTTGTCGATACCATGTCTCAAAGGGTCAGTGCATGCATTAAGGCCAAAGGTGGATTGACACTGTACAACATAGCAATGTCAATAAATGCTATGTTGTGTTTGTCTTCTAGATATCCAGTGACTTGTCAATGTGGTGTATAACTGAAGAAGAAACACATTTCAAAACTTTCCTAATTATACAAACTTACAAGTTATTTTCCTCTTTGCGATACTGCCCATGTTCTGAGATAACTTGGAACAAAAGCTCGTGGTACTGTGATAATAGCAATGTGACATGGGACATCAACGTCTGCTGCTCTTCCTCCAACACAGCATTCTTCTGAGATAATAACTATATTAAAAAACAAAACAATACAGTTTAGTTTAGTTTCTAGAATGCTCCAGATACTCAACAATTAGAGGGAACTGGCTTTAATTAAATTACCATACATATGACATACAATTTACATAGCACTGAAACACATAATTTCCATGACTCTAAGTGGGATACAGTTACAAGAAAGGGTTACTCTAAAGGAAATGTTCACTTTCCAAATATTTTAAGGAAAATACTTGCATTTCGCATTGGTTTGCTGCTTTTTTGGCCTGACTAGGCTCTCTCCCTCTCACAAAAAAAAAAAAAAAAAAAAAAAAAACCAAGACGGCAACTTTTTTAAGATGCTGGATGCACATGATTTTCAAGAAATCTGCAAATGGATTTCATTCATGTGCGGTGATTTTTTTAGTTTTGCATTGGTGATTCTGGGGAAATATTCGTTCTGTAGTCATTGGAAATGGCTATGATTATTCCCAATACTAGCATGTTATGATGTTTGCAGAAATCCAAGCAACATTATGAGGGGATGCTGATAAGTTCTCGGCCTCACCAAGAAGGAAATGGGCTAGAGCCCTGAAACTTACAGACTATTCCACATCTTCACCCAGAAGTTCAACAAACTTGGCACAGTCTGATAAGTTCTCGGCCTCAACAAGAAGGAAATGGGCTAGAGCCCTGAAACTTACAGACTATTCCACATATTCACCCAGAAGTTCAACAAACTTGGCACAGCCTGATAAGTTCTCGGCCTCACCAAGAAGGAAATGGGCTAGATCCATGAAACTTACAGACTATGCCACATATTCACCCAGAAGTTCAACACACTTGGCACACCCTGATAAGTTCTCGGCATCACCAAGGAGGAAATGGGCTAGATCCATGAAACTTACAGACTATTCCACATATTCACCCAGAAGTTCAACACACTTGGCACAGCCTGATAAGTTCTCGGCATCACCAAGAAGGAAATGGGCTAGATCCATGAAACTTACAGACTATTCCACATATTCACCCCAAAGTTCAACACACTTGGCACAGCCTGATAAGTTCTTGGCCTCACCAAGAAGGAAATGGGCTAGATCCATGAAACTTACAGACTATTCCACATATTCACCCATAAGTTCAACAAACTTGGCACAGCCTGATAAGTTCTGGCATCACCAAGAAGGAAATGGGCTAGATCCATGAAACTTACAGACTATTCCACATATTCACCCATAAGTTCAACACACTTGGCACAGCCTGATAAGTTCTCGGCCTCACCAAGAAGGAAATGGGCTAGATCCATGAAACTTACAGACTATTCCACATATTCACCCAGAAGTTCAACAAACTTGGCACAGCCTGATAAGTTCTCGGCCTCACCAAGAAGGAAATGGGCTAGATCCATGAAACTTACAGACTATTCCACATATTCACCCAGAAGTTCAACACACTTGGCACAGCCTGATAAGTTCTCTGCCTCACCAACAAGGAAATGGGCTAGATCCATGAAACTTACAGACTATTCCACATATTCACCCAGAAGTTCAACACACTTGGCACAGCCTGATAAGTTCTCGGCCTCACCAAGAAGGAAATGGGCTAGAGCCATGAAACTTACAGACTATTCCACATATTTACACCAAAGTTCAACACACTTGGCACAGCCTGATAAGTTCTTGGCCTCACCAAGAAGGAAATGGGCTGGAAATGGGCTAGAGCCAGGAAACTTACAGACTATTCCACATATTCACCCAGAAGTTCAACACACTTGGCACAGCCTGATAAGTTCTCGGCCTCACCCAGAAGGAAATGGGCTGGAAATGGGCTAGAGCCAGGAAACTTACGACTATTCCACATATTCACCCAGAAGTTCAACACACTTGGCACACCCTGATAAGTTCTCGGCCTCACCAAGAAGGAAATGGGCTAGATCCAGGAAACTTACGACTGTTCCACATATTCACCACGAAGTTCAACACACTTGGCACAGCCTGATAAGTTCTCGGCCTCACTAAGAAGGAAATGGGCTAGAGCCGTGAAACTTACGACTATTCCACATATTCACCCAGAAGTTCAACACACTTGGCACAGCCTGATAAGTTCTTGGCCTCACCAAGAAGGAAATGGGCTAGAGCCAGGAAACTTACAGACTATTCCACATATTCACCCCAAAGTTCAACACACTTGGCACAGCCTGACAAGTTCTCGGCCTCACCAAGAAGGAAATGGGCTAGAGCCAGGAAATTTACAACTATTCCACATATTCACCCAGAAGTTCAACACACTTGGCACAGCCTGATAAGTTCTTGGCCTCACCCAGAAGGAAATGGGCTAGAGCCAGGAAACTTACGACTATTCCACATATTCACCCAGAAGTTCAACACACTTGGCACAGCCTGATAAGTTCTCGGCCTCACCAAGAAGGAAATGGGCTAGATCCATGAAACTTACAGACTATTCCACATATTCATACAGAAGTTCAACACACTTGGCACAGCCTGATAAGTTCTCTGCCTCACCAAGAAGGAAATGGGCTAGATCCATGAAACTTACAGACTATTCCACATATTCATACAGAAGTTCAACACACTTGGCACAGCCTGATAAGTTCTCTGCCTCACCAACAAGGAAATGGGCTAGAGCCATGAAACTTACAGACTATTCCACATATTCACCTTGAAGTTCAACACACTTGGCACAGCATTTTTGGAGTTTTTTAACCCTTCAAAAAAAAAAAAAAAAATCTGAAGTCTGATCACCCAAATACTGCTCTGCTGATATCACCTCCAAATTATTCAAAAAATGCTCCCCTTTCAAACTTTTTTTAAAGTTTGGGAACAGGAAAATGTCTAATGGAGCAAGGTCTGGTGAGTAGGGTGGATAGTCTATGCACTTAAACCCCAGATCCCTGAAAATTTCCATTGTCTTGCCAGCCTTGTGAGCCAGGCGCATTGTCCTGCAAAAATGTAACTCCTTTCCACAGTTTTCCTTTCCTTTTTCCCTCCGCCTCCTCCTTTTTTTGGCACAGTTAGTTGGAGTAGCATTCAGCATTTTTTGTTTAGCCCTTTGGGAGATAGTCAGTCAGTAAAACGCCTTCCGGATCCCCAAAACTGTTGTCATTTCCTTTCCTGCAGACCTTTTTTGAGTTTTGGATTCCTTTGGCCATGGAGAACCTGAGTGCCACCACTGCAAGGACTGTTGTTTAGTCTCTGGATCATAGTGATGTAACCACATTTCATCAGCAGTGACAAGTTACTGGCCATGGAGAACATGAGTGCCCCACTGCAAGGACTGTTGTTTCATCTCTGGATCATAGTGATGTAACCACATTTCATCAGCAGTGACAAGTTACTGGCCATGGAGAACATGAGTGCCCCACTGCAGGGACTGTTGTTTCGTCTCTGGATCATAGTGATGTAACCACATTTCATCAGCAGTGACAAGTTACTGGCCATGGAGAACATGAGTGCCCCACTGCAAGGACTGTTGTTTCATCTCTGGATCATAGTGATGTAACCACATTTCATCAGCAGTGACAAGTTACTGGCCGTGGAAAACATGAGTGCCCCACTGCAAGGACTGTTGTTTCATCTCTGGATCATAGTGATGTAACCACATTTCATCAGCAGTGACAAGTTACTGGCCATGGAGAACATGAGTGCCCCACTGCAGGGACTGTTGTTTCATCTCTGGATCATAGTGATGTAACCACATTTAATCAGCAGTGACAAGTTACTGGCCATGGAGAACATGAGTGCCCCACTGCAAGGACTGTTGTTTCATCTCTGGATCATAGTGATGTAACCACATTTCATCAGCAGTGACAAGTTACTGGCCAAGGAGAACATGAGTGACCCACTGCAGGGACTGTTGTTTCATCTCTGGATCATAGTAATGTAACCACATTTCATCAGCAGTGACAAGTTACTGGCCGTGGAGAACATGAGTGCCCCACTGCAAGGACTGTTGTTTCATCTCTGGATCATAGTGATGTAACCACATTTCATCAGCAGTGACAAGTTACTGGCCATGGAGAACATGAGTGCCCCACTGCAAGGACTGTTGTTTCATCTCTGGATCATAGTGATGTAACCATATTTCATCAGCAGTGACAAGTTACTGGCCATGGAGAACATGAGTGCCCCACTGCAAGGACTGTTGTTTCATCTCTGGATCATAGTGATGTAACCACATTTCATCAGCAGAGACAAGTTACTGGCCATGGAGAGTCTGAGTGCCACCACTGCAGGGACTGTTGTTTCATCTCTGGATCATAGTGATGTAACCACATTTCATCAGCAGTGACAAGTTACTGGCCATGGAGAACATGAGTGCACCACTGCAAGGACTGTTGTTTCATCTCTGGATCATAGTGATGTAACCACATTTCATCAGCAGTGACAAGTTACTGGCCATGGAGAACATGAGTGCCACCACTGCAGGGACTGTTGTTTCGTCTCTGGATCATAGTGATATAACCACATTTCATCAGCAGTGACAAGTTACTGGCCATGGATAACATGAGTGCCCCACTGCAAAGACTGTTGTTTCACCTCTGGATCATAGTGATGTAACCACATTTCATCAGCAGTGACAAGTTACTGGCCATGGAGAACATGAGTGCCCCACTGCAAGGATTGTTGTTTCATCTCTGGATCATAGTGATGTAACCACATTTCATCAGCAGTGACAAGTTACTGGCCATGGAGAACATGAGTGCCCTACTGCAAGGACTGTTGTTTCATCTCTGGATCATAGTGATGTAACCACATTTCATCAGCAGTGACAAGTTACTGGCCATGGAGAACAAGAGTGCCCCACTGCAAGGACTGTTGTTTCATCTCTGGATCATAGTGATGTAATCACATTTCATCAGCAGTGACAAGTTACTGGCCATGGAGAACATGAGTGCCCCACTGCAAGGACTGTTGTTTCATCTCTGGATCATAGTGATGTAACCACATTTCATCAGCAGTGACAAGTTACTGGCCATGGAAAACATGAGTGCCCCACTGCAAGGACTGTTGTTTCATCTCTGGATCATAGTGATGTAACCACATTTCATCAGCAGTGACAAGTTACTGGCTATGGAGAACATGAGTGCCCCACTGCAGGGACTGTTGTTTCATCTCTGGACCATAGTGATGTAAACACATTTCATCAGCAGTGACAAGTTACTGGCCATGGAGAACAAGAGTGCCCCACTGCAAGGACTGTTGTTTCGTCTCTGGATCATAGTGATGTAACCACATTTCATCAGCAGAGACAAGTTACTGGCCATGGAGAGTCTGAGTGCCACCACTGCAGGGACTGTTGTTTCATCTCTGGATCATAGTGATGTAACCACATTTCATCAGCAGTGACAAGTTACTGGCCATGGAGAACATGAGTGCCTCACTGCAAGGACTGTTGTTTCATCTCTGGATCATAGTGATGTAACCACATTTCATCAGCAGAGACAAGTTACTGGCCATGGAAAGTCTGAGTGCCACCACTGCAGGGACTGTTGTTTCATCTCTGGATCATAGTGATGTAACCACATTTCATCAGCAGTGACAAGTTACTGGCCATGGAGAACATGAGTGCCCCACTGCAGGGACTGTTGTTTCGTCTCTGGATCATAGTGATGTAACGACATTTCATCAGCAGTGACAAATTACTGGCCGTGGAGAACATGAGTGCCACCACTGCAGGGACTGTTGTTTCGTCTCTGGATCATAGTGATATAACCACATTTCATCAGCAGTGACCAGTTACTGGCCATGGATAACATGAGTGCCCCACTGCAAGGACTGTTGTTTCACCTCTGGATCATAGTGATGTAACCACATTTCATCAGCAGTGACAAGTTACTGGCCATGGAGAACATGAGTGCCCCACTGCAAGGATTGTTGTTTCATCTCTGGATCATAGTGATGTAACCACATTTCATCAGCAGTGACAAGTTACTGGCCATGGAGAACATGAGTGCCCCACTGCAAGGACTGTTGTTTCATCTCTGGATTATAGTGATGTAACCACATTTCATCAGCAGTGACAAGTTACTGGCCATGGAGAACATGAGTGCCCCACTGCAAGGACTGTTGTTTCATCTCTGGATCATAGTGATGTAATCACATTTCATCAGCAGTGACAAGTTACTGGCCATGGAGAACATGAGTGCCCCACTGCAAGGACTGTTGTTTCATCTCTGGATCATAGTGATGTAACCACATTTCATCAGCAGTGACAAGTTACTGGCCATGGAAAACATGAGTGCCCCACTGCAAGGACTGTTGTTTCATCTCTGGATCATAGTGATGTAACCACATTTCATCAGCAGTGAGAAGTTACTGGCCGTGGAGAACATGAGTGCCCCACTGCAAGGACTGTTGTTTCATCTCTGGATCATAGTGATGTAACCACATTTCATCAGCAGTGACAAGTTACTGGCCATGGAAAACATGAGTGCCCCACTGCAAGGACTGTTGTTTCATCTCTGGATCATAGTGATGTAACCACATTTCATCAGCAGTGACAAGTTACTGGCCGTGGAAAACATGAGTGCCCCACTGCAAGGACTGTTGTTTCATCTCTGGATCATAGTGATGTAACCACATTTCATCAGCAGTGACAAGTTACTGGCCATGGAGAACATGAGTGCCCCACTGCAAGGATTGTTGTTTCATCTCTGGATCATAGTGATGTAACCACATTTCATCAGCAGTGACAAGTTACTGGCCGTGGAGAACATGAGTGCCCCACTGCAAGGACTGTTGTTTCATCTCTGGATCATAGTGATGTAACCACATTTCATCAGCAGTGACAAGTTACTGGCCATGGAGAACATGAGTGCCACCACTGCAGGGACTGTTGTTTCATCTCTGGATCATAGTGATGTAACCACATTTCATCAGCAGTGACAAGTTACTGGCCATGGTGAACATGAGTGCCCCACTGCAAGGACTGTTGTTTCATCTCTGGATCATAGTGATGTAACCACATTTCATCAGCAGTGACAAGTTACTGGCCATGGAGAACATGAGTGCCCCACTGCAAGGACTGTTGTTTCATCTCTGGATCATAGTGATGTAACCACATTTCATCAGCAGTGACAAGTTACTGGCCGTGGAAAACATGAGTGCCCCACTGCAAGGACTGTTGTTTCATCTCTGGATCATAGTGATGTAACCACATTTCATCAGCAGTGACAAGTTACTGGCCAAGGAGAACATGAGTGACCCACTGCAGGGAATGTTGTTTCATCTCTGGAACATAGTGATGTAACCACATTTCATCAGCAGTGACAAGTTACTGGCCATGAAGAACATGAGTGCCCCACTGCAAGGACTGTTGTTTCATCTCTGGATCATAGTGATGTAACCACATTTCATCAGCAGTGACAAGTTACTGGCCATGGAGAACATGAGTGCACCACTGCAAGGACTGTTGTTTCATCTCTGGATCATAGTGATGTAACCACATTTCATCAGCACAGACAAGTTACTGGCCATCGAGAGTCTGAGTGCCACCACTGCAGGGACTGTTGTTTCATCTCTGGATCATAGTGATGTAACCACATTTCATCAGCAGTGACAAGTTACTGGCCATGGAGAACATGAGTGCACCACTGCAAGGACTGTTGTTTCATCTCTGGATCATAGTGATGTAACCACATTTCATCAGCAGTGACAAGTTACTGGCCATGGAGAACATGAGTGCCACCACTGCAGGGACTGTTGTTTCGTCTCTGGATCATAGTGATATAACCACATTTCATCAGCAGTGACAAGTTACTGGCCATGGATAACATGAGTGCCCCACTGCAAGGACTGTTGTTTCACCTCTGGATCATAGTGATGTAACCACATTTCATCAGCAGTGACAAGTTACTGGCCATGGAGAACATGAGTGCCCCACTGCAAGGATTGTTGTTTCATCTCTGGATCACAGTGATGTAACCACATTTCATCAGCAGTGACAAGTTACTGGCCATGGAGAACATGAGTGCCCCACTGCAAGGACTGTTGTTTCATCTCTGGATCATAGTGATGTAACCACATTTCATCAGCAGTGACAAGTTAGTGGCCGTGGAAAACATGAGTGCCCCACTGCAAGGACTGTTGTTTCATCTCTGGATCATAGTGATGTAACCACATTTCATCAGCAGTGACAAGTTACTGGCCATGGAGAACATGAGTGCCCCACTGCAAGGATTGTTGTTTCATCTCTGGATCATAGTGATGTAACCACATTTCATCAGCAGTGACAAGTTACTAGCCGTGGAGAACATGAGTGCCCCACTGCAAGGACTGTTGTTTCATCTCTGGATCATAGTGATGTAACCACATTTCATCAGCAGTGACAAGTTACTGGCCATGGAGAACATGAGTGCACCACTGCAAGGACTGTTGTTTCATCTCTGGATCATAGTGATGTAACCACATTTCATCAGCAGAGACAAGTTACTGGCCATCGAGAGTCTGAGTGCCACCACTGCAGGGACTGTTGTTTCATCTCTGGATCATAGTGATGTAACCACATTTCATCAGCAGTGACAAGTTACTGGCCATGGAGAACATGAGTGCACCACTGCAAGGACTGTTGTTTCATCTCTGGATCATAGTGATGTAACCACATTTCATCAGCAGTGACAAGTTACTGGCCATGGAGAACATGAGTGCCACCACTGCAGGGACTGTTGTTTCGTCTCTGGATCATAGTGATATAACCACATTTCATCAGCAGTGACAAGTTACTGGCCATGGATAACATGAGTGCCCCACTGCAAGGACTGTTGTTTCATCTCTGGATCATAGTGATGTAACCACATTTCATCAGCAGTGACAAGTTACTGGCCATGGAGAACAAGAGTGCCCCACTGCAAGGACTGTTGTTTCATCTCTGGATCATAGTGATGTAATCACATTTCATCAGCAGTGACAAGTTACTGGCCATGGAGAACATGAGTGCCCCACTGCAAGGACTGTTGTTTCATCTCTGGATCATAGTGATGTAACCACATTTCATCAGCAGTGACAAGTTACTGGCCATGGAGAACATGAGTGCCCCACTGCAAGGACTGTTGTTTCATCTCTGGATCATAGTGATGTAACCACATTTCATCAGCAGTGACAAGTTACTGGCTATGGAGAACATGAGTGCCCCACTGCAGGGACTGTTGTTTCATCTCTGGACCATAGTGATGTAAACACATTTCATCAGCAGTGACAAGTTACTGGCCATGGAGAACAAGAGTGCCCCACTGCAAGGACTGTTGTTTCATCTCTGGATCATAGTGATGTAACCACATTTCATCAGCAGAGACAAGTTACTGGCCATGGAGAGTCATGAGTGCCACCACTGCAGGGACTGTTGTTTCATCTCTGGATCATAGTGATGTAACCACATTTCATCAGCAGTGACAAGTTACTGGCCATGGAGAACATGAGTGCCTCACTGCAAGGACTGTTGTTTCATCTCTGGATCATAGTGATGTAACCACATTTCATCAGCAGTGACAAGTTACTGGCCATGGAGAACATGAATGCCACCACTGCAAGGACTGTTGTTTCATCTCTGGATCATAGTGATGTAACCACATTTCATCAGCAGTGACAAGTTACTGGCCATGGAGAACATGAGTGCCCCACTGCAAGGACTGTTGTTTCATCTCTGGATCATAGTGATGTAACCACATTTCATCAGCAGTGACAAGTTACTGGCCATGGAGAACATGAATGCCCCACTGCAAGGGACTGTTGTTTCATCTCTGGATCATAGTGATGTAACCACATTTCATCAGCAGTGACAAGTTACTGGCCATGGAGAACATGAGTGCCCCACTGCAGGGACTGTTGTTTTGTCTCTGGATCATAGTGATGTAACCACATTTCATCAGCAGAGACAAGTTACTGGCCATGGAGAGTCTGAGTGCCGCCACTGCAGGGACTGTTGTTTCATCTCTGAATCATAGTGATGTAACCACATTTCATCAGCAGTGACAAGTCACTGGCCATGGAGAACCTGAGTGCCACCACAGCAGGGAATGTTGTTTCATCTCTGGATCACAGTGATGTAACCACATTTCATCAGCAGTGACAAGTCACTGGCCATGGAGAACATGAGTGCCCCACTGCAGGGACTGTTGTTTCGTCTCTGGATCATAGTGATGTAATCACATTTCATCAGCAATGACAAGTTACTGGCCATGGAGAACCTGAGTGCCACCACAGCAGGGAATGTTGTTTCATCTCTGGATCACAGTGATGTAACCACATTTCATCAGCAGTGACAAGTCACTGGCCATGGAGAACCTGAGTGCCACCACTGCAGGGACTGTTGTTTCACCTCTGGATCATAGTGATGTAACCAGATTTCATCAGCAGTGACAAGTTACTGGAAAAAGTTATCATCAGATCGCTTAAAATGCTGCAAAACCGATTTGGAAGTGTCCACTTGTTTTCCTTTCTAATCAGCATTCAAACATTTGGGTACCCTCTTTACTGACATCTTCTGCATATAAGTGGTAATGAATTATGAACCCAACACGTTCCCTGGATTTCTCCAGGGTCTCAGCTATTGTTTTAGCCAAGATTCACCGATCTGACAAACTCAAGTCATAAACACGATCAACAATTTCAGGTGTTGCCAATGTCGAAGGCCCCCATATCTTGTGAATCTTCGGTTTCAAAGTCTCCAAGCTGAAAGTTGGGACAATATGTCCTCACAGTAGAATACGAAGGGCACTTGGCACTTAATGTTTGCATCGTACACTCATAGATTTCCTTTGCAGTTTTCTTCTGCAGGAACAGAAATTTCAGGAGAGCCCGGAGTTCCACATTTGAAAATTCAACACTTTGCATCGACATGATTCAGTTCAGGACGTCAAACATCTTCAAAAACAAAAGAGCTAATAGTATGAAAAGTGGCACTTCACAATATAAAAGAACACCCTTTCGAGCTTCAGTGACAAAATGATGATACAATTACGGGAAGTGGGTTAGGCCGAGAACTTTTCAGCATCCCCTTGTACTGTTTCTTCCATGAATCTCCCCTGCCCGGACTTGACGAGACGCAATGCCAGCCGGTCTCATGGCACCTGTCCTTCAGTGAATCCCATCACATGTGGCAGTGATATACCAATTTAATCATGTGAGTGGAAGAGCTCTGTTTACGGTTGACCAAGTTAACAGAGCACTTCCACGGTTGACCAAGTTAACAGAGCACTTCCACGAAGCCCCAGGAAATCCGTCTGCAAAGCAAGCAGAGAACTGTGCATTCTGAAATCGACAGTTCACGATATCTTGCAATAAGAAATTAAAGTTTCATGCTTACAAAATTCAAATAGTGCAAAAGATGCATGCAAATGATCACACTCTGCGATACGGTTTCGCTGTGGATATGCTGAATCGAGTGGAAGACGACGAAAACTTTCCCAGTACTGTAAATTTTAGTGATGAATCCACGTTTCATGTATCGGGTATTGTGAATCCTTACAACTGTAGGATGTAAGGCAGTGAACCGCCTCATGCTGCTATTGAACTGGAACGTGGTTCTCCAAAAGCTAATGTGCGGTGCGCCCAACCAAAAAGAGAAGTGATTGGCCCTTTCTTCTGCGAAAAAACCATAAATGGTGACATGCGCCAGAAAATTTTGCTCTACCCAGATCAAAAGACATGACAACGTTGTTTTCCAACAAGCCTCCGCATTGGTCAACGTGTGTACGTAAGTGCCAAAATGAGCATTTCCCCAACAGATGGATTGGGCGTGGTGGTCCCATTGTGTACGTAAGTGCCTAAATGAGCATTTCCCCAACAGATGGATTGGGCGTGGTGGTCCCATTGTGTACGTAAGTGCCTAAATGAGCATTTCCCCAACAGATGGATTGGGCGTGGTGGTCCCATTGTGTACGTAAGTGCCTAAATGAGCATTTCCCCAACAGATGGATTGGGCGTGGTGGTCCCATTCCGTGGCCTCCTCGCTCTCCAGATCTAACTCCATTGGATTATTTCATGTGGAGTTATGTGAAGGATTGTGTTTATCAGACGCCTTGTACTGATTTGCAGGAACTGAAGCAGCGTATCACAGTTGCTGTTAATTCCATAACTCCTCAGATGCTTGCCAATAAATGGCATGAAATCGAGTATCGCTCGGACGTACAACGAGCAACCAAGGGATCTCACATGGAAATTTATTAACTTGTGTAGTTACATCGTAAGTTAGTACAGTCAATTCCACTTAGTAGCTCTAATTCTGACTATTATATAGCTCTAATTATTGTACTATTCTCTTTTACGTGCGATATTTCAAAGTAACTTGTACAAAAAACTAGCGGATAATGCTTACCTTGGCATTCCTTTCTAGCGACGGGAACATTTCACGCACGTTTTTTCCGGTCCTTTGTTGATGTTATTGTCCTAAAGTCCGTTGTATGCGATGATTGGCTTTACTTCTCACACTTTTCTCCGGGTATACTCATTGGATCTTTGCCTTAGGATTCAAACATCAATTTTTACCGTTCTTTATACTAGAAATTTTCGCCCATACTCTGGGCATCTTCAGGAGCGTGGCGACTTTACCACCGATGTTCGTGGTGAACTTCGCGCTAATGGAGTCAGATACTCCTTGTTGCCATTCGTCTGAAAAACTTTCCTGGATATATTTCGTTATCAAGCCCGGCTGGCGCCATCTATGTTTCGTTAAGAACACTTTTTTTTTCCGTATTTCTTTTTTTTTTTAATTTTCTTCTCCTATCCTGGTTTTCTTGTCTTTTTTTGCCTTTTTTTCTTTTGTTGTTTTTCTTGTCTTATTAGTCCTTTCCACAGGCCCGATAATGTGCTAGGGTCGTTCTGGTTACATACCCTTGCTTTATTTTTGTAGATTAATGTAGATTAATATTGCTTGGAGCTTTCCCATACCTGGAAGGAGTGAGTAAAGAAATCAATAGGCACTGTGCTAAATATGACTTACAACTAGGAAGCTCAGTGCACACCGTGAAAAGTATGACTGTCAAAAAAAAAAAACAGAGGAAAAAATGCTAGAAGAATCAGGAACCTACGAAATTCCAATTGCACACATACCCCCAATATCGTACATTGGAAGTACGAAAAACAGATGAAAAAAACGACTTAAACAACACATATCTAACTGGCAAAAAAAGAAGCCAAAACTGCTTTAGTGCAATTCTGCTTGGAAAACCGGACATTCCCAAAGTTCGATGAAATTAAAATGCTAAAAAAGAATAAAAAATCGGAAAGGCAAATGAGGAGGGAAGAAGCAATATTAATCTACAAAAATAAAGCAAGGGTATGTAACCAGAACGACCCTAGCACATTATCGGGCCTGTGGAAAGAACTAATAAGACAAGAAAAACAACAACAAAAGAAAAACAGGCAAAAAAAAGACAAGAAAACCAGGATAGGAGAAGAAAATTAAAAAAAAAAAAAAAAAAAAGTGTTCTTAACGAAACATAGATGGCGCCAGCCGGGCTTGATAACGAAATATATCTAGGAAAGTTTTTCCGACGAATGGCAACAAGGAGTATCTGACTCCATTAGCGCAAAATTAACCACGAACATTGGTGGTAAAGTCGCCACGCTCCTGAAGATGCCCAGCGTATGGGCGAAAATTTCGAGTATAAAGAACGGTAAAAATTGATGTTTGAATCCTAAGGCAAAGATCCAATGAGTATACCCAGCGAAAAGTGTGAGAAGTAAAGCCAGTCATCGCATACAATGGACTTTAGGACAATAACATCAACAAAGACCGGAAAACACGTGCGTGAAATGTTCCCGTCGCTAGAAAGGAATGCCAAGGTAAGCATTATCCGCTAGTTTTTTGTACTAGTACAGTCAGTTGTTGTTGTTTTTTTTTTGGTTGGAGGTTTAACGACCACCGTGAGCAACTCAATGGGGCTGTAAGCAGTCGCCCATCCCTAATTTAGGGCCACTGGTTCCAGGGAAGGGAGAGAGCCAGTGCCGTAAGACAAACACAACATCCATGCCTGACCGAGATTCGAACCCGGACCCCTTTCGGGCGAATGATCAGAGGCCATCGCTTAGACCACTGCGCCACCGGGACGGCAGTCAGTTTCTTTCTATCTGTTTAATGTTTTATTTAATATAATTTTGTAATGTGTCCAATAATTCTCGGACACCCTGTATATTGCCAGAAGGATAGACCACCGATGGACAACTGAAATTTTAGACTGGATTCCTGGGCTAGTTCGTAAGAATTCCCGTCACATTTGCTGATCGTAGTTTTTAAGAATTCCCCTCGCATTCACTTATAGTAGTTCGTAAGAATTCCCCTCGCATTCACTTATCGTAGTTCGTAAGGATTCCCCTCGCATTCACTTATAGTAGTTCGTAAGAATTCCCCTCGCATTCACTTATAGTAGTTTGTAAGAATTCCCCTCGCATTTGATCGTAGTTCGTAACAATGCCCGTCGCATTCACTTATCATAGTTCGTAAGAATTCCTCGCATTCACTTATCGTAGTTTGTAAGAATTCCCGTCGCATTCACTTATCGTAGTTCGTAAGAATTCCCCTCGCATTCACTTATCGTAGTTCGTAAGAATTCCCGTCACATTCACTTATCGTAGTTCGTAAGAATTCTCCTCGCATTCACTTATCGTAGTTCGTAAGAATTCCCCTCGCATTCACTTATAGTAGTTCGTAAGAATTCCCCTCGCATTTGATCGTAGTTCGTAAGAATTCCCGTCACATTCACTTATCGTAGTTCGTAAGAATTCTCCTCGCATTTGCTGATCGTAGTTCGTAAGAATTCCCGTTGCATTCACTTATTGCAGTTCGTAAGAATTTCCCTCGCATTCACTTATCGTAGTTCGTAAGAATTCCCGTCACATTCACTTATCGTAGTTCGTAAGAATTCTCCTCGCATTTGCTGATCGTAGTTCGTAAGAATTCCCGTTGCATTCACTTATTGTAGTTCGTAAGAATTTCCCTCGCATTCACTTATCGTAGTTCGTAAGAATTCCCTCGCATTCACTTATCGTAGTTCGTAAGAATTCCCGTCGCATTCACTTATAGTAGTTCGTAAGAATTCCCCTCGCATTTGATCGTAGTTCGTAACAATTCCCGTCGCATTCACTTATTGTAGTTCGTAAGAATTCACGTTGCATTCACTTATTGTAGTTCGTAAGAATTCCCCTCGCATTCACTTATCGTAGTTCGTAAGAATTCCCGTCACATTCACTTATCGTAGTTCGTAAGAATTCCTCGCATTCACTTATCGTAGTTCGTAAGAATTCCCCTCGCATTCACTTATCGTAGTTCGTAAGAATTCCCCTCGCATTCACTTATCGTAGTTCGTAAGAATTCCCCTCGCATTCACTTATCGTAGTTCGTAAGAATTCCCCTCGCATTCACTTATCGTAGTTCGTAAGAATTCCCCTCGCATTCACTTATCGTAGTTCGTAAGAATTCCCGTCACATTCACTTATCGTAGTTCGTAAGAATTCTCCTCGCATTTGCTGATCGTAGTTCGTAAGAATTCCCGTTGCATTCACTTATCGTAGTTTGTAAGAATTCCGTCGCATTCACTAATCGTAGTTCGTAAGAATTCCCTCGCATTCACTTATCGTAGTTTGTAAGAATTCCCGTCGCATTCACTTATTGTAGTTCGTAAGAATTCCGTCGCATTCACTTATCGTAGTTCGTAAGAATTCCCCTCGCATTCACTTATCGTAGTTTGTAAGAATTCCGTCGCATTCACTTATCGTAGTTCGTAAGAATTCCCTCGCATTCACTTATCGTAGTTTGTAAGAATTCCGTCGCATTCACTTATCGTAGTTCGTAAGAATTCCCCTCGCATTCACTTATCGTAGTTGGTAAGAATTCCCGTCGCATTCACTTATCGTAGTTCGTAAGAATTCCGTCGCATTCACTTATCGTAGTTCGTAAGAATTCCCTCGCATTCACTTATCGTAGTTCGTAAGAATTCCCGTCACATTCACTTATCGTAGTTCGTAAGAATTCCCCTCGCATTCACTTATCGTAGTTTGTAAGAATTCCCGTCGCATTCACTTATCGTAGTTCGTAAGAATTCCCCTCGCATTCACTTATCGTAGTTTGTAAGAATTCCGTCGCATTCACTTATCGTAGTTCGTAAGAATTTCCATCGCATTTGCTGATCGTAGTTCAGGATCACAACTGCGTGAAAACCAAAAATGTGACAGCTATATTCCAAGAGAACAACACAGCGTAGCCCCCTGCTACATTTTGGCGATCGCTTCTCTTCAACGAACTGCACCTATCTGAAATTTGGTGATCGGAAGAAAAAAAAAACCAAGTACTTTTCAAGGAATCTTACAAAATTCAAGGACTTTTAAGGGACCTTGAAAAGATAAACTAAATTCAAGGAATTTTCTGGGGTTTTCAAGGACCATGGGTACTCTGTACCGGCATGCTGTTCCTCTACAAAATTACTGTCAATTTTGAGTATTACATTTCTGTTTTGAAGGGTCTATGACGACACATATCGATTAAGCGACTGCAACTGGCACACAGTTGGCTGCTTGTGTTCAACAGTTTTTTTTACAGAATGCAGTATTGAAATCATGCCACAGCCTGCCTACAATCCTGACCTTGCCCCATGCGATTTCTAGGTGTTTCCAACAATGAAGGAGAAGTTCCGTGGCGCAACATTCAACACAGATGCTGACGCTATTCAAGCTGTACAGGGGTTGCTAAAGCAGTTTCCACAAAATGCCTTCGCCACATGCTTTGAAAAGTGGACTGAACGATGGGACCATTGCATATCATCCGAGGGAAGATACTTTGAAAAAGAATAACATATATTTTTCTGTACCTATATTTTTTCATTTTGTGTGATTTTACTCTCAAGTTTTTACGGAACGACCGTTGTAGAATATGTGATGCCAAGTGTAGACAAACCAGTGAGACGTGGAATTATTGGGTTGTCAGAAAAGTCATGACGTATTTTGGCACCCGATGGCGGTTGGGCGGTTTCGGAAGTATTAGAGGCATGCACAGCTCTGTTATCACTATCGCATTCGACAGGTGCTAGTTCTAGCTGCACTCTAAAAGGAAAAGTGAGCGATTTGGTTGATTTGCGGAGATTTGACATCAAGCAGAAGATGGAAGACCAAACTGTGCATTTTCGCCACATTTTACTTCCATAAAGGGAAGAAAGCGCGTCAAGTTTGTGAAAAGTTGCGTAAAGTGTACGGTGATGATGCTCTACAAGAACCTCAGTGCCAGCGGTGGTTCGCAAGATTCCGTGCTGGTGATTTTGACCTCAACGATGCTCCTCGGTCCTGGAGGCCCGCCGAGGTTGATGACGACCGAATCAAGCCATTGATCAAGTCAAACCCACGTTACATGACACGAGAGATTGCAGACACATTGCACATCCACCATTCAAGCGTTCACGGCCACCTGAAGAAGCTGGGATACGTACGCAAGCTCGATGTGTGGGTTCCTCATGAACTCAAAGAAGCTCAATTGACGGCACGTATAAATATCTGCGATATGCTCATTAAACGTGAGGAAAACGATCCTTTTTTGAAGCCACTGATAACTGGTGACGAAAAGTGGATTGTGTACAACTATGTGCTGCACAAACGCTCTTGGTCCCGACGTGCTGCTTCACCTCAAACGACATCCAAAGCAGATATTAATCAGCGAAACGTTCTGGTCTCAGTGTGGTGGGATTTTAAAGGTGTCGTGTTTTTCGAGCTCCAACCACGGAACCAAACAATCAATTTGAATGTGTACTGTCGGCAATTGGACAGTTTGAACGAATCCATCATCCAGAAACGTCCAGATCTCATTCATCATAAAGGTGTTGTGTTCCACCATGACAACGCGAGACCACACACAAGTTTAATCACCCGCAAAAAATTATTGGAGCTTGGGTGGGATGTGTTGCCACACCCAGCGTACTTGCCTGACCTTTCGCAGTCAGACTTCTACTTGTTTCGCTCTCTTCAACAGTCCTTGCGTGGTATAACGTTCAATTCAGACGAGGCTGTAAATCAGCACCTTGTACAGTTTTTCGCCACGAAAGACAGGTCCTTCTATGAACGAGGCATTCTGCAGCTCACTGAAAGATGGCAAAAGGTTATCGAACAAAACGGGCATTATATCATTGATTGATCTTTGTTCTTTCTATCAATAAATGACCTTTGCAAAAACATGGCTAAAATATGTCACGACTTTTCCGGCAACCCAATATCTTACCGTCGTCGATGAAAATTTTGCCTCGCGTGATATTTGTAAGCAAAGGCTTTCGTACAACAGTTAGACTCGACGCTCTGTTACTGTTCCGCCACCCCTGTTGTAAACAGTAATTTTGTCGCTGATAGCAGTAAGATGGTGATTCGCCATCCCACTACAGCTTCATCACCGCTGTCGTAAATGGTGATTTTGTCACTGTTTAAAGTCACCGTTACTTCCATGGAACTGTCATTGTTGTCACTGTGACAGGAAAATCACTTTTCAGCCCACCTCTACTTCTTATCACAAATAATTATTTTATGCATGCTCTTTCAAATCATTACTTAAAAAACAAAACAAAATCTTTAGTACTATTTATGGAGATGGAAACTTTTTAAGTACTTTCAAGGACTTGAAAATGAACTTTTTTTTTCAAGGACGTTTCAAGCAGCTTATGAGCCATGCTTTTAGGGAAAACTGAGTGCAAGGATATGGTTGAGAGCTCATATACTGCACAGGATGAAGCTTTGCTAATCTATAGTCTTGTGGAGGTGGTGATGTTCCAGCTTCCTCGTTTGATATGTACCAACCTACTAGTGATAGAGATAAAAAAAATAAACAAACATGGGTTTTAGATGTAAATATAAGTATATACCTCGCAACAGTTTGTGAGCTTAGAAACTTCGATGTCAAGTGCGGATGTCTCGTTCTGGCATTCAGACAATTCTCCCTGCAAAGCCGTGTGCTTCAGCTTCAGTTCATTGTGCTCCATTTTCAGCATCTTGTGTGCTGCTTGTAAAGATTTCAATTCCTTCACAGCTGACGCATGGGTTTCCTTCAGGGACTTTAACTGATCCTGTTAAAAGAAGCAGAAAGAAAAATAAAACAAGTTAGTAAAATCATGCAATGCATTGATTATGATACGCTTTCCAACATACCAGAAATTATTACTCAAGTTATGAGGATTTTTTTTTTTTTTTGATTGGAGGTTTAACGACCACCGTGAGCAACTCAATGGGCTATAAGCAGTCGCCCGTCCCTAATTTAGGGTCACTGGTTCCAGGGAAGGGAGAGAGCCAGTGCCGTAAGACAAACACAACATCCATGCCTGACCGGGATTCGAACCCGGACCCCTTACGGACGAATGATCAGAGGCCAGCGCCTTAGACCACTGCGCCACCGGGGCTGCCAAGTTATGAGGATAATGGCTGTGGAATAACTCTCGCTCCTGTGTCCTGACCTTTGACCCCATTTTGATGATATTCAACAGAACCGGTTCAGTATACCTCAAGAATAACATACTAAAGTTTTGTCGCAATAGAAGCAGTTTTAACGCAAGTTATGAGAATAATGGCTGTGGAATAGATCTTGCTTTTGTCCAATGACCTTTGACCTCATTTTGTTGATATTCAACAGGACAGGTTCACTATACCTCCGGAACAACATAGCATTTTGTTGCAATCGAAACATTTTTAGGTAAGTTATGATGCACAAGGGCAATGGAATGGATCCCACTCCAGTGTCCTGACCTTTGACCCCATTTCGCCCATTTTCAATAGGGTTCATCCCCAGTGGCTCCCTACCACATACTAAAATTTCATCGAAATCGAACCATTTTTACGCAAGTTGTGACGCATAAGGGCAATGGAACAAATCCCGCTCTTATGTCCTGCCTGACCTTTGACCCTATTTTGCCCATTTTCAATAGGGTTCGTCCCCAGGTGGTTCCCTACCACATACTAAAATTTCATCGAAATCGAACCATATTTACGCATGTTATGACGCATGAAGGCAATGGAATGGATCCCGCTTTTATGCCCTGACCTTTGACCCCATTTCGCCCATTTTCAATAGGGTTCGTCCCCAGGTGGTTCCTAACCAAATACTAAAATTTCATCGAAATTGAACTATTTTTACGCAAGTTATGACGCATAAGGGCAATGGAATAAATCCCACTCTTATGCCCTGCCTGACCTTTGACCCTATTTCGCCAATTTTCATAAGGGTTCGTGCACAGGTGGTTCCCTACCACATACTAAAATTTCATCGAAATCGAACCATATTTACGCATGTTATGACACATAAAGGCAATGAAATGGATCCCGCTTTTATGTCTTGACCTTTGACCCCATTCCGCCCATTTTCAACAGGGTTCGTTTCCAGGTGGTTCCTTACCACATACTAAAATTTCATTGAAATCGAACCATTTTTACGCAAGTTATGATGCATAAAGGCAATGGAATGGATCCCGCTCCTATGTCCTGACCTTTGACCCCATTTCATTTATTTTCAATAGGGATCGTCCCAGGTGGTTCCCTACCACATACTAAAATTCCATCGAAATCGAACCATTCTTACGCAAGTTATGACGCATAAGAGCAATGGAATGGACCCCGCTCCTATGTCCTGACCTTTGACCCTGTTTTGCCCATTTTCAATAGGGTTCGCCTTCAGGTGGTCCTCTACCACATACTAAAATTCCATCGAAATCGAACCATTTTTACGCAAGTTATGACGCATAAGAGCAATGGAATGGACCCAGCTCCTATGTCCTGACCTTTGACCCTGTTTCGACCATTTTCAATAGGGTTCGCCCTCAGGTGGTCCTCTACCACATACTAAAATTTCGTCGAAATCGAACCATTTTCACGTGAGTTATCGTGCGGACAGACAAAGCTGGAGCATATACGCTTCTTTAACTTACGGTTGGAAAGCAACCGTAAAAAATGAAAAACTGAAGCACTGTCTTTTTTTTACATTTGCATTTACATTACATTAGATACTCCACATCTAATGGGGAGCACTGGAGAAAAACTGCAAGCACAAACTGAAGAGAGAAAATATACACGCTAATATGAATTTTTTTTTTTATGGAAACATCACAAAGTAATGGTGCGAAACTTACTGATCAAAAACACAGCTTACAGAGCAATGGCAAGTATAAAGTAAATCCTGCGTGATAAGCAACGCATTCGGCAATAATTTATTTATGTAAATATTAAAGTGGAGCACATCGCTGTATTCAGAATATACAATTATTGAATACAAAATATAGTAACATAAGTTTGAACGACATTGGTTCAAACACAGTTTTTTTTTTTTTTTTGTTGAACTTTCCTTTTGTATTGCTCTCTTCTCAGCCAGATCCATGGCCATATTTGGGGGTGGGGGGATCAGAAAGTAATATCGTTTTTGGAAAAGAAGATAAACACTGTTTGTAACAGAAGTACTTTATTTCTTAATCAATTGTACACTGAGTGGCCACTTTATTATGACCACCCCCTCAGTACTTCTTTGGGCCACCTTTTGCCTTTAATACTGCGTCGATTCTTCGTGGCATGGACTCCACGAGATGTTGATAGGTGGTTTGTGGAATCTGAGACCATGCTTGATGAATAGCACTTTCCAGGAGTGTGAGATTGCAGGGTTGTGGATCCAGCTGTCTGATGGCTCGTCCAACTTCATCCCACAAATTCTCAATGGGGTTGAGATCTGGAGATTGTGGGGGCCACCTAAGCAAAGTAAACTCACCGGCATGTTCCTGAAACCAATCATGCGCAATACGAGCACTATGGCAGGACGCATTACCTTGTTGAAAGTAGCCATCGCAATTGGGATAAACCATCCACATGACAGGATGCACTTGGTCCGCAACGATGTTTAGATAAGATGTGCCAGTCACACACGAATTAAAGGGCGCAAAGCATGCCAGGAAAACATTCCCCAAACCATAACGTTGCCTCCACCAGCTTGAAGGGTTGTAGCAATGCATTTAAGGTCCATGCTTTCGTGCTGTTTCCACCAAATTCTCACTTGGCCATCGGCATGGTGCAACTGAAAACGTGATTCATCGCGGACCACATAATTTGTTTCCAATTATCGACTGTCCAATCCTTGTGCTCCTGTGCGAACTGGAGACGTTTTCTCTTGTTAACTGCAGACAGCAAAGGTGTTCGAACAGGCCTTCGGCTGCCATATCCCATCCGATGCAGTGTACGGCGAACAGTGCGTGCAGAGATCATTTGGCCACCCCGGTGGCGCAGTGGTCTAAGCGATGGCCTCTGATCATTCGTCCGAACGGGGTCCGGGTTCGAATCCCGGTGAGGCATGGATGTTGTGTTTGTTTTACGGCACTGGTTCTTTCCCTTCCCCGGAATCAATGACCCTAAATTAGGGACGGGCGACTGCTTATAGCCCATTGAGTTGCTCACGGTGGTCGTTAAACCTCCAATCAAAAAAAAAAAAAAAAAAAAAGTCATTTGAGGGGATCGTTGATTAAGATGGTCTGTAATTTGCTGCACTGTTGCCCTTCTGTTGTCTGTTACCAGTCTGGACACTCTCCGTTCCGCCCGAGCAGTCACTAGTCGATGACGACCACACGTTGCACGTAGAGACCCAGTTTTTTTGGCTGACAGTCCAGTCTTTAAAACACTTTAACAACAGCTGCTCTGGAACATTTCACGAATGCGACGGTTTCGGCGATACTCGCTCCATGGCTCCGAGCTCCTACAATCATCCCACGTTGAAAGTCCGTCAAATCGCATTTTTTACCCATCTCGTCACCCAAAAATCACTTCTACTACTATCGCAGCTTTCCCTTTTTATACTAGCCCTGCCCTCTGGCGGCAACAGCGTGCAGCCATAGCTCATTTGCTTAAAACTGTCAGGGGGTCATAATAAAGTGGCCACTCAGTGTATAATCACCATCATTATCGATCACACTTGCCCATCGTGAAACCAAACTTTCAATGCCGTCTTTATAAAAGGACGTTGGCTGGGCTGTGATGCAAAGAAGTCTGAGAGCTCCATTATGACATCATATTGTGGAATCTTTTCTCCGTTAAGAAAATGTTGCAGAGATCTGAATGAATGGTAATCAGATGGTGAAATGTCTGAGGAATCAGAGGGATGGGGCACAACTTCCCAGCCAAAATCTCTGATCGTCTGCTGGAACCAAACAATCAATTCGAATGTGTACTATTGGCAATTGGACAGTTTGAACGAATCCATCATCCAGAAACGTCCAGAGCTCGTTCATCGTAAAGGTGTTCTGTTCCATCACGACAACGCGAGACCACACACATGCCGTGTGAGTTCTCGCGTTGTCTTGCTGGAGGACGACACCTTTTCTGTTGACCAGTGGTGGATGTTTCACAGCAAGAGCTTGCTTCAAACGGTCAAGTTGTCGACAATGGGAGTCTGCCGTTACGGTCTGTCTGGGTTCCAAGAGCTGAAAGTGAGCTACGCCAGCGGTAGTCCACCAAAACACAGAGCAAAACCTCTTTTGGGGTGTAGGTCTGGTTTTAGCATAGGAACTGGTGTCCGACCAGGGGTGCACAAAATATCCAGGGCCCAATATTTCCCCAGAACACTTTTTTTTGTCTAAAATTTCCCCCAAAACTGTAGTGGATTTTCATACAAGTTTAGACAATTACTAGAGCACATGTCGATGATCAAGAACTATCCTTAAAGCCTATTACTTAAAAATTAAAAAAAAAAAAAAACCCAAAAAACCCCACAAAAAACTAATACAGGGTTCCCACTTAAAAGTAATAAAAAAATTCCCTGACTTTTCCAGGTTCTCCAGGTGGTTTTTAAAGTTTTCCAGAGTGGCATGTTGTAAAGAATTGTTACATTTCATTTCATCCCATTCCATTCATTTTCCTCACTAAAGCACACACTTGTAAATTCTTTTATGTTATTTGTCTTTATAAAATTACCTGCTTTTCATTAATAACAACTAACTGTGCACATGTACCAAAGTTCCGTGAACTTTTGTGAATACTACCCACACGGAATTTGTAAATACATTCCCATAGAAACAGGTCATATATGTAAGAAAAAATCTGTCAGTTGAATAGTTTCAGTTTTTCTATAACACAATGCAGCTAAGCTTAATGATGGAATGGCTCTGTTCAAAGAAACATGTTTCAAGAGAACCAACACAAAGGACTTTGATCCATCATTTGGTTGGTTCTCTTGTGAAGTGTTTCTTCAAGCAGGAGCCATTGTGACTAATTGTTTCATGTTATAACAACTGCCTGCAGAAATTGAACAAAAGCTTAATAACTGGCAATTTTAAAAATTCAATTTTGTAAATATAATACCATAGAAACAGGTCATATGTAAGAAAAAATCTGTCAGTTGAATAGTTTCAGTTTTTCTATAACACAATGCAGCTAAGCTTAATGATGGAATGGCTCTGTTCAAAGAAACATGTTTCAAGAGAACCAACAGACAAAGGACTTTGATCCATCATTTGGTTGGTTCTCTTGTGAAGTGTTTCTTCAAGCAGGAGCCATTGTGCCTAATTGTTTCATGTTATAACTGCCTGCAGAAATTGAACAAAAGCTTAATAACTGGCAATTTTAAAAATTCAATTTTGTAAATACAATCCCATAGAAACAGGTCATATGTAAGAAAAAATCTGTCAGTTGAATAGTTTCAGTTTTTCTATAACACAATGCAGCTAAGCTTAATGATGGAATGGCTCTGTTCAAAGAAACATGTTCCAAGAGAACCAACAGACAAAGGACTTTGATCCATCATTTGGTTGGTTCTCTTGTGAAGTGTTTCTTCAAGCAGGAGCCATTGTGCCTAATTGTTTCATGTTATAACTGCCTGCAGAAATTGAACAAAAGCTTAATAACTGGCAATTTTAAAAATTCAATTTTGTAAATACAATCCCATAGAAACAGGTCATATGTAAGAAAAAATCTGTCAGTTGAATAGTTTCAGTTTTTCTATAACACAATGCAGCTAAGCTTAATGATGGAATGGCTCTGTTCAAAGAAACATGTTCCAAGAGAACCAACAGACAAAGGACTTTGATCCATCATTTGGTTGGTTCTCTTGTGAAGTGTTTCTTCAAGCAGGAGCCATTGTGCCTAATTGTTTCATGTTATAACAACTGCCTGCAGAAATTAAACAAAAGCTTAATAACTGGCAATTTTAAAAATTCAATTTTGTAAATACAATCCCATAGAAACAGGTCATATGTAAGAAAAAATCTGTTAGTTGAATAGTTTCAGTTTTTCTATAACACAATGCAGCTAAGCTTAATGATGGAATGGCTCTGTTCAAAGAAACATGTTTCAAGAGAACCAACACAAAAAGGACTTTGATCCATCATTTGGTTGGTTCTCTTGTGAAGTGTTTCTTCAAGCAGGAGCCATTGTGCCTAATTGTTCCATGTTATAACAACTGCCTGCAGAAATTGAACAAAAGCTTAATAACTGGCAATTTTAAAAATTCAATTTTGCATCTTTTTTTAGAGAATAAAGGAAATACTTAATATAACTGAAAGTAAGATCTACCAAATTCTAGGCAGGCAGTAATTGCAAGCAAAAGTTTGAAATCTTGAAAAAATAAGTTTTTTTCTTTTTTTGGCAAAATAAAGCATCCATTGTTTTTTACAAAAAAAAAAAAAAAAAAAAAAGGGTAATTTTTCCTGAGGTTTCCCTGATGTTTACAAAAAAAAAAAAATGGTAATTTCCCCTGAGTTTTCCCTGATTTTTGGAACCATTTTCAAATTCCCTGAGAATTCCAGGTTTTCCCTGTTTTCCAGGTTGAGTGGGAACCCAGTAATATTTATTCCAATGAATAACTAGCTTTTTTTCCTTAAAAAAATTGCCCCCCTTTCTTACTCACGAAAGATAGATTTAGTGCTTCCGGTGTATCTCTCCCCTCTAGCAGGTGAAAGTTTCCGGCGAGACGGGAATCAAGAATTCTTTCCTTGCCTAAAATGGCGGAACCCATTAACTTTCGACTTACGAAGAATAGGCGAATCAATAAGTAACCCGGGGCAGAGAGGCTGGAAAAATAAACAGCTAAAAAAATTCTGTAATTAACTATAATTTATTTCATTCTAGCATTCCAGACTTCTAATTGTGCCAGATAGTTTTACCGAATGAAATTTAGATTTGACTTAAATCCTTTGCAAAACGCATGGGTCATTCGCTTTAAAATACCCGGAACCCCCAATAATTTTTCAAATTGGCACCTTTGACATATTCGCTGCCATTATTATTATTTTTTTCTGTTGTAGGTTTAACGATCACCTAGAGCAACTCAGTGGGCTATAAGCAGTCCCCCGTCCCTAATTTAGGGTCACTGGTTCCAGGGAAGGGCGAGAGCCAGCGCCATGAGACAAACGCAACATCCATGCCTCAATAGGATTCGAACCCGGACACATCTCGGACGAATGATCTTTCTTTCTTTCTTTCTTTGATTGGAGGTTTAACGACCACTGTGAGCAACTCAATGGGCTATAAGCAGTCGCCCGTCCCTAATTTAGGGTCACTGGTTCCAGGGAAGGGAGAGAGCCAGTGCCGTAAGACAAACACAACATCCATTCATTCATTGATTGGAGGTTTAACGACCACCGTGAGCAACTCAATGGGCTATAAGCAGTCGCCCGTCCCTAATTTAGGGTCACTGGTTCCAGGGAAGGGAGAGAGCCAGTGCCGTAAGACAAACACAACATCCATTCATTCATTGATTGGAGGTTTAACGACCACCGTGAGCAACTCAAATGGGCTATAAGCAGTCGCCCGTCCCTAATTTAGGGTCACTGGTTCCAGGGAAGGGAGAGAGCCAGTGCCGTAAGACAAACACAACATCCATTCATTCATTGATTGGAGGTTTAACGACCACCGTGAGCAACTCAAATGGGCTATAAGCAGTCGCCCGTCCCTAATTTAGGGTCACTGGTTCCAGGGAAGGGAGAGAGCCAGTGCCGTAAGACAAACACAACATCCATTCATTGATTGATTGGAGGTTTAACGACCACCGTGAGCAACTCAATGGGCTATAAGCAGTCACCCGTCCCTAATTTAGGGTCACTGGTTCCAGGGAAGGGAGAGAGCCAGTGCCGTAAGACAAACACAACATCCATTCATTCATTGATTGGAGGTTTAACGACCACCGTGAGCAACTCAAATGGGCTATAAGCAGTCGCCCGTCCCTAATTTAGGGTCACTGGTTCCAGGGAAGGGAGAGAGCCAGTGCCGTAAGACAAACACAACATCCATTCATTCATTGATTGGAGGTTTAACGACCACCGTGAGCAACTCAAATGGGCTATAAGCAGTCGCCCGTCCCTTAATTTAGGGTCACTGGTTCCAGGGAAGGGAGAGAGCCAGTGCCGTAAGACAAACACAACATCCATTCATTCATTGATTGGAGGTTTAACGACCACCGTGAGCAACTCAAATGGGCTATAAGCAGTCGCCTGTCCCTAATTTAGGGTCACTGGTTCCAGGGAAGGGAGAGAGCCAGTGCCGTAAGACAAACACAACATCCATTCATTCATTGATTGGAGGTTTAACGACCACCGTGAGCAACTCAAATGGGCTATAAGCAGTCGCCCGTCCCTAATTTAGGGTCACTGGTTCCAGGGAAGGGAGAGAGCCAGTGCCGTAAGACAAACACAACATCCATTCATTGATTGATTGGAGGTTTAACGACCACCGTGAGCAACTCAAATGGGCTATAAGCAGTCGCCCGTCCCTAATTTAGGGTTACTGGTTCCAGGGAAGGGAGAGAGCCAGTGCCGTAAGACAAACACAACATCCATGCCCGACCGGGATTCGAACCCGGACCCCTTACGGACGAATGATCAGAGGCCAGCGCCTTAGACCACTGCGCCACCGGGATGGCCCACTAGTTTCGGAAACGTTTATTAGCGTCACTAGTGGTTCCGTTGTACTTGTTACTTGCGACATGCTGTCTCCGCCTTGGCATTAGTAAAGTAGTTTACGCTCGGTGAATCATTTGAGTGCGGCAGTTAGCAGTATGGCAGTTACAGCCCTAACATAATCTCTTGTATTCATAACGACACATTTTTCAAAATGATTACCTGATTACCGCGAAGTAAATTATTTATATGTTTCACGCTATTTTCGACGTTAATAAGTCAATTTTTCATTTTATTATTACTACCATTATGTTACCCCAGGGCAAAATTTTCCCCCGAACCTTGTTCGCGCGTTCAGACATATTCTGCACCCCTGTGTCTGACCTGGAAAAAGCCACTGGCTTTGGCGTTTGCCGTTCACGTAATGAACCCACTTTTCATCTCCAGTGACAGTTAGATGAAGAAATGGATCCTTTTCCTGTTGGCTGAGCAAAGACTTGCAGATGGTGAAAGTTGGTGTGGGACACAAACTCCTTGTCTATAGACCTTGCCTACCTGTTGCAGGTGCTCGTGAACAGTAGACCATGATGCATTAAGCACGTAAAGAACCCACTTTTCATCTCCAGTGACAGTTTGATGAAGAAATGGATCCTTTTCCTGTCGGCTGAGCAAAGAGTTGCAGATGGTGAAACGCTGGGTTTTGTTGTCAGGTGAAAGTTGGTGTGGGACACAAACTCCTTGTCTATAGACCTTGCCTACTTGTTGCAGGTGCTCGTGAACAGTAGACCATGATGCATTAAGCACGTAAAGAACCCACTTTTCATCTCCAGTGACAGTTTGATGAAGAAATGGATCCTTTTCCTGTCGGCTGAGCAAAGAGTTGCAGATGGTGAAACGCTGGGTTTTGTTGTCAGGTGAAAGTTGGTGTGGGACACAAACTCCTTGTCTATAGACCTTGCCTACCTGTTGCAGGTGCTCGTGAACAGTAGACCATGATGCATTAAGCACGTAAAGAACCCACTTTTCATCTCCAGTGACAGTTTGATGAAGAAATGGATCCTTTTCCTGTCGGCTGAGCAAAGACTTGCAGATGGTGAAACGCTGGGTTTTGTTGTCAGGTGAAAGTTGGTGTGGGACACAAACTCCTTGTCTATAGACCTTGCCTACCTGTTGCAGGTGCTCTTGAACAGTAGACCATGATGCATTAAGCACGTAAAGAACCCACTTTTCATCTCCAGTGACAGTTCGATGAAGAAATGGATCCTTTACCTGTCGGCTGAGCAAAGAGTTGCAGATGGTGAAACGTTGGGTTTCGTTGTCAGGTGAAAGTTGGTGTGGGACACAAACTCCTTGTCTATAGACCTTGCCTACCTGTTGCAGGTGCTCTTGAACAGTAGACCATGATGCATTAAGCACGTAAAGAACCCACTTTTCATCTCCAGTGACAGTTCGATGAAGAAATGGATCCTTTACCTGTCGGCTGAGCAAAGAGTTGCAGATGGTGAAACGTTGGGTTTCGTTGTCAGGTGAAAGTTGGTGTGGGACACAAACTCCTTGTCTATAGACCTTGCCTACCTGTTGCAGGTGCTCTTGAACAGTAGACCATGATGCATTAAGATGTTGGGATAATTCATCAATCGTTTGACGAGGATCTGCCTCAATGGCTGCACGCAGAAGGTCATTGTCCAGCTCCGCGGGCTTTCCTGCACGAGGAGCATCAGAGAGGTCAAAATTGCCCGACTGGAATTGGGAGAACCAACGCCGGCACTTGTGGACATTTAACGCATTACGATCAACAGCGCAAATGTTATTGGTGGCCACGGTTGCAATGTTCCCCTTGTGAAATTCATACAGAATACAATGACGAACATGGTCCTCCTAGGGTTTTATGTCACTCATTTTGTTCTGCAAATCTGGAAGACAAAAAACACCTACATAAGTTAAAGATGAATAGTTCATTTACTTGTACATACACTCACTTTACGTTCAACGTACATAAACACCTTGCAACTGCTCCCCAAACTTAGCCCCCCCCCCCAAAAAAAAACGACATTACTTTCCAGTCCCCCCAATAATTGTCTTTTGTTGACTCTGCAGAACCACAACATTCTTTCCTTAGTTTCTTTTTGTGTTGATATTATCCTGTTTCCCAGTCTTTTATTGTCATTTTTCTTTTATTTTATTTCCTTAGATGACAATTTTATCCATCATGCTGAAAGAACTTTCAACTAAAGGACAATACATACATACATACACATCACTAAGCTGTTCTCTGAGATTCAGAGGTTAGCTCAAAAAAAGAAATACAAACTTCCAGATATTTTTACTTATTGTTGTCGTATAAAACTTCTCCATTTACAGCGATCTTGACATACAACTCGTGCTTCACTAATATCCATTACACGCCGTACACAAGATCTTTTATACTTCATACTCATAATCTTTTCTCATGCAGACACTCCTGAATCTGATCCACCCATGTCTTCCTTGGCCTTCCTCTGCCTTTCCTTCCTGCCACTTGGGTTGAAAATATTTTCTTAGTAAGCATTTCATCACTCATTCTTTCATACATACATACATACATACATACATACATATCACTAAGCTGTTCTCTGAGATTCAGAGGTTAGCTCCAAAAAGAAATACAAACTTCCAGATATTTTTACTTAGTGTTGTCGTATAAAACTTCTCCATTTACAGCGATCTTGACATACAACTCGTGCTTCACTGATATCCATTACATGCCGTACACAAGATCTTTTATACTTCATACTCATAATCTTTTTCTCATGCAGACACTCCTGAATCTGATCCACCCATGTCTTCCTTGGCCTTCCTCTGCCTTTCCTTCCTGCCATTGGGCTAAAAAGATTTTCTTAGTAAGCATCTCATCACTCATTCTTTCAACATGGCCAAACCACCGAAGCATATTGGTCTCCACCTTGCTAACAACATTTTGCTTCACAGCACACGACTGCAACACATCTTCATTCCTCACACAATCAGACAATGTCTTGCCCCCTGTAAATAACGCATTTCTCCATGCATGATATCAAAACTTTCACTATTTTAGATAATTCTGAGAACAAATAAAGGTAACTTGATCACGCTAGTTACGTTACATGAAATGACTTTTACAGAAAGTTCGTAAGTTGGGAGCTTTTGACCTTATCTTAGGTCTTCATCACGCCAATGGAGGACTATGTTTCAAAGCTACACAACTTCCAGGCATTTTATTTTGGACTGGACGAAAGATTGGATAAAAGCAACAATCTTAGTCCTCCATTGGTGTGATGAAGACCTAAGATAAGGTTAAAAGCTCTCAACTTACGAACTTTATTGTAAAAGTTTTTTTATGTAACGTAACTAGCGTGATCAAGTTACCTTTATTTGTTAATATTGTTACGTGTTTTGCCCATCATTGACATGTTTCAAAGCTACGCAACTTCCGGGCATTTTATTTTGGACTAGACGAAAGATTGGACCATTTTCTTATATTTGTGCGTCTTCAACATCCCACTGGGGACCTCATCCTGCAACAGGACAATGCAGCTCCCGAATTGTATCCGAATGGTTGGATGAACACTCCACCGACGTGACCTCGCTTCCTTGGCCAGCTAGATCACCTGACCTCAATCCCATCTAGCACATCTGTGATGCCATTGAGAGAGATGATCCCCCTCCATCAAATCTTCGTGAACTATGGGAGCTTGTTCAGGGGTCGTGGATCCGTATGGCTTCCCAACGCTTCCGGTGTCTTGTCGAGTCCATGCCGAGACGAATGGCCGCCGTCATCAGGCGGCGATTCGTCTCGTCATCATCAAGACAATGCAGCTCCCAAATTGTATCCGAATGGTTGGATGAACACTCCACCGACGTGGCCTCGCTTCCTTGGCCAGCTAGGTCACCTGATCTCAATCCCATCTAGCACATCTGTGATGCCATTGAGAGAGATGACCCCCCTCCATCAAATCTTCGTGAACTATGGGAGCTTGTTCAGGGGTCGTGGATCCGTATGGCTTCCCAACGCTTCCGGTGTCTTGTCGAGTCCATGCCGAGACGAATGGCCGCCGTCATCAGGCGGCGATTCGTCTCGTCATCATCAAGACAATGCAGCTCCCGAATTGTATCCGAATGTTTGGATGAACACTCCACTGACGTGACCTCGCTTCCTTGGCCAGCTAGATCACCTGACCTCAATCCCATCTAGCACATCTGTGATGCCATTGAGAGAGATGACCCCCTCCATCAAATCTTCGTGAACTATGGGAGCTTGTTCAGGGGTCGTGGATCCGTATGGCTTCCCAACGCTTCCGGTGTCTTGTCGAGTCCATGCCGAGACGAATGGCCGCCGTCATCAGGCGGCGATTCGTCTTGTCATCATCAAGACAATGCAGCTCCCGAATTGTATCCGAATGGTTGGATGAACACTCCACCGACGTGACCTCGCTTCCTTGGCCAGCTAGATCACCTGACCTCAATCCCATCTAGCACATCTGTGATGCCATTGAGAGAGATGACCCCCCTCCATCAAATCTTCGTGAACTATGGGAGCTTGTTCAGGGGTCGTGGATCCGTATGGCTTCCCAACGCTTCCGGTGTCTTGTCGAGTCCATGCCGAGACGAATGGCCGCCGTCATCAGGCGGCGATTCGTCTCGTCATCATCAAGACAATGCAGCTCCCGAATTGTATCCGAATGTTTGGATGAACACTCCACCGACGTGACCTCGCTTAATTGGCCAGCTAGGTAACCTGACCTCAATCCCATCTAGCACATCTGTGATGCCATTGAGAGAGATGACCCCCTCCATCAAATCTTCGTGAACTATGGGAGCTTGTTCAGGGGTCGTGGATCCGTATGGCTTCCCAACGCTTCCGGTGACTTGTCGAGTCCATGCCGAGACGAATGGCCGCCGTCATCAGGCGGCGATTCGTCTCGTCATCATCAAGACAATGCAGCTCCCGAATTGTATCCGAATGTTTGGATGAACACTCCACCGACGTGACCTCGCTTCCTTGGCCAGCTAGATCACCTGACCTCAATCCCATCTAGCACATCTGTGATGCCATTGAGAGAGATGGCCCCCCTCCATCAAATCTTCGTGAACTATGGGAGCTTGTTCAGGGGTCGTGGATCCGTATGGCTTCCCAACGCTTCCGGTGTCTTGTCGAGTCCATGCCGAGACGAATGGCAGCCGTCATCAGGCGGCGATTCGTCTCGTCATCATCAAGACAATGCAGCTCCCGAATTGTATCCGAATGTTTGGATGAACACTCCACTGACGTGACCTCGCTTCCTTGGCCAGCTAGATCACCTGACCTCAATCCCATCTAGCACATCTGTGATGCCATTGAGAGAGATGATCCCCCTCCATCAAATCTTCGTGAACTATGGGAGCTTGTTCAGGGGTCGTGGATCCGTATGGCTTCCCAACGCTTCCGGTGTCTTGTCGAGTCCATGCCGATACGAATGGCCGCCGTCATCAGGCGGCGATTCGTCTCGTCATCATCAAGACAATGCAGTTCCCGAATTGTATCCGAATGTTTGGATGAACACTCCACCGACGTGACCTCGCTTCCTTGGCCAGCTAGATCACCTGACCTCAATCCCATCTAGCACATCTGTGATGCCATTGAGAGAGATGATCCCCCTCCATCAAATCTTCGTGAACTATGGGAGCTTGTTCAGGGGCCGTGGATCCGTATGGCTTCCCAACGCTTCCGGTGTCTTGTCGAGTCCATGCCGAGACGAATGGTCGCCGTCATCAGGCGGCGATTCGTCTCGTCATCATCAAGACAATGCAGCTCCCGAATTGTATCCGAATGGTTGGATGAACACTCCACCGACGTGACCTCGTTTCCTTGGCCAGCTAGGTCACCTGATCTCAATCGAGCACATCTGGGATGCCATCGAGAGAGATGACCCCCCTCCATCAAATCTTCGTGAACTGTGGGAGCTTGTTCAGGGGTCGTGGATCCGTATGGCTTCCCAACGCTTCCGGTGTCTTGTCGAGTCTACGCCGAGACGAATGGTCGGCGTCATCAGGCGGCGATTCGTCTTGTCATCATCAAGACAATGCAGCTCCCGAATTGTATCCGAATGGTTGGATGAACACTCCACCGACGTGACCTCGTTTCCTTGGCCAGCTAGGTCACCTGATCTCAATCGAGCACATCTGGGATGCCATCGAGAGAGATGACCCCCCTCCATCAAATCTTCGTGAACTGTGGGAGCTTGTTCAGGGGTCGTGGATCCGTATGGCTTCCCAACGCTTCCGGTGTCTTGTCGAGTCCACGCCGAGACGAATGGTCGCCGTCATCAGGCGGCGATTCGTCTCGTCATCATCAAGACAATGCAGCTCCCGAATTGTATCCGAATGGTTGGATGAACACTCCACCGACGTGACCTCGCTTCCTTGGACAGCTAGGTCACCTGATCTCAATCGAGCACATCTGGGATGCCATCGAGAGAGATGACCCCCCTCCATCAAATCTTTGTGAACTGTGGGAGTTTGTTCAGGGGTCGTGGATCCGTATGGCTTCCCAACGCTTCCGGTGTCTTGTCGAGTCCATGCCGAGACGAATCACCACCGTCATCAGGGCGAAAGGGGGTGCTACACGTTTCTCGACAGGTATCTCTAATTCAATTGCTCTTCAGTGTATGCTGGATCATCGCACCGACTGCATCAGCATCCTATATGAACCTGACGTCTATTGGGTTGCCATTGCACAGAAGTGAGATTCATCAACTGCATGCTACACAACACTATTACTCAATCCAGGTTTCTCAGGTGCCAAACCACCCCAAGCACTGCCAATGATGGGCAGTGTTCAGTGACAGGCAATGTGATGGACACTAAGTGTGAAATCCTGGTTTCCATAGATGGCTTGAAATGATTCGCCATAGGACTGGGCGGCCAATACTTGGCATCACAGCACATCTCTGATTCAGGCTGTCAGGCATGTAAGGGCCCTGTCAAGGCATCAAACGTCCTTCTCATCATGAAGTTTGCCTTGGGTGATACATTCCAAAAGAACTGGTGTACACAACTTTCCTCATTCACCATCTACCACAAAGATAGACTGTGGCATTGGGGTGGTCAACATGTGACATAATATGGCTTCAAAACCAACGACTGTGCTTGCCTTCTCTCATCCACCGTGTACAGCAACGATAACATGCGATGTAATATGCTTCCGAACCGAAGGCTCCGCATGCCTTCTCTCATCCACCGTGTACAGCAACGATAACATGCGATGTAATATGCTTCCCAACCGAAGGCTCCGCATGCCTTCTCTCATCCACCGTGAACAGCAACGATAACATGCGATGTAATATGCTTCGAAACCGAAGGCTCCGCTTGCCTTCTCTCATCCACCGTGTACAGTAACGATAACATGCGATGTAATATGCTCCCAAACCGAAGGCTCCGCATGCCTTCTCTCATCCACCGTGTACAGCAACGATAACATGCGATGTAATATGCTTCCAAACCGAAGGCTCCGCATGCCTTCTCTCATCCACCGTGTACAGCAACGATAACATGCGATGTAATATGCTTCCAAACCGAAGGCTCCGCATGCCTTCTCTCATCCACCGTGCACAGCAACGATAACATGCGATGTAATATGCTTCCAAACCGAAGGCTCCGCATGCCTTCTCTCATCCACCGTGCACAGCAACGATAACATGCGATGTAATATGCTTCCGAACCGAAGGCTCCGCATGCCTTCTCTCATCCACCGTGTACAGCAACGATAACATGCGATGTAATATGCTTCCGAACCGAAGGCTCCGCATGCCTTCTCTCATCCACCGTGCACAGCAACGATAACATGCGATGTAATATGCTTCCAAACCGAAGGCTCCGCATGCCTTCTCTCATCCACCGTGTACAGCAACGATAACATGCGATGTAATATGCTTCCAAACCGAAGGCTCCGCATGCCTTCTCTCATCCACCGTGCACAGCAACGATAACATGCGATGTAATATGCTTCCAAACCGAAGGCTCCGCTTGCCTTCTCTCATCCACTGTAGACAGCAACAACGGACTATGACTTTGCGGTGTCAAACGTGACGTAATATCCTTCCAAACCGAAGGCTCCGCATGCCTTCTCTCATCCACCGTGTACAGCAACGATAACATGCGATGTAATATGCTTCCAAACTGAAGGCTCCGCATCCCTTCTCTCATCCACCGTGTACAGCAACGATAACATGCGATGTAATATGCTTCCAAACCGAAGGCTCCGCTTGCCTTCTCTCATCCACCGTGTACAGCAACGATAACATGCGATGTAATATGCTTCCAAACCGAAGGCTCCGCATGCCTTCTCTCATCCACTGTAGACAGCAACAACGGACTATGACTTTGCGGTGTCAAACGTGATGTAATATGCTTCCTAACCAAAGGCTGTGCACTGGCACACACAGGGTATTGATCTTCTGACTATTCCAAATACACACGCTTACAACATGCAAGTTCTCCAATCCCCAATTATACACAGACTTGCCAACCTTAAGAAGAGAAAAATCCTGCAATTTCAATGAAAATTCTGCAAGCTTATTTTTGTATGTTTGAAATATCAATGGACATAATTTTTTTTTTTTTTTTTTTTTTTGAGGTTTAACGACCACCGTGAGCAACTCAATGGGCTATAAGCAGTCGCCCGTCCCTAATTTAGGGTCACTGGTTCCAGGGAAGGGAGAGAGCCAGTGCCGTAAGACAAACACAACATCCACGCCTCACCGGGATTCGAACCCGGACCTCTTTCGGACGGATGATCAGAGGCCATCGCTTAGACCACTGCGCCACCGGGGCGGCAGACATAATTTGAAGCACTAAGGTTATGTTAAGGCATATAAAAAATGTAAAACACTTTCTGTTAAAAAATATTTAAAAAATTTCTGTTAAGTTATGCATCGATCTGGAGGATAACCCAAATTATGACGGAAGAGGAGAAATTCCTCGAAGTCGTCGCACTCTCATTTGAGCCTAAAGATTAACAGCGAAAAATTTCCGATTTCAGAAATTTTCCCTCCATTTTTAAACTGAAATACAAATATTTATGGAATAAAATGATATATAACAATACTGGGCAGAGACAACATCACAGGAAAAAGAAATTATGATTATGGAGAAAATCTTTATTTTGTTTACTTCCGTTTCTGAAAGGCAAAGTACCGTCCCGATGCGCATTTTTACGAATTGGTAAAATTATTCGACGCATAGTTTTACCCGCGAGAAAAAAATTCCTGACACATATTTTTACGCATTGAGAAAAATTCCCGATGTGTATTTTTACGAGTTGGTAAAATTTTGATGCATACTAAACGCGCAATTACGCATTTTGGCGTACTCTGGTCGGCACATCACTTGAGCCACACTCTCGTGGAGAGAGAGAGCTACTGCACGATGACACGAAGCCAGCAAGTCAAAGATGACATCGCGTGACACAGCACTCATAAGGTCTGGTAGAAAATCTAAGTGAATGGTGGCAGGGAGTTGAAATATTTCGATTGAGCAATATAAATATTAAAAAAATCTGTTAAAAAAGACCTCTAACCGTAAATCAGTAAAATTAAGCAGACATCTGTAAAAGTTGGCAAGTATGCAAGTCTATTTTTGAAAATTTCCCCATTTCGGCAACAACGCATGATGTTTTTGTCCTGCCACATGCATATTTTTTTGCAATGTTACTATCTGGGAACATTTTCTTAAAAAGCACACTTGCATGGTCAGCACAGCTTAAAGGTAAGTTATGTTACACGAGGAATGAAGTAAACAAGCACTCAGCATGGATAATCGCATCGGAATAGGAACTATCTCGAGCAAAATTTAATGTTTTGTTATTTTCCACGGACTTAGAATTGTCCACGTGTTTTTGCGTACGAATGTGATTAACGATATCTCCTTTGCCCTTGTAGACAACAAATAAAGGTAACTTGATCACGCTAGTTACGTTAACTGAAACTTTTACAAAAAGTTTGTAAGTTGGAAGCTTTCGACCTTATCTTAGGTCTTCATCACGCCAATGGAGGACTAAGATTGTTGCCAGATTTTACATTTGAATTTTTCCTATTTTTGTTGCCAAAACTTAGAATTGATCTCCAGATCATCAGAATGTAGAGAGGAGATTCGGAATTGCAAGTCATTGAGTTGAAAATAATTTCTGTGCTTTCACGGTAACGGAGGGCAAAACGATTATCAAAAGAAGCAATTCGTTTTGCTTCCTTCCAGTGGGGAACTGCAGATGTGTCTTCCATTGTCAAAATAGACAAGGCAGTATTGGGATTGGCTTTCGAAACATCTTTTCTATGTTCTAAAATTCTATGGCTAATGCTCCTGTATGTGCTTCCAATGTATAAGTTATCCCCAGTAGAAGAAGAGATAGGAATGCAGTAAACTCCTGGGAGGTTCAGGCTTTCAACTTTGTCCCTATCCCTTTGTAGAAGTTTCAAGATGTTTGGGGTAGATTTAATGGCAAGATGGTAACCAAAACTTCTAAAAAGAATCTGTAACTTATAAGCATAGGAAGGATGGTAAGGAACACAAGAAAGAAGATCTGAAATTCACAAGAAAGAAGATCTGAAATTCTGTGGTTCTGTTCCTTACCATCCTTCCTATGCTTATAAGTTACAGATTCTTTTTAGAAGTTTTGGTTACCATCTTGCCATTAAATCTACCCCAAACATCTTGAAACTTCTACAAAGGGATAGGGACAAAGTTGAAAGCCTGAACCTCCCAGGAGTTTACTGCATTCCTATCTCTTCTTCTACTGGGGATAACTTATACATTGGAAGCACATACAGGAGCATTAGCCATAGAATTTTAGAACATAGAAAAGATGTTTCAAAGCCAATCCCAATACTGCCTTGTCTATTTTGACAATGGAAGACACATCTGCAGTTCCCCACTGGAAGGAAGCAAAACGAATTGCTTCTTTTGATAATCGTTTTGCCCTCCGTTACCGTGAAAGCACAGAAATTATTTTCAACTCAATGACTTGCAACTCCGAATCTCCTCTCTACATTCCGTTGATCTGGAGATCAATTCTAAGTTTTGGCAACAAAAATAGGAAAAATTCAAATGTAGAATCTGGCAACAATCTTAGTCCTCCATTGGCGTGATGAAGACCTAAGATAAGGTCGAAAGCTTCCAACTTACGAACTTTTTGTAAAAGTTTCAGTTAACGTAACTAGCGTGATCAAGTTACCTTTATTTGTTAATATTGTTACGTGTTTTGCCCATAATCGTCCTGTAGACAACAGAAAAATCACACCTACAAATAGAGCAAAAGGCAAATGGTTGGCACTTCCTTGATTCGATTATACACGGATAATCTGTCGTATACTTCTTAAAAACAGACTGATATTTTCTACCAGCCATCGCTTGATTAAACACGTGCACAAAAAGTTCTCAGAAATTCCTGTGAAGACAGACGAAGTATCGGAGTCAGTATGTACGGTGTGCGCCAAGGCCAAGCCCGCTCCTACTCCGTGCCTGCAGTGCCAGAGATCATTAGCGGACAGAAGAGTAAACATGGCTGCCAACGGCCATGCAACGGCAGAGCAAAACTGCTCGCTGCTGACTCAGAAAGGAAAGGTCACTTCTCCGCAAATAAACTGATGCCTTGGAGAACTTCAAACTTTTCCCCTCGTTACTTTTTAATTTACGCTACGATAATCAACGAAGTTCTCCGATGCCTTGGAGAACTTCGAACTTTTCCCTCGTTACTTTTTTATTTACGCTACGGTAATCAACGAAGTTCTCCGACGCCTTGGAGAACTTCGAACTTTTCTCCTCGTTACTTTTTAATTTACGCTACGGTAATCAACGAAGTTCTCCGACGCCTTGGAGAACTTCGAACTTTTCTCCTCGTTACTTTTTAATTTACGCTACGGTAATCAACGAAGTTCTCCGATGCCTTGGAGAACTTCGAACTTTCTCCTCGTTACTTTTTAATTTACGCTACGGTAATCAACTAAGTTCTCCGATGCCTTGGAGAACTTCGAACTTTTCTCCTCGTTACTTTTTAATTTACGCTACGGTAATCAACTAAGTTCTCCGATGCCTTGGAGAACTTCGAACTTTTCTCCTCGTTACTTTTTAATTTACGCTACGGTAATCAACGAAGTTCTCCGATGCCTTGGAGAACTTCGAACTTTTCTCCTCGTTACTTTTTAATTTACGCTACGGTAATCAACAAAGTTCTCCGACGCCTTGGAGAACTTCGAACTTTTCTCCTCGTTACTTTTTAATTTACGCTACGGTAATCAACGAAGTTCTCCGATGCCTTGGAGAACTTCGAACTTTTCTCCTCGTTACTTTTTAATTTACGCTACGGTAATCAACGAAGTTCTCCGATGCCTTGGAGAACTTCGAACTTTTCTCCTTTTCTCCTCGTTACTTTTTAATTTACGCTACGGTAATCAACGAAGTTCTCCGATGCCTTGGAGAACTTCGAACTTTTCTCCTCGTTACTTTTTAATTTACCCTACGGTAATCAACGAAGTTCTCCGCTGCCTTGGAGAACTTCGAACTTTTCCCTCGTTACTTTTTAATTTACGCTATGGTAATCAACGAAGTTCTCCGATGCCTTGGAGAACTTCGAACTTTCTCCTTGTTACTTTTTAATTTACGCTACGGTAATAAACGAAGTTCTCCGATGCCTTGGAGAACTTCGAACTTTTCCCCTCGTTACTTTTTAATTTACGCTACAGAAATCATGATGGAATCCGGCAATATTAATTTCCAATCCGGAATTCTGGGAAGTGTAACAAAACCCGGCATTGCCGGCTTAAACCTGAAGAGTTGGCACGTCTGTATACACATTCTGCCTGTTGACTTCACCAGTAAGATGTAATATAGCTTCATCTGAAAAGATGACATACGGCATGAAGTCATTATTATGGTTAATGAGGTTCAATTAGCGAGTGACAGTTGAACCAACTATGCTCGTTAATGGAGTCTTCTGTAACCCTAATTGTATGCTCAAAGCTGGAAATTATTAGAAACACAAAATGGCAATCAGACAGGTGCCATCTTCAGTTACATATACAAATACAACTATCATGTTCAGATGGCATTATAAACAGCTCACTGCAAAGAATTAAGATGTGTATGTGGTATATGTATAGTGGCAATTTGATAAAAATTCAAGATTTAAGCGACTTTGAAAAAAGCCATATGTTAGCGAGTGTCAAGCATCTCTGAAATGGCAAACATCAGCTATGCAAGAACATTTGTTCTTGCATAGCTGATGTTTGCCATTTCAGAGATGCTTGCAGGAACAAATGTTATGCAAGAACAAATGTTATGCAAGAACAAATGTTAAAGCTATGCAAGAACAAATGTTCTTGCATAGCTGATGTTTGCCATTTCAGAGATGCTTGCAGGAACAAATGTTATGCAAGAACAAATGTTCTTGCATAGCTGATGTTTGCCATTTCAGAGATGCTTGCAGGAACAAATGTTATGCAAGAACAAATGTTAAAGCTATGCAAGAACAAATGTTCTTGCAAGCATCTCTGAAATGGCAAACATCAGCTATGCAAGAACAAATGTTCTTGCAAGCATCTCTGAAATGGCAAACATCAGCTATGCAAGAACAAATGTTCTTGCATAGCTTTAACATTTGTTCTTGCATAACATTTGTTCCTGCAAGCATCTCTGAAATGGCAAACATCAGCTATGCAAGAACATTTGTTCTTGCATAACATTTGTTCCTGCAAGCATCTCTGAAATGGCAAACATCAGCTATGCAAGAACAAATGTTCTTGCATAGCTTTAACATTTGTTCTTGCATAGCTGATGTTTGCCATTTCAGAGATGCTTGCAGGAACAAATGTTATGCAAGAACAAATGTTAAAGCTATGCAAGAACATTTGTTCTTGCATAGCTGATGTTTGCCATTTCAGAGATGCTTGCAAGAACAAATGTTATGCAAGAACAAATGCCATTTCAGAGATGCTTGCAAGAACAAATGTTAAAGCTATGCAAGAACATTTGTTCTTGCATAGCTGATGTTTGCCATTTCAGAGATGCTTGCAAGAACAAATGTTATGCAAGAACAAATGTTAAAGCTATGCAAGAACAAATGTTCTTGCATAGCTGATGTTTGCCATTTCAGAGATGCTTGCAAGAACAGATGTTATGCAAGAACAAATGTTAAAGCTATGCAAGAACATTGTTCTTGCATAGCTGATGTTTGCCATTTCAGAGATGCTTGCAGGAACAAATGTTATGCAAGAACAAATGTTAAAGCTATGCAAGAACATTTGTTCTTGCATAGCTGATGTTTGCCATTTCAGAGATGCTTGCAGGAACAAATGTTACGCAAGAACAAATGTTAAAGCTATGCAAGAACATTTGTTCTTGCATAGCTGATGTTTGCCATTTCAGAGATGCTTGCAAGAACAAATGTTATGCAAGAACAAATGTTAAAGCTATGCAAGAACATTTGTTCTTGCATAGCTGATGTTTGCAATTTCAGAGATGCTTGCAAGAACAAATGTTATGCAAGAACAAATGTTAAAGCTATGCAAGAACATTTGTTCTTGCATAGCTGATGTTTGCCATTTCAGAGATGCTTGCAGGAACAAATGTTATGCAAGAACAAATGTTAAAGCTATGCAAGAACATTTGTTCTTGCATAGCTGATGTTTGCCATTTCAGAGATGCTTGCAGGAACAAATGTTATGCAAGAACAAATGTTAAAGCTATGCAAGAACATTTGTTCTTGCATAGCTGATGTTTGCCATTTCAGAGATGCTTGCAAGAACAAATGTTAAAGCTATGCAAGAACATTTGTTCTTGCATAGCTGATGTTTGCCATTTCAGAGATGCTTGCAGGAACAAATGTTATGCAAGAACAAATGTTAAAGCTATGCAAGAACATTTGTTCTTGCATAGCTGATGTTTGCCATTTCAGAGATGCTTGCAGGAACAAATGTTATGCAAGAACAAATGTTAAAGCTATGCAAGAACATTTGTTCTTGCATAGCTGATGTTTGCCATTTCAGAGATGCTTGTAAGAACAAATGTTATGCAAGAACAAATGTTAAAGCTATGCAAGAACATTTGTTCTTGCATAGCTGATGTTTGCCATTTCAGAGATGCTTGCAGGAACAAATGTTATGCAAGAACAAATGTTAAAGCTATGCAAGAACATTTGTTCTTGCACAGCTGATGTTTGCCATTTCAGAGATGCTTGCAAGAACAAATGTTATGCAAGAACAAATGTTAAAGCTATGCAAGAACATTTGTTCTTGCATAGCTGATGTTTGCCATTTCAGAGATGCTTGCAGGAACAAATGTTATGCAAGAACAAATGTTAAAGCTATGCAAGAACATTTGTTCTTGCATAGCTGATGTTTGCCATTTCAGAGATGCTTGCAGGAACAAATGTTATGCAAGAACAAATGTTATGCAAGAACAAATGTTAAAGCTATGCAAGAACATTTGTTCTTGCATAGCTGATGTTTGCCATTTCAGAGATGCTTGCAGGAACAAATGTTATGCCAGAACAAATGTTAAAGCTATGCAAGAACATTTGTTCTTGCATAGCTGATGTTTGCCATTTCAGAGATGCTTGCAGGAACAAATGTTATGCAAGAACAAATGTTAAAGCTATGCAAGAACATTTGTTCTTGCATAGCTGATGTTTGCCATTTCAGAGATGCTTGCAGGAACAAATGTTATGCAAGAACAAATGTTAAAGCTATGCAAGAACATTTGTTCTTGCATAGCTGATGTTTGCCATTTCAGAGATGCTTGCAAGAACAAATGTTATGCAAGAACAAATGTTAAAGCTATGCAAGAACATTTGTTCTTGCATAGCTGATGTTTGCAATTTCAGAGATGCTTGCAAGAACAAATGTTATGCAAGAACAAATGTTAAAGCTATGCAAGAACATTTGTTCTTGCATAGCTGATGTTTGCCATTTCAGAGATGCTTGCAAGAACAAATGTTCTTGCATAGCTGATGTTTAGCAGAAACAGGAAGTAGGTTAACCACCAGAATTAAAGAACACAAAGCAGCAATAAGGTACAGCTCAAATAAAACAGGATTAGACAGGCACATACAAGAAACTGGCCACAAAATGGACTGGGACTCCTTAAAAGTGATCAAACATCAATCCCATGCATATCCGGAAATTAGAGGAATCCCTGGAAATTTACAAGACACAAGGTGGCAACATCAATGACCATGCTGGATGGAAAATCCATTAGGCTTGGTGACCTGTGGAAGTAGAAGGAAGCAAGAACTCCTGACAAAGATCTAGTGTTTAGATCGAAAATTTGAGGGGTAATGTACCTTAATAAATTTATCCTCGATAATTCCAGTTAAATATTTATAATACTGAAAGTGATAAGAGGAAGCCATGAAGTCATTAATTACTAGAAGATTTGTGTCGAGGGTGTACAATAGGGTGGTCCACTTTGCAGTGGAAAAAAAAAAAGGTATTCAAATCATGGTTCCACATAGCGTAATTTTGTCCATTATGATGTAGTAATGTGTGCACCAAATTTTAGCTCGAGACGTGGAAGTTTAGTGGTCGCCCAGAAGCTTACTTTTGGTAGCTAACTCAAATCTCTTCTTTTCAGGTATAAACAACCATGTCATTATCTAGCTTGAGATCTGCCCCCACTAACTGGCTTCTTGGAAAGCCAATCTCTAACTTCTCTACAGCAAGACTTCCCCGTGGATTGGATGTGCTGCGGATGGTCTAGTTTTACGATGGTCTAGTTTTATTCGTGTAGACAGATGCTGACTGATAAACCACGCATGGCGCTGTAGCGTAAATTCGAACGCACTCGACTAGTTATCGAGAGTTCTGGGGTTTGATCCCAGCAGTGCCGGAATACAATTTTTCAGTCGCTATGCGTTGTTTAAAAAATAACGTGGAAAGAGTGATGACATCGTCCATTTACATTATCTCCACGTATTTGATATATATTAACCATTTCTATCGCCCTTTGAATTTATCAGCTACAATTAAAATAGCTGTTGCGTTAAATGCCACCAGATGACGACATCTCAGTTGCTGAGACCATCAATACGTATTCATGTAGTCAGATGCTGACTGATAAACCACGCATGGCGCTGAGAATTGTTGGCGCCGTAGCGTAAATTCGAACGCACTCGACTAGTTATCGAGAGTTCTGGGGTTCGATCCCAGCGGTGCCGGAATACAATTTTTCAGTCGCTATGCGTTGTTTAAAAAATAACGTGGAAAGAGTGATGACATCGATCCATTTACATTATCTCCACGTATTTGATATATATTAACCATTTCTATCGCCCTTTGAATTTATCAGTTACAATTAAAATAGCTGCTGCGTTAAATGCCACCAGATGACGACATCTCAGTTGCCGAGACCATCAATACGTATTCGTATAGTCAGATGCTGACTGATAAACCACGCATGGTGCTGAGAATTGTTGGCGCCGTAGCGTAAATTCGAACGCACTCGACTAGTTATCGAGAGTTCTGGGGTTCGATCCCAGCAGTGCCGGAATACAATTTTTCAGTCGCTATGTGTTGTTTAAAAAATAATGTGGAAAGAGTGATGACATCGTCCATTTCCATTTTCCATTTACTAGTTTTACCATTTAGAAGAGGGCAAGAGCTTGTCAGTGAGTTACAAATTGACCTGTGAAACGGTTGTGATTGTTTGGAAGCGTGCGAGGATTCCTACCCAGCGGATTGATTCGTGTGTGAGAAAACTCTCAAAACTTTATGAACGATATTTAGCTGTGAAGAAGCACCGTACTCGTCAAGGAGAAAATGACCGTGTGTGCGAGGATATGTTCAGAAGTGATCAAGAAGAATTGTTTGATGTTGACGTGAAAAATGCTATAATGTAAATGAAAAACGACGAAGACCAGGTATTGCTCCAGAAACAAAGAGATGTCTTTTCATGTAGTATGAGTGGCGCTGACTTAAAAACAACAGAAAAAGAAATTAGGAAAAGACAGTGGGAGGAAAAAGATAGAAAGGCGACACAGAAATATAAAGAAAGAGAGAGCAAATGTCTTCCTGGGAAAACTGCAGAGCTTTCTTCATCATCTTCACATAGCTCCGAAAGCGAAGGCGAATATCAACCTGTAGCGTCCACATCTGCCGCACCTTCTACTCCATTCCCATCCAAACGACGTAAAAATATATTTACGTTACCAGAAGTCGTCGGAGCCCTGGATCGAGTCAATCTTCCGGATAGAGGAGCTGTATTCGTTGCTGGAGCCGTTGCAGGGGCGCTTGGACACGATATTTCCTAAATCACCCTTTCCAGAAGCTCCATTAGGCGCTCTAGAAGATTGGAAAGACAGAAAGCCGCAGCAGCTGAACAAAAGAAATCGTCTTTGGAGGGGCCTTTTCTTTTACATTGGGATGGCAAACTTTTGCCCGATATTGATGGATCCAAGGTGACAGTTGATCGCATTGCTGTACTTCTCACTGGAAATGGCCAAGAACAGCTTTTGGGAATTCCCAAGATAGACAGAGGAACAGGGAAAGCTCAGGCACAAGCTTGCGTTGAAGCAATCGAGAAATGGAATGTTAAGTCTGAAATCAAAGGACTTGTGTTTGATACGACGGCGAGTAATACTGGGCTTCACGCAGGAGCTTGCACAACAATTGAAAAAACCCTAGGCAGTGAACTCGTTTGGATTGCATGCCGCCATCATGTTACGGAGATTATACTTTCAGCTGTTTTCTTATGTGTATTCGGTTCTACTGGAGGTCCAGAAACAGCACTCTTCAACCGCTTTCAGAAAGGGTGGCCAACGATTAATCAAAGTGCTTATAGTGCAGCAGACATTGACCTCTTTCAGGATCCTATATTAAACAGATTACGACAAGAAATGCTGGAGTATTTACCAAGTGCATTGGAAAAACAGCAACCAAAAGACGATTATCAAGGACTTCTGCGCTTGTCTCTTTTGTTTCTTGGTGGAGGAAGTGGCATGGAAACATTTCGAGCTCCTGGCCCTACACATCATGCTCGATGGCTGGCTAAAGGCATTTACGCTTTAAAAATATGCCTCTTTCAAAATCGGTTTCAGTTAACACCTCGAGAGACAATAAATACAGTGAATTTGGCTTTGTTTGTAAGCCTGGTTTATTACGTGAAGTATTGGAATGAAGCACCACTTAGAATTAGAGCTCCATATAATGATATCTAGTTTCTAAGTCTCCTAAAACTTTACCCTAATAAAAAATTGGCGAGAAAGCCTACAATGCTTTTGCCAGGCACCTTTGGTTTCTTTCTGAGCACTTGGTAGCCTTAGCTTTTTTTGACGATCGAGTGCACACGAAAACTTAAGAAAAAATGGTCAAGAATCTGAAACATCCACAGCTGCTAGATTTTCCGCGACATACAGCAATATCTGAGGAAAAAGATCTCAATCTAGAAAATTTTGTAACTGAAAGGACTAGCTTCTTCTTCGATGTCCTTTTTGTTGGAGGAAAAATTAAATCTAAAGCGTTTCTGAAAATGCAACCCCAACAGTGGAGAAATGATCCTGTTTTCATTGAACTTTGTGAACGTTGCTGTAAGATGAGGGTTGTGAATGACACTGCCGAGCGAGGCATCAGTATGATTAAAAAATACAACCAGTCACTTACCAAGGACGAAGAACAAAAGCAGTTCATTCTTCGACTGGCGGCAAATCATAGAAAACAGTTTCCTTCACCATCGAAGGCATCTCTTATGTCATAATTATTCAATTTTCGAAATTTTTCATTTTCAGTTATGTAGTACCCAAAAGTTAAATATTGGGAGACCCCTAAATATCGTTTTTTTGCAAAACCCTTTGGTGTACTTATCATTCACATACTATGGCATAAAATAAAAGTTGTGGAGAAAGAATATTTAAAACTTTTTTTTTTTTTTTTGGACCACCCTAGTGTACAATGTGTGGTGTACAAACAACAAAACAAGCAGAAACATGAGATATCCACAGCTATGACAGATCATGTGATAGCTACGGAACAAGATATAATGGCAAGGAATTTATCTGGGCTCTAAACCTCTGATATACAAAAAACTTAAATAAATAACTTGCCTTGAGCTGCGTGTGCTCAATTCGCAAGTTGCTCAACAACTTGCCATCAGCCCTAGACGTGTCTTCTTCAAGAACTTCTCGTAACTTCATCACTTCCTCTTGTGAAAACAAAGCAGCTTGCAGCTTCTCCTGTCAAAGAGAGAGACAGAGGTGATGTGAAATAGGAATGGCACCATGTTTTTAATTACGGATAAAATGATTCTACACAGCACAAATAGTAAAGCTTAAAAAACTCAATTTCACTTAGTAGTTCTAATTCTGACTATTATATAGCTCTAATTATTGTACTATTCTCTTTTACGTGCGATATTTCAAAGTAACTTGTACAAAAACTAGCGGATAATGCTTACCTTGGCATTCCTTTCTAGCGACTGGAACATTTCACGCACATGTTTTCCGGTCCTTTGTTGATGTTATTGTCCTAAAGTCCGTTGTATGCGATGACTGGCTTTGCTTCTCACACTTTTTGCTGGGTATACTCATTGGATCTTTGCCTGAGGATTCAAACATCAATTTTTACCGTTCTTTATACTGCCCAGAGTATGGGCGAAAATTTCGAGTATAAAGAACGGTAAAAATTGATGTTTGAATCCTAAGGCAAAGATCCAATGAGTATACCCAGCGAAAAGTGTGAGAAGTAAAGCCAGTTATCGCATACAACGGACTTTAGGACAATAACATCAACAAAGACCGGGAAAACACGTGCGTGAAATGTTCCCGTCGCTAGAAAGGAATGCCAAGGTAAGCATTATCCGCTAGTTTTTTGTACAAGTTGCTTAAAATACTGCTATTTAACACCAACAATTATCATAGATATCAATGGGAAATGAATCTCCCAGATAAAATAATTCTTCACAGTTACATTGGAGGGACAAAGAGATATCGTTACTGGTGCCAAGTTATTTCTTCATGGTGCTTCCTGAAGCACTGATGAATTACGATCCGTATCCATTCTTGGATTAGAACAGGGGCGCACAACCTTTTGACACTTAAGGGACGATTTCAGATAGACTGAACTAAAGATTAAAACTAGCGGTCGCCACTTGGCGACTGGATAAAATAAAATCTCCAGTAGAAAAAGTAACTTTAGGCGCCACGCTCGAAAATTTGCCATTTTTCATTGCTAAAGAATTAATTTGCACTTTTAAAAGGCTCCTGTTATAGGAAATGTATTTTCAAATCATCCAGCTCGTGCACATTGAAAAACAGCCCTTTCCTCCACAAATAAGTGGGTACGATCTATTTATAGATTCACTCTTCAAGAACGGGGACGGCTGTTTGTTTTTCCACTTAAGTTGGTGCACAAAGTAACCATATCAGGAATGGACACCTGTAGCTTTAGATGGAACTGTGTCATTACCACTCTTCTTCAGCAGCTCGTTTTGTAAAGTTTGGTTTCTCTGAAAATACAAGATTTTTCCATTGCATAGGCACTTCTTGCTTATCATCAAATAAAATGGGCATGCATTTTCCATTTTGTTTACAAAAAGAAATCAAAGGTAGAAAATTGGGACTTCACTTTCCACGGCGCGCTCCGTCTTTCATTCCACGCAGAGTCGCGTTTCCTATGCACATGTGAAGTTGGCTTTAAATAAAATAAAATAAAAAAAAAAAAACCTCTTGTCTGCCCCTTAATACAGTAAAATGTTACTAAGGAATGGGTGAACACAAGTTTTTCAGCGAAATTATATACACTGGCGGGAAAAAAAAATCCCAACACCAAGAAGGGGTTGTGTTAGATAAACGACAGTTGGTAGGCGGTGAGAGTGCATCTGTAAGATGACGTCTATGCAAATTTCGCGCTCGGCGCATACGTGTGGCGCTAGTAGCGCCCCTCGGATCATGCAAAGCAGGCTTGCTGTAAATACGCGCTGTAACGTTCATGAGCGTTAGTTATCATTCAGATTCGACGTAGTGTGTTGATGTTAGTCAAGAATGCCTTTAAGAAGACGAAGAAGCCATTATCAACAGCTCGCGGAGTTTGAACGAGGTCGTGCAATAGGGCTACGAGAAGGTGGATTTTCTTTCCGCAATATTACAGAACGACTTGACAGGAATGTAGCCACTGTGCATGATTGCTGGCAGCGGTGGTCAAGGGAAGGTACTGCCTCAAGGAGACCGGGTTCTGGCCGGCCACGTGGCACTACTGAGAGGGAAGACCGCTGTGTACGACGTATGGCTGTGACGCATCGTACTGCATCTGCGGCAGCAATTTGAGCTGCAGTTGCCACCACAGTGACACAACGAACTGTTGCAAATCGTTTATGTGAAGGACAGCTCCGAGCCAGACGCCCTGTTGCGTGCATTCCACTTACTCCAAACCACTGCCGTTTGCGACGTCAGTGGTGTCAAGCTAGAGCTCATTGGAGGACGGAGTGGAGATCTGTTGTGTTTTCTGATGAAAGCCGGTTCTGCCTGGGTGCCAGTGATGGCCGTGTGTTGGTTAGAAGGAGGCCAGGTGAGCCCCTGCAACCAACCTGTCTGCGGCCGAGACACACTGGTCCTACACCTGGAGTTATGGTCTGGGGAGCAATTTCCTATGACAGCAGGAGCACTCTCGTGGTTATCCCACGCACCCTGACGGCACAGTTGTACGTCGGTCTGGTGATTCAACCTGTTGTGCTGCCATTCATGAACAGCATTCCAGGGGGTGTTTTCCAACAGGATAACGCTCGCCCGCATACCGCTGTTGTAACCCAACATGCTCTACAGAGTGTCGACATGTTGCCGTGGCCTGCTAGATCACCAGATCTTTCACCAATCGAGCACGCATGGGACATCATTGGACGACAACTCCAGCGTCACCGCCAACCAGCATTAACCGTCCCTGTATTGACCGACCAAGTGCAACAGGCATGGAAATCCATCCCACAAACTGACATCCAGCACCTGTACGACACAATGCATGAACGTTTGCGTGCTTGCATTCAACATTCTGGCGGTTACACCAGTTATTAATGTACCAGCATTTCACATTTAAAATGGCTCTTCTCGCACTTACATTAAGCTGTGATCTTGAAACCTTAATCGATTAAATATGTTACCTATACAAATGTATTGTCGCCATTTCATTCCTCTGCAACTATTTTTTCGTGGTGTTGGGATTTTTTTTTTCCATCAGTGTATAAAACATCAGTACTGTATTGGTCACTCTGCCGTGAAAATCATTTTTACGAGTGACGGAAAAGGCCGATTCCATCACAGGCGGAATAAGTACCAATTTTGAAATTTAATTTAGCTTTAAAAAAGCGGAAAAGAAAAAAAAAAAAACACTTTCCGTATTGATTGGTTTTGAAGAACAGACTGTTAGAAATAACAAAAACTGTGCTTCACTAGAAAAAAATGAAAATACGAAGTTGTTCTTTTTCACTATTACTGAAGCTATTAAAAACGAGAAACGTAATCAGAAAAAAATATAACATAAGAATATAACCAGAAAGTGAAAAGAAAGTGCATCTTGGAGTAAGAAAAATTCGAAATTTAGAAAACTACGGAACATTTTCATCTGTTATTATATTTGCACTTTTAAGGTATTAACCTCTTGCAAAGTGCGCATAGTTTACGTGCAATTAATAAATGAAAAAACCATTTGAAAGAACCACTCACTCACCATAAAGATCATGGCAACCTCCAATGACAACACACTTCCAACACGTCATTCATCGTGATGTAACTGGGCTTCCAAGGTTTACAGACTTCTGGCTTACGCTTCTTATTTTCGGGTGTGAAACATCGTATTTTTTTTTCTTTTCCTTAGCCTTATAAGATGTTACTATAATGCTTGTCAATTCGATTAAAAATCACACATACAACTCATTCATACAATTCAAGTAAAAACTATGTACATAACCTTACATTCACAGGTGATTAAACCTTGGTCAACTCTAATTATCAAACTCCTCCTTCTGTTTCACAACCTCTGCTACTCCCACTGCAAGTGTCACACCCATTCAGCCCCTCACATTCAATCCTCTAGTACTTTCAACAGGCCCCTGTCAGCTTCAGGAGGCAGGTGTGTCTCACCCGCCCACCACAGCTCAAGTGAGCAGAGCATACAAGGCCTGGGCTCCAGTCGCTATCGGAATAAAAAAGAAGCTAAGACAGCATTGACCCAATACTGTATGGAAAATCAAAAATGTCCAAGGTATATTAAAAGATATTAAAATTATTAAGAGCTGTAAAAACGAAAAGCAGTTAAGAATTGCAGAATCAGTGTTAATTGAAAAAAACAGATCAAGATTATGCAACATTAATGAGCCAAGTAACCTAAACGAACAATGGAAAGCCCTAATAAAAATTGAACAGCAGCGTAAAAAGAAAGAGGGAAAAAAGAGCAGCAGGGACAATAGATGGCGCCAGAGACACAACGATTCAGAGATAGCGACCGGAGCCCAGGCCTCGATGGCTCTGCTCACTTGAGCTGTGGTGGGCGGGTGAGACACACCTGCCTCCTGAAGATGACAGAGGCCTGTCGAAAGTACTAGAGGATTGGATGTGAGGGGCTGAATGGGTGTGACAATTGCAGTGGGAGTAGCAGAGGTTGTGAAACAGAAGGAGGAGTTCCATAATTAGAGTTGACTAAGGTTTAATCACCTGTGAATGTAAGGTTTATGTACATAGTTTTTACTTGAATTGTATGAATGAGTTGTATGTGTGATTTTATCGAATTGACAAGCATTATAGTAACATCTTATAAGGCTAAGGAAAAAAAAAAAAAAAAAAACGATGTTTCACACCCGAAAATAAGAAGCGTAAGCAAGAAGTCTGTAAACCTTGGAAGCCCAGTTACATCACGATGAATGACGTGTTGGAAGTGTGTTGTCATTGGAGGTTACCATGATCTTTATGGTGAGTGAGTGGTTCTTTCTAATGGTTTTGTCATTTTCATCTGTGCTAAAACAATCATTTTCAGGTGACGAGCGGCATGAATAACATCCAATAAACAGTCCCAAAAATGTTTGATGAATGTTAGAATTTTGAAAACATGAAAATAAACTTTGAACAAATGATTGAATATTATTTCATAGATTTTTTATTTCCGTAGTATATTTCATGTTTCCCGTATTCCGTAGCGATCGACGATTTCCGTAGTGACTATGGAGAATTAGTAGCATTTGGAAGATCTGAGGTGGGCAAACAGGAAAAAATGACAAATCATTAAAATTCTACCAAGACGTTTTCTGTAGGGGAAAAAACCGACAACCAGATTTTTTATTTCCGCAGCATATTCGATGTTTCCGTACTCCACAGCGATCGACGATTTCAATAGTGACTGTGAAGAATTCGTAGCATTTGGAAGGTCTGAGGTGGGAAAACAGGAAAAAATGACAAATCATTAAAATTCTACCAAGACGTTTTCTGTAGGGGAAAAACCGACAACCAGATTTTTTATTTCCGCAGCATATTCGATGTTTCCGTACTCCACAGCGATCGACGATTTCAATAGTGACTGTGAAGAATTCGTAGCATTTGGAAGGTCTGAGGTGGGAAAACAGGAAAAAATGACAAATCATTAAAATTCTACCAAGACGTTTTCTGTAGGGGAAAAAACCGACAACCAGATTTTTTATTTCCGCAGCATATTCGATGTTTCCGTACTCCACAGCGATCGACGATTTCAATAGTGACTGTGAAGAATTCGTAGCATTTGGAAGGTCTGAGGTGGGAAAACAGGAAAAAATGACAAATCATTAAAATTCTACCAAGACGTTTTCTGTAGGGGAAAAAACCGACAACCAGATTTTTTATTTCCGCAGCATATTCGATGTTTCCGTACTCCACAGCGATCGACGATTTCAATAGTGACTGTGAAGAATTCGTAGCATTTGGAAGGTCTGAGGTGGGCAAACAGGAAAAAATGACAAATCATTAAAATTCTACCAAGACGTTTTCTGTAGGGGAAAAAACCGACAACCAGATTTTTTATTTCCGCAGCATATTCGATGTTTCCGTACTCCACAGCGATCGACGATTTCAATAGTGACTGTGAAGAATTCGTAGCATTTGGAAGGTCTGAGGTGGGAAAACAGGAAAAAATGACAAATCATTAAAATTCTACCAAGACGTTTTCTGTAGGGGAAAAACCGACAACCAGATTTTTTATTTCCGCAGCATATTCGATGTTTCCGTACTCCACAGCGATCGACGATTTCAATAGTGACTGTGAAGAATTCGTAGCATTTGGAAGGTCTGAGGTGGGAAAACAGGAAAAAATGACAAATCATTAAAATTCTACCAAGACGTTTTCTGTAGGGGAAAAAACCGACAACCAGATTTTTTATTTCCGCAGCATATTCGATGTTTCCGTACTCCACAGCGATCGACGATTTCAATAGTGACTGTGAAGAATTCGTAGCATTTGGAAGGTCTGAGGTGGGCAAACAGGAAAAAATGACAAATCATTAAAATTCTACCAAGACGTTTTCTGTAGGGGAAAACCGACAACCAGATTTTTTATTTCCGCAGCATATTCGATGTTTCCGTACTCCACAGCGATCGACGATTTCAATAGTGACTGTGAAGAATTCGTAGCATTTGGAAGGTCTGAGGTGGGCAAACAGGAAAAAATGACAAATCATTAAAATTCTACCAAGACGTTTTCTGTAGGGGAAAAAACCGACAACCAGATTTTTTATTTCCGCAGCATATTCGATGTTTCCGTACTCCACAGCGATCGACGATTTCAATAGTGACTGTGAAGAATTCGTAGCATTTGGAAGGTCTGAGGTGGGCAAACAGGAAAAAATGACAAATCATTAAAATTCTACCAAGACGTTTTCTGTAGGGGAAAAAACCGACAACCAGATTTTTTATTTCCGCAGCATATTCGATGTTTCCGTACTCCACAGCGATCGACGATTTCAATAGTGACTGTGAAGAATTCGTAGCATTTGGAAGGTCTGAGGTGGGAAAACAGGAAAAAATGACAAATCATTAAAATTCTACCAAGACGTTTTCTGTAGGGGAAAAAACCGACAACCAGATTTTTTATTTCCGCAGCATATTCGATGTTTCCGTACTCCACAGCGATCGACGATTTCAATAGTGACTGTGAAGAATTCGTAGCATTTGGAAGGTCTGAGGTGGGAAAACAGGAAAAAATGACAAATCATTAAAATTCTACCAAGACGTTTTCTGTAGGGGAAAAACCGACAACCAGATTTTTTATTTCCGCAGCATATTCGATGTTTCCGTACTCCACAGCGATCGACGATTTCAATAGTGACTGTGAAGAATTCGTAGCATTTGGAAGGTCTGAGGTGGGAAAACAGGAAAAAATGACAAATCATTAAAATTCTACCAAGACGTTTTCTGTAGGGGAAAAAACCGACAACCAGATTTTTTATTTCCGCAGCATATTCGATGTTTCCGTACTCCACAGCGATCGACGATTTCAATAGTGACTGTGAAGAATTCGTAGCATTTGGAAGGTCTGAGGTGGGAAAACAGGAAAAAATGACAAATCATTAAAATTCTACCAAGACGTTTTCTGTAGGGGAAAAAACCGACAACCAGATTTTTTATTTCCGCAGCATATTCGATGTTTCCGTACTCCACAGCGATCGACGATTTCAATAGTGACTGTGAAGAATTCGTAGCATTTGGAAGGTCTGAGGTGGGAAAACAGGAAAAAATGACAAATCATTAAAATTCTACCAAGACGTTTTCTGTAGGGGAAAAAACCGACAACCAGATTTTTTATTTCCGCAGCATATTCGATGTTTCCGTACTCCACAGCGATCGACGATTTCAATAGTGACTGTGAAGAATTCGTAGCATTTGGAAGGTCTGAGGTGGGAAAACAGGAAAAAATGACAAATCATTAAAATTCTACCAAGACGTTTTCTGTAGGGGAAAAAACCGACAACCAGATTTTTTATTTCCGCAGCATATTCGATGTTTCCGTACTCCACAGCGATCGACGATTTCAATAGTGACTGTGAAGAATTCGTAGCATTTGGAAGGTCTGAGGTGGGAAAACAGGAAAAAATGACAAATCATTAAAATTCTACCAAGACGTTTTCTGTAGGGGAAAAACCGACAACCAGATTTTTTATTTCCGCAGCATATTCGATGTTTCCGTACTCCACAGCGATCAACGATTTCAATAGTGACTGTGAAGAATTCGTAGCATTTGGAAGGTCTGAGGTGGGAAAACAGGAAAAAATGACAAATCATTAAAATTCTACCAAGACGTTTTCTGTAGGGGAAAAAACCGACAACCAGATTTTTTATTTCCGCAGCATATTCGATGTTTCCGTACTCCACAGCGATCGACGATTTCAATAGTGACTGTGAAGAATTCGTAGCATTTGGAAGGTCTGAGGTGGGAAAACAGGAAAAAATGACAAATCATTAAAATTCTACCAAGACGTTTTCTGTAGGGGAAAAAACCGACAACCAGATTTTTTATTTCCGCAGCATATTCGATGTTTCCGTACTCCACAGCGATCGACGATTTCAATAGTGACTGTGAAGAATTCGTAGCATTTGGAAGGTCTGAGGTGGGAAAACAGGAAAAAATGACAAATCATTAAAATTCTACCAAGACGTTTTCTGTAGGGGAAAACCGACAACCAGATTTTTTATTTCCGCAGCATATTCGATGTTTCCGTACTCCACAGCGATCGACGATTTCAATAGTGACTGTGAAGAATTCGTAGCATTTGGAAGGTCTGAGGTGGGAAAACAGGAAAAAATGACAAATCATTAAAATTCTACCAAGACGTTTTCTGTAGGGGAAAAAACCGACAACCAGATTTTTTATTTCCGCAGCATATTCGATGTTTCCGTACTCCACAGCGATCGACGATTTCAATAGTGACTGTGAAGAATTCGTAGCATTTGGAAGGTCTGAGGTGGGAAAACAGGAAAAAATGACAAATCATTAAAATTCTACCAAGACGTTTTCTGTAGGGGAAAAAACCGACAACCAGATTTTTTATTTCCGCTGCATATTCGATGTTTCCGTACTCCACAGCGATCGACGATTTCAATAGTGACTGTGAAGAATTCGTAGCATTTGGAAGGTCTGAGGTGGGAAAACAGGAAAAAATGACAAATCATTAAAATTCTACCAAGACGTTTTCTGTAGGGGAAAAAACCGACAACCAGATTTTTTATTTCCGCAGCATATTCGATGTTTCCGTACTCCACAGCGATCGACGATTTCAATAGTGACTGTGAAGAATTCGTAGCATTTGGAAGGTCTGAGGTGGGAAAACAGGAAAAAATGACAAATCATTAAAATTCTACCAAGACGTTTTCTGTAGAGGAAAAAACCGACAACCAGATTTTTTATTTCCGCAGCATATTCGATGTTTCCGTACTCCACAGCGATCGACGATTTCAATAGTGACTGTGAAGAATTCGTAGCATTTGGAAGGTCTGAGGTGGGAAAACAGGAAAAAATGACAAATCATTAAAATTCTACCAAGACGTTTTCTGTAGGGGAAAAAACCGACAACCAGATTTTTTATTTCCGCTGCATATTCGATGTTTCCGTACTCCACAGCGATCGACGATTTCAATAGTGACTGTGAAGAATTCGTAGCATTTGGAAGGTCTGAGGTGGGAAAACAGGAAAAAATGACAAATCATTAAAATTCTACCAAGACGTTTTCTGTAGGGGAAAAAACCGACAACCAGATTTTTTATTTCCGCAGCATATTCGATGTTTCCGTACTCCACAGCGATCGACGATTTCAATAGTGACTGTGAAGAATTCGTAGCATTTGGAAGGTCTGAGGTGGGAAAACAGGAAAAAATGACAAATCATTAAAATTCTACCAAGACGTTTTCTGTAGGGGAAAAAACCGACAACCAGATTTTTTATTTCCGCAGCATATTCGATGTTTCCGTACTCCACAGCGATCGACGATTTCAATAGTGACTGTGAAGAATTCGTAGCATTTGGAAGGTCTGAGGTGGGAAAACAGGAAAAAATGACAAATCATTAAAATTCTACCAAGACGTTTTCTGTAGGGGAAAAAACCGACAACCAGATTTTTTATTTCCGCAGCATATTCGATGTTTCCGTACTCCACAGCGATCGACGATTTCAATAGTGACTGTGAAGAATTCGTAGCATTTGGAAGGTCTGAGGTGGGAAAACAGGAAAAAATGACAAATCATTAAAATTCTACCAAGACGTTTTCTGTAGGGGAAAAAACCGACAACCAGATTTTTTATTTCCGCAGCATATTCGATGTTTCCGTACTCCACAGCGATCGACGATTTCAATAGTGACTGTGAAGAATTCGTAGCATTTGGAAGGTCTGAGGTGGGAAAACAGGAAAAAATGACAAATCATTAAAATTCTACCAAGACGTTTTCTGTAGGGGAAAAAACCGACAACCAGATTTTTTATTTCCGCAGCATATTCGATGTTTCCGTACTCCACAGCGATCGACGATTTCAATAGTGACTGTGAAGAATTCGTAGCATTTGGAAGGTCTGAGGTGGGAAAACAGGAAAAAATGACAAATCATTAAAATTCTACCAAGACGTTTTCTGTAGGGGAAAAAACCGACAACCAGATTTTTTATTTCCGCAGCATATTCGATGTTTCCGTACTCCACAGCGATCGACGATTTCAATAGTGACTGTGAAGAATTCGTAGCATTTGGAAGGTCTGAGGTGGGTAAACAGGAAAAATTACACATCATTAAAATTCTATCAAAACTGAACGTTTTCCGGAAAAAAAAAAAAAAAAAACTGACACTGGGTTTGAAAACCAGACAGAATCCGATGGAATCAGGATACTCTGCAAGTGTTCTTATTTCGTCATGACTATTTTTTCAACACCTGTGAAGGTTTATCAATGTTTTTAATGTAATACTTATTAGAACAACCCAGGAAATTACTGAATATTTTCTGTTAGTGGTCAGGAATCACTGTGAGTCTGTAAAATAAAGTGACCAGGTTGGTATCACATTTCTCCCAATCTCAACTGTACCACAAAATGATTCTGCTATAAGATATGAAATTCATTTTTGAAAGCTATACAGCCAGTTTTCATTTTGACACCAAAAAGAACCTAACCAAAAATAAATGGAATGAAAAGAAAAAATTAGCAGAATGAAAGCGGCTTCGAAACATAACGTCCAAACATTTTTTGATCATCAATAACTCACTAAAAACTGCTAAAGAAACCAAAAACAAGCATTTTTTAGTACATGAAGGTCATACATAGCACAAATTGTTGAAATACTCAATATTGCTGACTGTTATGCCAAACAATGCAGAAGTTAAGAGAATGCAAGCATTGTGGGCAATGTTCTCGATGACAAGACAATGCTCATGTAAAGAATGACTTTATAAATACAGCAAATTAAATAAAGTAAGCAAAAGTAAGTACTGCTTGAAAATTTTGACCCATCCACTGCTATCAATTTATGGTGGAGAGATTGAGATATTTTTTTTTTTTTTTTTTTTTTTTTGTGAACATAGCGAGAGACCAAATAAAAATGATTAAATTATCTATCCATTAAAAACTGTCTTGAAAATTTGGTTGAAGAAAAATAAAACTTTTAAGATTATATTTATTCATTTAATAAATTGCACTGGACAATAGATAGTGTGCCCTTGTAACCACTAAGCTTAAATTTAACTATGTCTAAATAAATGAAAGGTATTCAGTGCAGTGATAAAATGTGTATACAACACGAAATAGCCGTAAGTAAAGTGGCCACTAGATTTTGTCCACAACGGCCACTCGAAAAAATCACCAATTTTAATCTTTAGACTAAACCAATGGCGAGGTGCAGCTGGTACCCCTAACAAAAGATTCTAAACAGATCCCCAAACCAAAATATTAAAAAAAAAAAAAAAATGTGTACAGAAATTAAATAAACGAAACAATTTGCTTGGTTAAAAAATATGCAGGCATCACCAGAACCTTAGTTTTTGTAGGTCTCTGGTAAGAAATTTGACATTGTTTTTTTACTAAAATTAATAATTGATTTTGGTTAGTAAAATAACCAAAAATAAAAATATGTGGTATTATATAATAGAATAATAGCTATATACTATACGCACTACTGCTTCACACGTTATATACGTTCTATGCGTTGTGTGCATATTTGCAGCAAAATCATCGTGGCATTTATATATCATTTGGCATTGTTCAAAATTGACGAAAATTTTATCTGAGGTTTGTTTGTAATGTCGTTGATTTTATCCATTCCTTCTTTTAAAGATTGACGATACCTGTTGATGGTATAGGTTTTTTAATTACATTGTATATAATTCTTTCACACTCTCTTTGTATGATATCCATAGTCGTGTTTTATTTGAATTTAAACCCTGGTCGCAAATTTCAATTGGGCCTATTTGCAATATGCATACATGAGACCGGCCGATGACAAAAAAAGCTGAACTTTTTAACCGGGTGGAAAATTGGGACATGCGAACGCGCGGTGAGCAAATTCAAATACAGCATATATACAATATTTAAGAGTACGCTAGCCATATGGAATTACTTTCTGTAAATTATGTAAGTAAATATTAAAGTGAAGCACATTATTATATTCACAATAGAAAAGTAGGGATTTAAGAACAAAATAAAATGAAATATTTAAAAATCAGATTTAAAACTTACATGTGAATCTTTACTAGCTAAATCCTAAGGTGAAAAGTATTTGTCTAGGAAAGTTTGTGAATTTAGTCAAGCAATTAGAAACTTGCAAGAATTAGAAACATATATCCACAGCTTAGTTTTTAGTCATTGAAGAAGTCAATAAAGTATTTCTCAATGTAACCTTATAAAATGGCTTGCATAATTTTTTGCTTGCATTGTGAATATGGTGACATGAATCTCCATCAACGTCAAGCAAGTGGGGAGATTTTCTCTGCCGAATTCTTGTTTTTAACCCTGATTTTGAGCCTCTCATGACACATTCTTTCCATTTAGCTTTCAAACAAGCAAAACAACCTTCTTAGAAAGAAAGAATGGAAAAAAACGGAAAGCTGCGTCACGAACTTTTTAGAGGCTTCGGCCCGACGTAATACTGGCCCGAAGCCGTGCCCCCCCCCCCCCACACACACACACTTAGCTTTCAAACATGCAAAACACATTCTTCCTTAGAAAAAAAAAAGGAAAGAAACAGAGTTGCGTCACGAACTTTGTTCAGCGGCTTCAGGCCGACGTTATCCTAGACGGGCGCCGTGCTTTCTTTCCACTAAGTTTTCAAACAAGCAGAACACATTCCTCCTCCTTAGAAAAAAAACAAAAAGGTTCGTCACGAACATGGTTCAGAGGCATCGGGCAGAAGCAATTCCGGGCAACAGCAAAAGCACGTCCGAACCAACGTAATTCCGGATCATGGCAAAAGAAGCCCGCCAGGCCTCATAATTCCGGCGTGGCGCCATTCTTCCTTTCCACTTAGCTTTCAAACAAGCAAAACAAATTTTTTCTCTTCGGGGGAGGGGGAGGGGGTAGAACGAATTTAAGAAAAGAAAGCTGCGTCACGAACTTTATTCAGATGCTTCAGGTCGACGTAATCCCGGGCCACGGCGAAAGAAGCTCGACGGGCTTTTTTTTTTGTTCACACTTTGAAACAAGCAAAACAAATTCCACCACCTGAGAAGAAGAAAAAAAAAAAAGACAAAGGGCTGTGTTACGAACTTTGTTCAGAGGCTTTTACGTCGATTATTTACAAAATCAGTAAAACTTTCTTAATAACAGCGAAAATCTGAATATCCATAATTTTTTGTTAGTCACCCATAATCCCGGGGAAATCCGTAAGAATTACGGAGATTCCGTATTTTTTTGGCATCCTCCGTAGGAAGAGGATTCACGAGAGCTTCGATTCTCGAACGATCTCAGAAAAGCGGGAACGCATTCGGGTACATTTGCAAATTACAAGAGAGAGTTTCTGGCGATGACGTCACGGATAGAATCAAGCGGATAGTTTGGCCCTGATAGAATGCAGAGTGGCGATTTCCCGCAAGACACGGAAAGGGCTGCGGTAGTTTCCCTAACGCACGAAGTAGGCGGAGCTTCCACCCTTTGCGCTGCGATGCTCAAGTGACTGACAACCCATCCATTGTTGACAGCATTAAACGAATTGAGCTCCTGACTCCACCCTCCAACATTTCTTCTTGCCCCCGCGTCTGCTCCAAAAACAACGCTTTCAGCTAGAAAGCGCTTAGTTCTTTTACTCCACAAAAAAGCGGAATCGCGGAATTCCGCTTTTTTTTTCTATAGAACGACGACCCCCCTAAAAAATCCTGAAAAATTTCTCTTCATTTTTGCAATGACCTCAAGAATGACCAAAATGATGCCGAAAAGCGGAATTCCGCGAATTCGCGGAAGAATCTCATGTATGAATATGATGATTCTACGTGGCTAATCACACGCTAGATACATATTTTATTTCAAGATACAAGATGAAGCTTATTCATTTGGAATACCGAAACAAGGTGAGTCCTTGATGATATAATAATTGAAACTTATAATAATATTCCTAGTCATATGATATATAAATGCCAAGATGATTTTGCTGCAAATATGCACACAACGCATAGAATGTATATAACGTGTGAAACAGTAGTGAGTATAGTATATAGCTATTATTCTACTAAAATTAAGTTTGATGCACACAGAATGCAGGTTTTTCTACAAGTGTTCATCAGTTAGACCTGAAAGATTTCTTGATTTTTTTTTTGACTGGGAGCAGGGGTGTAGCTAAAGTGTTTATATTGAGGGGGGCAGATGAAAATTACAGAATTCTTCCCATTAAATTAGACCGGCTTAATTTCATGTGGGTCTTGCCGTCAATTTTTAATTTTAGAATATTTGATTATCATAAATTTATTTTATTAACAATATCGACGTGTTTCTCTTTTTATGAATAATAGCAAAAATCAACTATCGCAGCTTTGTGAGCTTTAGAAGAGAAATGCTGCGATAAGTTTCCCAATTTATTTTTTCCAACACTCTTCGTTTAGTGCGATTGCCTTTACACCCGTTTCATTCCAAGTAGAATCTGATTTCTCCCTGTCTGGATTTTCAGGAAAAAGAAAACAAACAAAGCAATAAGCAACATCTTTAACAATGCTATATTCTAAATGAGGATATTGTTTATACCATTAAGGAGAAAAACGGCTCTGCTTCGCAGCAGGAATAGAAGGGCTTGAAGCGAAAAGACCAAAAGTTAGGTTGATGAGGTCCAACAAAAATTAAATATTTTCTCTCAGCAACTGTTTTAATTTGTTTTCTCATACCAGGATCATGTTCGACTTTGCTGCAGTTGTTTAAAACTATCGTCAACTTTTCCTGTGTTTTATGATCGATTTGATAGTGCATCTTATCTCCGCCTCATTCCGTCATCAATAACATTCGCGGCAACTCATTTTACCTGATTGCTTATGAAATTGAACCAACTCCAGCAAGAAACACAACGAATGTCGCCGAGAAGTATGAACGAACTAATTGAGGAAAAATGCATGTGTGCTCTTCATGCCCTCCGCTGTCACAGCTCCACCCACACGCACACGTACGCTTACGTATTCGACACTACAAATTTGCATTCTTATTCGGCGACATAATTTGTACCTTTGTTCCGTACTTTTTGTGAAAATCGACAAAATGTGCAAATTCTCTTAATTTTGAACACCAGTGTATAAAGGTTCATATGCTTTGGGCCAGTGTTGGTATTTTAACAAAGCCTGAAGTTTTTCAAACAAAATTAGTTCTTTTCAAATTTACATATGTCATACTGAAAGAAATGAGCAAAGCTGCATTACACAGGCAAATTGTGCATTGGAAGAATTTTAGTTCATGGACAGCAGTGCTATCTCTTGTTGTGGTCATGAATGCTAAATGATATCACCAGCATCAGTCCTGTGACCAAACAGATATGAGAAGAGATAATGATACATCGTTCTATTAGCGTGCTGCGATTCAGCCAAAATTAGTTCTTTTCAAATTTACATAAGTCATACTGAAAGAAATGAGCAAAGCTGCATTAAACAGGCAAATTGTGCATTGGAAGAATTATAGTTCACGGATAGCAGTGCTATCTCTTGTTGTGGCCATGAATGCTAAATGATATCACCAGCATCAGTCCTGTGACCAAACAGACGTGAGAAGAGATAATGATGCTTCGTTCTATCAGCGTGCTACGATTCAGCAAAAATTAGTTCTTTTCAAATTTACATAGGTCATACTGAAAGAAATGAGCAAAGCTGAAATCATTTGTGAATACATCATTCCACTTATTTTACTCACATGGCTGATGCTTTACTCTGTAGTGATATCATAGCCAAGGTACCAGCTGTCTATGTGTCCCTAACCCCAGTAAACAGAAGCCCATCACAATTTGTGAATACATCATTCCACTTATTTTACTCATATGGCTGATGCTTTACTCTGTAGTGATATCATAGCCAAGGTACCAGCTGTTTATGTGTCCCTAACCCCAGTAAACAGAAGCCCATCACAATTTGTTAATACATCATTCCACTTATTTTACTCATATGGCTGATGCTTTACTCTGTAGTGATATCATAGCCAAGGTACCAGCTGTCTGTGTCCCTAACCCCAGTAAACAGAAGCCCATCACAATTTGTGAATACATCATTCCACTTATTTTACTCATATGGCTGATGCTTTACTCTGTAGTGATATCATAGCCAAGGTACCAGTTGTCTATGTGTCCCTAACCCCAGTAAACAGAAGCCCATCACAATTTGTGAATACATCATTCCACTTATTTTACTCATATGGCTGATGCTTTACTCTGTAGTGATATCATAGCCAAGGTACCAGTTGTCTATGTGTCCCTAACCCCAGTAAACAGAAGCCCATCACAATTTGTTAATACATCATTCCACTTATTTTACTCATATGGCTGATGCTTTACTCTGTAGTGATATCATAGCCAAGGTACCAGCTGTGTATGTGTCCCTAACCCCAGTAAACAGAAGCCCATCACAATTTGTTAATACATCATTCCACTTATTTTACTCATATGGCTGATGCTTTACTCTGTAGTGATATCATAGCCAAGGTACCAGCTGTTTATGTGTCCCTAACCCCAGTAAACAGAAGCCCATCACAATTTGTTAATACATCATTCCACTTATTTTACTCATATGGCTGATGCTTTACTCTGTAGTGATATCATAGCCAAGGTACCAGCTGTTTATGTGTCCCTAACCCCAGTAAACAGAAGCCCATCACAATTTGTGAATACATCATTCCACTTATTTTACTCATATGGCTGATGCTTTACTCTGTAGTGATATCATAGCCAAGGTACCAGTTGTCTATGTGTCCCTAACCCCAGTAAACAGAAGCCCATCACAATTTGTGAATACATCATTCCACTTATTTTACTCATATGGCTGATGCTTTACTCTGTAGTGATATCATAGCCAAGGTACCAGCTGTTTATGTGTCCCTAACCCCAGTAAACAGAAGCCCATCACAATTTGTGAATACATCATTCCACTTATTTTACTCATATGGCTGATGCTTTACTCTGTAGTGATATCATAGCCAAGGTACCAGCTGTTTATGTGTCCCTAACCCCAGTAAACAGAAGCCCATCACAATTTGTTAATACATCATTCCACTTATTTTACTCATATGGCTGATGCTTTACTCTGTAGTGATATCATTGCCAAGGTACCAGCTGTCTGTGTCCCTAACCCCAGTAAACAGAAGCCCATCACAATTTGTGAATACATCATTCCACTTATTTTACTCATATGGCTGATGCTTTACTCTGTAGTGATATCATAGCCAAGGTACCAGCTGTCTGTGTCCCTAATCCCAGTAAACAGAAGCCCATCACAATTTGTGAATACATCATTCCACTTATTTTACTCATATGGCTGATGCTTTACTCTGTAGTGATATCATAGCCAAGGTACCAGCTGTCTATGTGTCCCTAACCCCAGTAAACAGAAGCCCATCACAATTTGTGAATACATCATTCCACTTATTTTACTCATATGGCTGATGCTTTACTCTGTAGTGATATCATAGCCAAGGTACCAGCTGTCTATGTGTCCCTAACCCCAGTAAACAGAAGCCCATCACAATTTGTTAATACATCATTCCACTTATTTTACTCATATGGCTGATGCTTTACTCTGTAGTGATATCATAGCCAAGGTACCAGTTGTCTATGTGTCCCTAACCCCAGTAAACAGAAGCCCATCACAATTTGTTAATACATCATTCCACTTATTTTACTCATATGGCTGATGCTTTACTTTGTAGTGATATCATAGCCAAGGTACCAGCTGTCTATGTGTTCCTAACCCCAGTAAACAGAAGCCCATCACAATTTGTTAATACATCATTCCACTTATTTTACTCATATGGCTGATGCTTTACTCTGTAGTGATATCATAGCCAAGGTACCAGTTGTCTATGTGTCCTTAACCCCAGTAAACAGAAGCCCATCACAATTTGTTAATACATCATTCCACTTATTTTACTCATATGGCTGATGCTTTACTCTGTAGTGATATCATAGCCAAGGTACCAGCTGTCTGTGTCCCTAACCCCAGTAAACAGAAGCCCATCACAATTTGTGAATACATCATTCCACTTATTTTACTCATATGGCTGATGCTTTACTCTGTAGTGATATCATAGCCAAGGTACCAGTTGTCTATGTGTCCCTAACCCCAGTAAACAGAAGCCCATCACAATTTGTGAATACATCATTCCACTTATTTTACTCATATGGCTGATGCTTTACTCTGTAGTGATATCATAGCCAAGGTACCAGTTGTCTATGTGTCCCTAACCCCAGTAAACAGAAGCCCATCACAATTTGTGAATACATCATTCCACTTATTTTACTCATATGGCTGATGCTTTACTCTGTAGTGATATCATAGCCAAGGTACCAGTTGTCTATGTGTCCCTAACCCCAGTAAACAGAAGCCCATCACAATTTGTGAATACATCATTCCACTTATTTTACTCATATGGCTGATGCTTTACTCTGTACTGATATCATAGCCAAGGTACCAGCTGTTTATGTGTCCCTAACCCCAGTAAACAGAAGCCCATCACAATTTGTTAATACATCATTCCACTTATTTTACTCATATGGCTGATGCTTTACTCTGTAGTGATATCATAGCCAAGGTACCAGCTGTCTATGTGTTCCTAACCCCAGTAAACAGAAGCCCATCACAATTTGTTAATACATCATTCCACTTATTTTACTCATATGGCTGATGCTTTACTCTGTAGTGATATCATAGCCAAGGTACCAGTTGTCTATGTGTCCCTAACCCCAGTAAACAGAAGCCCATCACAATTTGTGAATACATCATTCCACTTATTTTACTCATATGGCTGATGCTTTACTCTGTAGTGATATCATAGCCAAGGTACCAGCTGTTTATGTGTCCCTAACCCCAGTAAACAGAAGTCCATCACAATTTGTGAATACATCATTCCACTTATTTTACTCATATGGCTGATGCTTTACTCTGTAGTGATATCATAGCCAAGGTACCAGCTGTCTATGTGTTCCTAACCCCAGTAAACAGAAGCCCATCACAATTTGTGAATACATCATTCCACTTATTTTACTCATATGGCTGATGCTTTACTCTGTAGTGATATCATAGCCAAGGTACCAGCTGTCTATGTGTTCCTAACCCCAGTAAACAGAAGCCCATCACAATTTGTGAATACATCATTCCACTTATTTTACTCATATGGCTGATGCTTTACTCTGTAGTGATATCATAGCCAAGGTACCAGCTGTCTATGTGTTCCTAACCCCAGTAAACAGAAGCCCATCACAATTTGTGAATACATCATTCCACTTATTTTACTCATATGGCTGATGCTTTACTCTGTAGTGATATCATAGCCAAGGTACCAGCTGTTTATGTGTCCCTAACCCCAGTAAACAGAAGCCCATCACAATTTGTTAATACATCATTCCACTTATTTTACTCATATGGCTGATGCTTTACTCTGTAGTGATATCATAGCCAAGGTACCAGTTGTCTATGTGTCCCTAACCCCAGTAAACAGAAGCCCATCACAATTTGTGAATACATCATTCCACTTATTTTACTCATATGGCTGATGCTTTACTCTGTAGTGATATCATAGCCAAGGTACCAGCTGTTTATGTGTCCCTAACCCCAGTAAACAGAAGCCCATCACAATTTGTGAATACATCATTCCACTTATTTTACTCATATGGCTGATGCTTTACTCTGTAGTGATATCATAGCCAAGGTACCAGCTGTCTATGTGTTCCTAACCCCAGTAAACAGAAGCCCATCACAATTTGTGAATACATCATTCCACTTATTTTACTCATATGGCTGATGCTTTACTCTGTAGTGATATCATAGCCAAGGTACCAGCTGTCTATGTGTTCCTAACCCCAGTAAACAGAAGCCCATCACAATTTGTGAATACATCATTCCACTTATTTTACTCATATGGCTGATGCTTTACTCTGTAGTGATATCATAGCCAAGGTACCAGTTGTCTATGTGTCCCTAACCCCAGTAAACAGAAGCCCATCACAATTTGTGAATACATCATTCCACTTATTTTACTCATGTGGCTGATGCTTTACTCTGTAGTGATATCATAGCCAAGGTACCAGTTGTCTATGTGTCCCTAACCCCAGTAAACAGAAGCCCATCACAATTTGTGAATACATCATTCCACTTATTTTACTCATATGGCTGATGCTTTACTCTGTAGTGATATCATAGCCAAGGTACCAGTTGTCTATGTGTCCCTAACCCCAGTAAACAGAAGCCCATCACAATTTGTGAATACATCATTCCACTTATTTTACTCATATGGCTGATGCTTTACTCTGTAGTGATATCATAGCCAAGGTACCAGTTGTCTATGTGTTCTTAACCCCAGTAAACAGAAGCCCATCACAATTTGTGAATACATCATTCCACTTATTTTACTCATATGGCTGATGCTTTACTCTGTAGTGATATCATAGCCAAGGTACCAGCTGTCTATGTGTCCCTAACCCCAGTAAACAGAAGCCCATCACAATTTGTGAATACATCATTCCACTTATTTTACTCATATGGCTGATGCTTTACTTTGTAGTGATATCATAGCCAAGGTACCAGCTGTCTATGTGTCCCTAACCCCAGTAAACAGAAGCCCATCACAATTTGTGAATACATCATTCCACTTATTTTACTCATATGGCTGATGCTTTACTCTGTAGTGATATCATAGCCAAGGTACCAGTTGTCTATGTGTTCTTAACCCCAGTAAACAGAAGCCCATCACAATTTGTGAATACATCATTCCACTTATTTTACTCATATGGCTGATGCTTTACTCTGTAGTGATATCATAGCCAAGGTACCAGTTGTCTATGTGTCCCTAACCCCAGTAAACAGAAGCCCATCACAATTTGTGAATACATCATTCCACTTATTTTACTCATATGGCTGATGCTTTACTTTGTAGTGATATCATAGCCAAGGTACTAGCTGCCCACACACTCCCCTGGATTGAACGAAGTTCTGTGCTATGTGATCAGCTTGGTGTTTTTATCAGAATTACACAGAACTCTCCTATACATTTTTTAGCATAAAAAATTATTTAACACATGCTCTTTCATATCATTACTTAAAATAAAAAACAAAACAAAAAATATTTTAAGTGGTATTTATGGAGCCTTAAACTTTTTCAAGGACTTGAAAAGGAACTTTTTTTAATCAAGGACTTTTCAAGGTATGTACGAACCATGTGGTCCTGTTGCTTCCGGATAACGCACGTCCTCACACTGTGAAAACGACTTTAAACACGATCACCGACTGGGATGGCAGATTTTGTCCCACCCGGCATATTCTCCAGACTTCGCCCCGTCGGGTTAACACCTCTTTCGCTTCCTGCAACATAACCTGAGTGATACGCACATCAATTCTGTCGAGGAGGTCCACACAAGTATTGATCAACTCGAAACAGCCCTCTATTTTCGGCAGTGTCATTCTGCAGCTCCCTGACCGATGGCTCAAATGCATCCAACATGACGGAATTATTTCCCTGATTAGGTACATATTTGATTTGTTACAATTTGCTATCAACGTGTCGTGCCTGTGGCCGAGAATTAAGTTGCACACCTAATACATTTTCAATTGGTTGAATTTCGGTTGTCGGCTTCTTTTTTCATAGTTCATACAACACTTTGAACCACAAATTTTTGATCTGGTGACTGTGGTGGCAAAACAAGGCGGTAAGCATTTTTTCAGGAAACCACTTTTTCACTACTTGAGCACGATGACGGAGAGCATTGTCATCTGGAAAAAAAAAAGTCGTCATAAAGTCTACTAGATGATGGTAGATCTTGTTTTCTAATATCCAGATGTATTTCTGAGCACTTACCACACCGTCGACAATATGGAGTTTCCCCAACGCCATGTGCAGACATACAGTTCCAAACTCTTACCTTCACCAGATGCTTAACAGTAGTCACTAAGCAACTTGGATAGCATTCTTCATGCTTGAATCTCCTTACATAGGCACTACTCTTATTCCCATTAACGCAAAATTCTGATTCATCACTGAAAAGAACATTTTCCCATTGCTTGGTTGCTTAACAGTAGTCGCAAAGCAACTTGGGCAGAATTCTTCATGCTCGAATCTCCTTACATAGGCACTACTCTGATTCCCATTAACGCAAAATTCTGATTCATCACTGAAAAGAACATTTTCCCATTGCTTGGTTGCTTAACAGTAGTCACTAAGCAACTTGGATGGAATTCCTCATGCTTGAATCTCCTCACATAGGCACTACTCTGATTCCCATTAAGGCAAAATTCTGATTCATCACAGAAAAGAACATTTTCCCATTGCTTGGTTGCTTAACAGTAGTCACTAAGCAACTTGGGCAGAATTCTCCATGCTTGAATCTCCTTACATAGGCACTACTCTGATTCCCATTAAGGCAAAATTCTGAATCATCACTGAAAAGAACATTTTCCCATTGCTTGGTTGCTTAACAGTAGTCACTAAGCAACTTGGATGGAATTCCTCATGCTTGAATCTCCTTACATAGGCACTACTCTGATTCCCATTAAGGCAAAATTCTGATTCATCACTGAAAAGAACATTTTCCCATTGCTTGGTTGCTTAACAGTAGTCGCTAAGCAACTTGGGCAGAATTCTTCATGCTCGAATCTCCTTACATAGGCACTACTCTGATTCCCATTAAGGCAAAATTCTGATTCATCACTGAAAAGAACATTTTCCCATTGCTTGGTTGCTTAACAGTAGTCACTAAGCAACTTGGATGGAATTCTTGAATCTCTTTACATAGCACTACTCTGATTCCCATTAACGCAAAATTCTGATTCATCACTGAAAAGAACATTTTCCCATTGCTTGGTTGCTTAACAGTAGTCACTAAGCAACTTGGATGGAATTCCTCATGCTTGAATCTCCTTACATAGGCACTACTCTGATTCCCATTAAGGCAAAATTCTGATTCATCACTGAAAAGAACATTTTCCTATTGCTTGGTTGCTTAACAGTAGTCACAAAGCAACTTGGATGGAATTCTTCAGGCTTGAATATCCTTACATAGGCACTACTCTGACTCCCATTAAGGCAAAATTCTGATTCATCACTGAAAAGAATATTTTCTCATTGCTTGGTTGCTTAACCATAGTCACTAAGCAACTTAGATGGAATTCTTCATGGTTGAATCTCATTAAATAGGCACTACTCTGATTCCCATTAAGGCAAAATTATGATTCATCACTGAAAAGAACATTTTCTCTTTGCTTAGTTGCTTAACCGTAGTCACAAAGAAACTTGGATGGAATTCTTCATGCTTGAATCTCTTTACATAGGCACTACTCTGATTCCCATTAAGGCAAAATTCTGATTCATCACTGAAACGAACATTTTCCCATTGCTTGGTTACTTAACAGTAGTCACTAAGCAACTTGGATGGAATTTTTCATACTTGAATATCCTTACATAGGCAGTACTCTGATTCCCATTAAGGCAAAATTCTAATTCATCACTGAAAAGAACGTTTTTCCATCACTTGGTTGCTGAACAGTAGTCACTAAGCAACTTGGATGGAATTATTCATGCTTGAATCTCCTTACATAGGCACTACTCTGATTCCCATTAAGGCAAAATTCTGATTCATCACTGAAAAGAACATTTTCCCATTGCTTGGTTGCTTAACAGTAGTCACTAAGCAACTTGGATGGAATTCTTCAGGCTTGAATATCCTTACATAGGCACTACTCTGACTGCCATTAAGGCAAAATTCTGATTCATCACTGAAAAGAATATTTTCCCATTGTTTGGTTGCTTCACTGTAGTCACTAAGCAATTTGGATGGAATTCTTCATGCTTGAATCTCATTAAATAGGCACTACTCTTATTCCCATTAAGGCAAAATTCTGATTCATCACTGAAAAGACCATTTTCCCATTGCTTGGTTATTTAACAGTAGTCACTAAGCAACTTGGACAGAATTCTCCATGCTTGAATCTCCTTACATAGGCACTACTCGGATTTTCATTAGGGGAAAATTCTGATTCATCACTGAAAAGAACATTTTCCCATTGTTTGGTTTTCCATGAGACATGCTGTTTTGCCCACTGAAGTCTACGCTGTCTTTGATTTGCAATTAACAGTGGTTTGCGCCTGCCTTTGCAGCCACATAAGTCATAGAGAAGCAGATTCGTCCTTTAAGTAGACGCACTAACGGTAGGAAGAGTCACTTCAGACTATCTTTGAAGTACCATAATTTTTTGACAAAGAGCCGCTGCTCTTACGTTACTAAAACTGAGATTTTTCGGGTGTGCGGCCTTTATGCCGAATTTGTTTTTGTTTTTCATAAGACTGTTTCTTCCCTCCTTTTTTTTTTTTTTTTTTTTTTCATGCAGATGCTTAGTAAATTTTTTCAAACATCTTTTTTTTTTCCCATGCAGATGCTTAGTAAATTTTTTTCAAACATCTTTTTTTTTTCCATGCAGATGCTTAGTAAATTTTTTCAAACATTTTTTTTTCCATGCAGATGCTTAGTAAATTTTTTCAAACATCTTTTTTGTTTTTTCCATGCAGATGCTTAGTAAATTTTTTCAAACATCTTTTTTTTCCATGCAGATGCTTAGTAAATTTTTTCAAACATCTGTTTTTTTCCATGCAGATGCTTAGTAAATTTTTTCAAACATGTTTTTTTTTTGCATGCAGATGCTTAGTAAATTTTTTTCAAACATTTTTTTTTCCATGCAGATGCTTAGTAAATTTTTTCAAACATCTTTTTTTTTTTCCATGCAGATGCTTAGTAAATTTTTTCAAACGTCTTTTTTTTTTTTTTTTTTTTTTTTCACAAACTCGACTGTGATCGTTTTCTACTCATACGTTAGACACGTCTATTTAAACGATAACTTTGCTGTCCTGATGTTGGTTTAGGAGGGAAAGTGGAGGGAGGACGGGGAAATGCTTGCATAGGTCTTAAGGTTAGGAGGTTTGTTTGTGAAAGGAATGCCCGACTCAAATGCCCTTTGCATGGGGGAAGCACATCCCGTGGCAGTAGCATGGAATGTTAATAGATGAACAAAAGCTTAAGAACACGAACAATGCAAAAGCCTGCCCCAGGATGATTCCATTAGCAGTGACCTATTCCAAACAATACTGGTGGGATGGAAAGACAAATTCTGTTCACTCTTCTTGGTTAATCCGGCATGCGATACAGGTGTTTCTTGGCTCTGTGCTCCTGAATTTTGCTTCGATTTTAATTTTTTTTTTTTTTTTTTTTGTTATTGACTGACGATAGTGGAAGTTGAAGGCTTCGGCTGGAAATGCTTTCTCACTAATAAGCGCTGTAGCATTATCATCTGATGCTAACAATGGGTAATTAATTTAATACTTGGCTGAAGATAAAATCTTTTCACAAACGCAAAAGAAAAAAAGAAGGCAGAGCTTTCCCATTCATATAAATGCGGAGCTCAACGCGAAGGCTGAGTGCGCAGTAAATGAAAGTAGGTCAAACCGCTTGAAAGAGAGAAAGCGGAGACACTGCTATTTCGAAGTGTTGGCAGAGAGATCCGCAAACACGTGCGAGGCAGCGGGTGAAAGGAAGCGTGGGAATAAGAAATGTGTTAACTACCCCATTTAGCAGTTGCATAGAATACAGAAAGCAACTTCATTCTAACAAAAACATCTGTAGATGAGAAAAAAAGCATAACACAGAAGGAACATTATTAAAGAAAACAATCGAAAGCATTACAAGCGATAATTTGTAAGTTAATTACTTCCAAGACGGATTCCATTGCGGTGAACAGAGAACCATCCTGTAGCAGACATCCACATTGAATGGAATTTGGATAATTGTGCGGTTTTACGAGCAATGCGATATTCTAACGGCAGTCTTAAGATTAACCGTGATTTATATTGATTACACAAATAAAGGTAACTTGATCACGCTGGTTACGTTAACTGAAAACTTTTACAAAAAGTTCGTAAGTTGGAAGCTTTCGACCTTATCTTAGGTCTTCATCACGCCAATGGAGGACTAAGATTGTTGCCAGATTCTACATTTGAATTTTTCCTATTTTTGTTGCCAAAACTTACAATTGATCTCCAGATCAACGGAATGTAGAGAGGAGATTCGGAGTCGCAAGCTTCCAACTTACGAACTTTTTGTAAAAGTTTCAGTTAACGTAACTAGCGTGATCAAGTTACCTTTATTTGTTAATATTGTTACGTGTTTTGCCCATAATCGTCATTACACCAAATGGTTTTGAGCTTTTAATAATAGCAAGAAAATAACATCAATAGCAAGATTATATACAATTCAAGACTACACACTTGTGATGTTCATTTAGAATAAATTATCAAAGTTTTTTCACAATTAAATGTTTTATTAACATCGACTATAGTTTCGCAGAGCGTCTGGCTCAGCATAATCAGGACGAATGGAACGTAAACATTCAAATCATTGTGACATCATCAGAGTTCTGACGGTCACGTACGTATATCGTGCAGTACATATATGCTCAACTGAGGATTCCTTACAGAAAGAGCTCGATTTTCTTAAACGAACTGCAGTACACAGAGGATATTGCCCTTCCGTGATAGAAAAAGCGGTCCAAAAATTTAGGAAACCGAAGCCCGTCTGCTCGCTCACGCCAGTAGAGCCTCCCAGTACGAACGAATTGGGCGGTTATCCCATTTGCTCCTCAGATTTGCTTCAGAATTTCAAAAATTCTCTAAAGTTTTAATTTCAAAGTGATTTTCAAACCCATAAACAAGATGAATTTTTACGGATCAAAAGACTACGTCCAAGACATAAATTCCTGGGGAATTTATCAGATACCTTGTGAATGTGGACTTTCACACATAGGACAGACCCGCAGGGCTTTAAGTTTCCGTGTGAAGGAACACAAGACTTACGTACGGAACTGTGAACTGAAGAAGTCATCAACAGCCCAACATTGTCGCGAAAATAACCATAAATTTTTGTTTGGAAACGCTATTCTTATTGACAAACCTGATTCGAATAACAAGCTTAATGTATTAGAAGCTTTCCACATATACCGGAATTCTTCACTACTTGTCAATGACATGACGTCTACGCCATTTCTTTCAAGCGCGTGGAAACCAACTCACCAAAAACCGTGACCGTCAGAACTCTGATGATGTCACAATGGTTTGAATGTTTACGCTCCATTCGTCCTGATGATACCGAGCCAATAGCTTTGCGAAACTATAGTCGATGTTAATAAAACATTTAATAGTGAAAAAACGTTGATAATTTATTCTAAATCAATAGCAAGATTAATAAAAATTGGGTTGTCGGAAAAGTCGTAACGTATTTTGGCACCCGATGGCTGTTGGGTGGTTTTGGTAGTAATATATCGCTATGGCATTCGACAGGTACCAGTCCTAGCTCCAGTCTAAAAGGAATAGTGAGCGATTTGGTAGATTTGACATCAAGTTGAAGATGGAAGACCAAACTGTGCATTTTCGCCATATTTTACTGTTTTACTTCGGTAAAGGGAAGAACGCGCGTCAAGCTTGTGAAAAGTTGCGTAAAGCACACGGTGATAATGCTCTACAAGAACGTTGGTTCGCTAAAATTTCGTGCTGGTGATTTTGACCTCAACGATGCTCCTCGCTCCAGGAGGCCCACCGAGGTTGATGACGACCAAATCAAGGCATTGATCGAATCAAACCCACGTTACACGACACGAGAGATTGCAGACACATTACACATCCATCATTCAAGTGTTCACGACCACCTGAAGAAGCTGGGATACGTAAGCAAGCTCGATGTGTGGGTTCCTCCTGAACTCAAAGAAGCTCAATTGATGGCGCGTATAAACATCTGCTATATGCTCATTAAACGTGAGGAAAACGATCCTTTTTTGAAGCGACTGATAACTGGTGAATAAAAGTGGATTGTGTACAACAATGTGCTGCGCAAATGGTCTTGGTCCCGACGTGCTGCTTCGCCTCAAACGACATCCAAAGCAGACATTCATCAGCGGAAGGTTCTGGTCTCAGCGTGGTGGGATTTTAAAGGTGTCGTGTTTTTCGAGCTCCTACCTTGGAACCAAACAATCAATTCGAATGTGTACTGTTGGCAATTGGATAGTTTGAACGAATCCATCATCCAGAAACGTCCAGAGCTCGTTCATCGTAAAGCTGTTGTGTTCCATCATGACAACGCGAGACCACACACAACTTTGATCATCCGCCAAAAATTATTTGGAGCTTGGGTGGGATGTGTTGCCACACCAAGCATACTCACCAGAGCTTGCACCGTCAGACTTACACTTGTTTCGCTCTCTTCAACAGTCCTTGCGTGGTATAACGTTCAATTCAGATGAGGCTGTAAATCAGCACCTTGTGCAGTTTTTCGCCACGAAAGACAGGTCCTTCTATGAACGAGGCATTCTGCAGCTCACTGAAAGATGGCAAAAGGTTATCGAACAAAACGGGCATTATACCATTGATTGATCTTTGTTCTTTCTATCAATAAATGACCTTTGCAAAACATGGCTAAAATACGTCACGACTTTTCCGACAACCCAATATTTTTATGAGAATACCATGTCAACAACCCAATGCACACAAATGAAAAACTCTTCTACAAACTACATACAATAAATTACATGAAAAGATTAACCTCTTTAATATTTTAATTAAAAGCCTGAGGGATGAAAATCCTCATTGATTTTATATTTAGAAAAAGAGTGCAAGTCCCATAGAATAGAAACCACACTTGCATACCACCTTTAAATTGCTGTGCTCCGTTTTGAGGCTTTTGTGAATTGATTTAAGAGTGCTGTGGTTTTTTACCAAAGACTCGTAATCATTCGTAAGCTGCTCGTGAAGTCGCTGGAGGGATTCGTGGTCACCAAGTAAACACCTGTTCTTACATTCCAGTTCCGCATATTGCTGATGAGCCTGTAAAAGATAAAGATGGTATTGTATTTTAACAGTGCAAATGTTCGCACTTGAGAAACATATGCAACATGAAAAAACTTTCGCCGATTACACTATTGACAGAAATCCATTCAACACAGTAATGGTTGAAAGATAAAGAGGCGTATTAGGAAAGCAAGTACCCTTTGAGAATATTTTTGCTGCAGTCGTGACACTGCACATGTACACTGATTTCTCTCACTGTGGGCAAGCCACAGAAGCGATTATAAGCACATCAGATCGCTTATAAGCACATAAGCCGGTACACCTATGGGTTCACCGCTTTCGGCTTTGTTAGCCAAAATAGTCTTACAGCAACTGGAAAACCAAGTGATTGAGCAGTGCCCTTTACAGCCACTCTTATTTTTAATATATGTCGATGATGTGTTGGTTATCTGGCCTCACTCAGTTCCCGCCCTCCAGGATTTCGCTGTTTTGCTTTTCACCCATTCCCCCACCATTAAATTTACAATTGAACTTGAGACTCGGGGATCGTTACCTTTTTTGGATTTCTGTTTAACACGTAACACCTTCACACCGTTCCTTTTCATTCTCCGTCTACCGAAAACCTTCTGCACCCCCTACATTGATTCCATTTGACTCAGCCAACCCGTATCAACATAAGAAGACTGCAGCATTATCTTTTCTGTTTCGCAGGGCCAGGGTTCCCACTCAAAAGTAATAAAAAAATTCCCTGACTTTTCCAGGTTCTCCAGGTGGTTTTTAAAGTTTTCCAGAGCGGCATGTTGCAAAGAATTGTAACATTTCATTCCATTCCATTCATTTTTCTCACCAAAGCACACACTTGTAAATTCTTTACGTAATTTGTCTTTATAATATTACTTGCTTTTCATTAATAACAACTAACTGTGCACATTATTTTCTGTACCAAAGTTCCACGAACTTTTGTGAATACTATCCACACGGAATTTGTAAATACATTCCCATAGAAACAGGTCATATGTAAGAAAAAATCTGTCAGTTGAATAGTTTCAGTTTTTCTATAACACAATGCAGCTAAGCTTAATGATGGAATGGCTCTGTTCAAAGAAACATGTTTCAAGAGAACCAACAGACAAAGGACTTCGATCCATCATCTTTTCATTAATAACAACTAACTGTGCACATTATTTTCTGTACCAAAGTTCCACGAACTTTTGTGAATACCACCCACACGGAATTTGTAAATACATTTCCATAGAAACAGGTCATATGTAAGAAAAAATCTGTCAGTTGAATAGTTTCAGTTTTTCTATAACACAATGCAGCTAAGCTTAATGATGGAATGGCTCTGTTCAAAGAAACATGTTTCAAGAGAACCAACAGACAAAGGACTTCGATCCATCATCTTTTCATTAATAACAACTAACTGTGCACATTATTTTCTGTACCAAAGTTCCACGAACTTTTGTGAATACCACCCACACGGAATTTGTAAATACATTTCCATAGAAACAGGTCATATGTAAGAAAAAATCTGTCAGTTGAATAGTTTCAGTTTTTCTATAACACAATGCAGCTAAGCTTAATGATGGAATGGCTCTGTTCAAACAAACATGTTTCAAGAGAACCAACAGACAAAGGACTTTGATTCATCATTTGGTTGGTTCTCTTGTGAAGTGCTTCTTCAAGCAGGAGCCATTGTGCCTAATTGTTCCATGTTTATAACAACTGCCTGCAGGAATTGAACAAAAGCTTAATAACTGGCAATTTTAAAAATTCAATTTCGTAAATACATTCCCATAGAAACAGGTCATATGTAAGAAAAAATCTGTCAGTTGAATAGTTTCAGTTTTTCTATAACACAATGCAGCTAAGCTTAATGATGGAATGGCTCTGTTCAAAGAAACATGTTTCAAGAGAACCAACAGACAAAGGACTTTGATCCATCATTTGGTTGCTTTTCTTGTGAAGTGTTTCTTCAAGCAGGAGCCATTGTGCCTAATTGTTCCATGTTATAACAACTGCCTGCAGAAATTGAACAAAAGCTTAATAACTGGCAATTTTAAAAATTCAATTTTGTAAATACAATCCCATAGAAACAGGTCATATGTAAGAAAAATCTGTCAGTTGAATAGTTTCAGTTTTTCTATAACACAATGCAGCTAAGCTTAATGATGGAATGGCTCTGTTCAAAGAAACATGTTTCAAGAGAACCAACAGACAAAGGACTTTGATCCTTCATTTGGTTGGTTCTCTTGTGAAGTGTTTCTTCAAGCAGGAGCCATTGTGCCTAATTGTTCCATGTTATAACAACTGCCTGCAGAAATTGAACAAAAGCTTAATAACTGGCAATTTTAAAAATTCAATTTTGTAAATACATTCCCATAGAAACAGGTCATATGTAAGAAAAAATCTGTCAGTTGAATAGTTTCAGTTTTTCTATAACACAATGCAGCTAAGCTTAATGATGGAATGGCTCTGTTCAAAGAAACATGTTTCAAGAGAACCAACAGACAAAGGACTTTGATCCATCATTTGGTTGGTTCTCTTGTGAAGTGTTTCTTCAAGCAGGAGCCATTGTGCCTAATTGTTCCATGTTATAACAACTGACTGCAGAAATTGAACAAAAGCTTAATAACTGGCAATTTTAAAAATTCAATTTGCATCTTTTTTTAGAGGATAAAAGAAATGCTTAATATAACTGAAAGTAAGATCTACCAAATTCTAGGCAGGCAGTAATTGCAAGCAAAATTTTGAAATCTTGAAAAAGAAGTTTTTTTGGCAAAATAAAGTATCCACTGATTTTCACACAAAAAAAAAAAAAGGGGGTAATTTTCCCTGAGTTTTCCCTGATTTTTGGAACTATTTTCAAATTCCCTGAGAATTCCAGGTTTTCCCTGTTTTCCAGGTTGAGTGGGAACCCTGAGGGCGTACTCACACTCTTCTTCTGCTAGAAATCGCAGTAAAGAGATTTGATTTATTTTTGATTTGGCCTCCCGGTTTGGATACCCACAGGATTTCGTGGTAAGGCAACTTCGTAGATGCCAACGATCCACCTACACCTCTTTACGAGGAAATGAGGAAACTGTTAAATACATCGGTTCTATCGACTATGTTCCTGAAGTTATATATATTTTGAAAAGGCTTGCCACAGGCAGAACATAACCTTTGGTATACAGACTCATAAATTATTTTCCTTGATTAGGAGGGATCGGGATAGGGTTAATACGTTCCAAAGGCACTACTCCATTCATTAAAAGCTACTGACCCTGATACACAAGACACCAATTACGTAGGATCCAAGATTCGGACTGTTGCCACCCGTATTTCTGAACAGAAGTACAATGTCCGGACTGGATCGGGTACCACCGCTTTATCCCGCTAGCTAAACAAGGCCAACACATTCCGGACTGGAACAGCACCAAGATCTTAGCAACACCTACAACTAAGACTGGCTTATTATTCACTGAAAGCATGTACATAGCTCTATTTGCTAACCAGTGTTGTAATGATGAAATGCCGTCAACACTACCCTCATCATGGAGACATTTTATTTCACAACATTGTATATATTTCCACTTAGTAGTTCTAATTCTGACTATTATATAGCTCTAATTATTGTACTATTCTCTTTTACGTGCGATATTTCAAAGTAACTTGCACAAAAAACTAGCGGATAATGCTTACCTTGGCATTCCTTTCTAGCGACGGGAACATTTCACGCACGTGTTTTCCGGTCCTTTGTTGACGTTATTGTCCTAAAGTCCGTTGTATGCGATGACTGGCTTTACTTCTCACACTTTTCCCTGGGTATACTCATTGGATCTTTGCCTTAGGATTCAAACATCAATTTTTACCGTTCTTTATACTCGAAATTTTCGCCCATACTCTGGGCATCTTCAGGAGCGTGGGGACTTTACCACCGATGTTCGTGGTTAACTTCGCGCTAATGGAGTCCGATACTCCTTGTTGCCATTCGTCGGAAAAACTTTCCTGGATATATTTCGTTATCAAGCCCGGCTGGCGCCATCTATGTTTCGTTAAGAACACTTTTTTTTTTTTAATTTTTTTTTTTTTTTTTTTTTTTTAATTTTCTTCTCCTATCCTGGTTTTCTTGTCTTTTTTTGCCTGTTTTTCTTTTGTTGTTGTTTTTCTTGTCTTATTAGTTCTTTCCACAGGCCCGATAATGTGCTAGGGTCGTTCTGGTTACATACCCTTGCTTTATTTTTGTAGATTATTAATATTGCTTCTTCCCTCCTCATTTGCCTTTCCGATTTTTTATTCTTTTTTAGCATTTTAATTTCATCGAACTTTGGGAATGTCCGGTTTTCCAAGCACAATTGCACTAAAGCAGTTTTGGCTTCTTTTTTTTTGCCAGTTAGATATGTGTTGTTTAAGTCTTTTTTTTAATCTGTTTTTCGTACTTCCAATGTACGATATTGGGGGTATGTGTGCTATTGGAATTTCGTAGGTTCCTGATTCTTCTAGCTTTTTTTCCTCTGTTTTTTTGTTGACAGTATGCAATGACTTCCTGGACATTCAACTAAAGAAAAACAAAAATAGTTTTGAATACTCTGTGTTCAGAAAAGCAACTTACATACCTGTACTGATACCATACTCGTCGCAGCATCCAGTGATACATAAAAAAAAACAGCATAGCAAACTTGATACGGCGAGCATACACACACACATCTAACAACAGGCTAAAAAATCAAGAGCTAGAGTTTATCTCGAAAAATATCACAAGAGTATGGGTACCCGAGCAAGCTAATTAATAAATGGATACATGAGAGTAAAAAGCATATGACTCAGAGTAAAGAAGGCCAAGAAGTGCACAACCAAAGGAAGATGAGAAATAAAAAATTGAAATACATTGGAGCTTTCCCATACCTGGAAGGAGTGAGTAAAGAAATCAATAGGCACTGTGCTAAATATGACTTACAACTAGGAAGCTCAGTGCACACCGTGAAAAGTATGACTGTCAACAAAAAAAACAGAGGAAAAAAGCTAGAAGAATCAGGAACCTACGAAATTCCAATAGCACACATACCCCCAATATCGTACATTGGAAGTACGAAAAACAGATTAAAAAAAAGACTTAAACAACACATATCTAACTGGCAAAAAAAAAAAAGCCAAAACTGCTTTAGTGCAATTCTGCTTGGAAAACCGGATATTCCCAAAGTTCGATGAAATTAAAATGCTAAAAAAGAATAAAAAATCGGAAAGGCAAATGAGGAGGGAAGAAGCAATATTAATCTACAAAAATAAAGCAAGGGTATGTAACCAGAACTACCCTAGCACATTATCGGGCCTGTGGAAAGAACTAATAAGACAAGAAAAACAACAACAAAAGAAAAACAGGCAAAAAAAGACAAGAAAACCAGGATAGGAGAAGAAAATTTAAAAAAAAAAAAAAAAAAAAAAAAAAAAAATTAAAAAAAAAGTGTTCTTATCGAAACATAGATGGCGCCAGCCGGGCTTGATAACGAAATATATCCAGGAAAGTTTTTCTGACGAATGGCAACAAGGAGTATCGGACTCCATTAGCGCGAAGTTAACCACGAACATCGGTGGTAAAGTCGCCACGCTCCTGAAGATGCCCAGAGAATGGGCGAAAATTTCGAGTATAAAGAACGGTAAAAATTGATGTTTGAATCCTAAGGCAAAGATCCAATGAGTATACCCAGGGAAAAGTGTGAGAAGTAAAGCCAGTCATCGCATACAACGGACTTTAGGACAATAACGTCAACAAAGGACCGGAAAACACGTGCGTGAAATGTTCCCGTCGCTAGAAAGGAATGCCAAGGTAAGCGTTATCCGCTAGTTTTTTGTACAAAAAACATTGTATATTTCATCATAATCCGTAATCGTGTTTCTTGTACTTTTGTAAATTTGCATGTTTATATTTTCTAACAAGTGCGCATGCGTGGACATGAGCGGCGCCCTCTGCGGTGCCTGATGATGGACCCATAGTGGGTCCGAAAGATCTCGCGTGTGTATATATGGTTTTAGATTGTAAATAAAAGTTCATCTTTTAATTTAGCAATTATCTCCATTGTTTGGTACCGTGTCTAGACAGCATTCTGTTATTTTTGGTGTATTTAGTTGGCACGAATAGCAGAGACGTTTGGACCTCAGATCGCGTTTGCATATTATTCTAAGTGTTTACCACGTTTAAGAAGATTGAGCAGCCCATCTATTGCAAGATGAGCTACGTAATTCCAATTCTGAATGCAAGAAATGTGAAGTCGGCTGACATTAATTGTCCGTTACTAATCAAAAACTTCTATTATGGGAAATTTTAAAAGGAATTTTTTTTAAGAATTACAAGGTTTCTTACCTCTTTTAACATTTCACTACACGTTTCACTCTTTCTGCCGTCATGCTCGGTTTAGGCTTCCGGTGCGGTGTTCCATTTTTGGTCTTCAGGTTCTTTCAAATGAAGGTTGCTTACACCTCTTTTAACATTTCACTACACGTTTCATTCTTTCTGCCGTCATGCTTGGTTTAGGGTTCCGGTGCGGTGTTCTGTTTTTGGTCTTCAGGTTCTTTCAAATGCTCTACCAACGCTGAAGTGCCTTGTTCTAAAGTATTACAAGGTTGCTTACCTCTTTTAACATTTCACTACACGTTTCATTCTTTCTGCCGTCATGCTTGGTTTAGGCTTCCGGTGCGGTGTTCCATTTTTGGTCTTCAGGTTCTTTCAAATGAAGGTTGCTTACACCTCTTTTAACATTTCACTACACGTTTCATTCTTTCTGCCGTCATGCTTGGTTTAGGCTTCCGGTGCGGTGTTCTGTTTTTGGTCTTCAGGTTCTTTCAAATGCTCTACCAACGCTGAAGTGCCTTGTTCTAAAGTATTACAAGGTTGCTTACCTCTTTTAACATTTCACTACACGTTTCATTCTTTCTGTCGTCATGCTTGGTTTAGGCTTCCGGTGCGTTGTTCCATTTTTGGTCTTCAGGTTCTTTCAAATGAAGGTTGCTTACACCTCTTTTAACATTTCACTACACGTTTCATTCTTTCTGCCGTCATGCTTGGTTTAGGCTTCCGGTGCGGTGTTCCATTTTTGGTCTTCAGGTTCTTTCAAATGAAGGTTGCTTACACCTCTTTTAACATTTCACTACACGTTTCATTCTTTCTGCCGTCATGCTTGGTTTAGGCTTCCGGTGCGGTGTTCGATTTTTGGTCTTCAGGTTCTTTCAAATGAAGGTTGCTTACACCTCTTTTAACATTTCACTAAACGTTTCATTCTTTCTGCCGTCATGCTTGGTTTAGGCTTCCGGTGCGGTGTTCCATTTTTGGTCTTCAGGTTCTTTCAAATGAAGGTTGCTTACACCTCTTTTAACATTTCACTACACGTTTCATTCTTTCTGCCGTCATGCTTGGTTTAGGCTTCCGGTGCGGTGTTCCATTTTTGGTCTTCAGGTTCTTTCAAATGAAGGTTGCTTACACCTCTTTTAACATTTCACTACACGTTTCATTCTTTCTGCCGTCATGCTTGGTTTAGGCTTCCGGTGCGGTGTTCCATTTTTGGTCTTCAGGTTCTTTCAAATGAAGGTTGCTTACACCTCTTTTAACATTTCACTACACGTTTCATTCTTTCTGCCGTCATGCTTGGTTTAGGCTTCCGGTGCGGTGTTCCATTTTTGGTCTTCAGGTTCTTTCAAATGAAGGTTGCTTACACCTCTTTTAACATTTCACTACACGTTTCATTCTTTCTGCCGTCATGCTTGGTTTAGGCTTCCGGTGCGGTGTTCCATTTTTGGTCTTCAGGTTCTTTCAAATGAAGGTTGCTTACACCTCTTTTAACATTTCACTACACGTTTCATTCTTTCTGCCGTCATGCTTGGTTTAGGCTTCCGGTGCGGTGTTCCATTTTTGATCCTCAGGTTCTTTCAAATGCTCTACCAATGCTGAAGTGTCCTTGTTGTCCAGGTTGCAAAATTGTATTCCCCTCCCTTCCCACCAGCTTGTAAAACCTAACTTTCGTTGCTAAAAACCAATTATTGAACACAAAATCTTTTGATATTATGGACAAACACAAACTGCCTATTTACAAACATACAAAATTCCGAACGAAAAAGTTAAAAACGTACATACAAATATTTACACACGACTCATTCCTTGGACTCCTCAACACCCCACGAACAACCAACCACACTCTAAGCCATTCCAACGCAGATTGCCTCAAGCACTTTCTACCCTCTACTGGGTCATCCTCAGGAGGTGTTCTAGATGTTTTCTCTTCTGCCACTGCAGCAAGAGTGAGCGATACGCCCGGCTTCCTCGCCTCTCCCCATCGTCATCCACGAAACACTTCCACCGTGGCTCCATCTGTTATTGACTTTAGTGAACTCTTTTCTCCTTCTGTGTTTTTGGTTTTTTTGGTTAATTTTTATTAGTTCCTTCCATTTCTCATTAAGGATATTTGGATCGTTATTATTACAAACACGGTATCTATTTTTTTTCAATTAATACTGATTCTGCAATACGTAGGTGAATTTTATTGCGACATGTTTTTATTATTTTAATGTCTTGTTATCTAGGCAGTACTGTATCAGTGCTGTTTTTGCTTCTTTTTTTTTTTTTTTGCCAATTTTTAATATGCTGTTGTAATTATTATATTTGCACTTTTAAGGTATTAACCTCCTGCAAAGTGCGCATAGTTTACGTGCAATTCATAAATGAAAAACTATTAGAAAGTACCAATCACTCACCCTAAAGATCATGGTAACCTCCGTCGACAACACACTTCCAACACGTCAATCATCGTAATGTTTCTGGCCTTCCAAGGTTTACAGACATCTTGCTTACGATTCTTACTTCCGGGTGTGAAACATCGTATTTTTTATTTTTTTTTTTATTTTTTAAGCCATATGAGATGTAACTATAAGCTTGTCAATTCCATAAAACCACACAAGCATACTACTCATTCATACAATTCCATTAAAAACTATGTACATATTTACACAACCTTACATTCCTAGGTCGTTAAACCTTTGTCAACTGTGAGTAACAAAATGCTCCATCTGTTTCAAAACCCCTGCCACTCCCAATGCAAGTGTCACACTTATTCAGCCCCTCACACACAATCCTCTAGAGCTTTCAACAGACTACTGTCGTCATACAGACTACTGTGTGTGAGGGGCTGAATGAGTGTGACACTTGCATTGAGAGTGGCAGGGGTTTTGAAACAGATGGAGCATTTTGTTACTCACAGTTGACAAAGGTTTAACCACCTAAGAATGTAAGGTTGTGTAAATATGTACATAGTTTTTAATGGAATTGTATGAATGAGTAGTATGCATGTGTGGTTTTTATGGAATTGACAAGCTGTAACGTATACTCTAGATTCAGTTTCTTTTTTATTTTACTATCTCTTGTTATTTTATTTTCCTATGCAAATTATCTTCTCACTTAACGAGATATTGTTTCTCCCACTGAATTATACGTGGCAACGAGTGTAAGTCATGACGTGGTGGTATGCAGTATATATAGGCGCGCTCAAGTATACCAGAGAGGTTCGTTGTATATATGATAGGTTCTTCCTAATTATTGTTATGCGATTCTACGAAACTTCGGTCTAGCAGTAGTTGTGTTATATTGGAGTGTGTATTGAGTAATACCAGGATTTCCCCAATAAAGGTTAAAAGTGAGTACATTTTCTTAGTTCATTTTATTGTCAGACCTATGTCTGGCCGTTAGGTCCATTTCATTGAGTGTTTACGTTAAGTTCAGGGTGTATTGTGTTTACCGCTCTAATAAGGAGCCTTCAAGGTACTAATGTACTAAAACCGAAGTTATATTACTGATATTCAAGATAATGAGGAACGCTGAGTAAAAATAAATTCCATATTCTTGGAATTTATTGCACGTGCGTGTCTTACCTAAACAAACTCTTGCACTTTGAAGATTAAGCACACTTTAGCTACGTCAAGTAGCCTTTTAATAACCCTAACGTGACTTAACGTGAGCTTTCCTGCACTACACCTCCAGCAGGAGAACTCTATTCATTATAAAGCTTATAGTTACATCTCATATGGCTTCAAAAAAAAAAAAAAAAATACGATGTTTCATCCCCGGAAGAAGGAATCGTAAGCAAGATGTCTGTAAACCTTTGAAGGCCAACTACATTGCGATAGCTGACGTGCTGGAAGTGTGTTGTCGATGGAAATTACCATGATCTTTAGGGTAAGTGATTGGTGCTTTTAAATAGTATTTCATTTATGAATTGCACGTAAACTATGCGCACTTTGCAGGGGTTTAATACCTTAAAAGTGAAAATATAGTAATCTTCATTTTCTTTTTCTCTTCTGTGTTTTTGGTTTTTTTTTGGTCAATTTTTATTAGTTCCCTCCATTTCTCATTAAGGATATTTGGATCGTTATTATTACAAACTCGGTATCTATTTTTTTCAAATAAAACAGATTCTGCACTACGTAGGTGTCTTTCATTGCGACATGTTTTTATTATTTTAATATCTTCAGAATTCGGATACGTCTGGCTATCAAGGCAGTACTGTATCAGTGCTGTTTGTATGCAATTTGTCAGTGCTGTTTGTATGCAATTTGTATGTACGTAAATATAAGAACAACTGTGGCTTCCGCTTATAGATGTTTTAACCAGAAGGTATATATTGGAATTTTTTTATATGAATTGCAAATTTTCGGAGAAAACCCTTCTTCTTCAGGCTGTAACCCCCCCCCCCTTCCATCAGTCACTATCGCGGTTACGGGGTTAACTTTGACAGTTATGGTTATTTTTCACCAAATCCTACCAGATGTTAGGCAGGGAAAATCCTCTGCAGTCACTGATGATGGAATTCTGATTTTTTTTTTTCAATCTTTATTTCTTCTTTTAGCTCTCTTTTTTTGAAAATTGCTTTGGAAACTGATGACTTTAAGGGAATTTCAGGTCGCGAGAATGCGCATGACGTGGAGCGAAGCGGCCGTCCATCTGCGGTTGATGATGATTTGGTGCATGCACTCGATGAAAAAGTTCATGATGATAGATGTTTTGCAGTTTCGGGGCATTCTATCCTTTTCCCACAAATTTTAAGGACTGTTTCTCTACAAAATTGTGACGGATTGTTTGGGGTTTCGGAAACTGTGCCCATGCTGAGTGTTGAAGATGCCCTACGAGGAGCACAAAAGCAAGCGGGCTTGTATTGACCTTCCTCATGCGATGCAGTGAGCAAGGTGATGAATCTTTTTTTTTTTTTTTTTTTGTTTAGAGGTTGAACGACCACCGTGAGCAACTCAATGGGCTATAAGCAGTCGCCCGTCCCTAATTTAGGGTCACTGGTTCCAGGGAAGGGAGAGAGCCAGTGCCGTAAGACAAACACAACATCCATGCCTCACCGGGATTCGAACCCGGACCCCAGACGGACGAATGAGCAGAGGCCAGCGCCTTAGACCACTGCGCCACCGGGGCGGCGGTGAAGAATCCGTGTGCTCTATTGGGATGTCTACCAAATTTAGGAAACGCAATTTCATGATCAAAAATGAATTTTCATGACCACTTTTAAAAGACGTCATTATATAAACATACACTATCTACCAACAAGTAATTGAACATCCCTGAAATTGCCGATATCTGCGGTCCTGATACACGTCACGGCCTCCGCCGTTAAATATCGTGTGGGAAACAACAACGCAACCAGTCGCATGCAAGATGCCACGCAGTTCGGAGCTCTCTGATTTCGAGAAAGGTGCAATCGTCGGGTATCACAGAAATGGCCGATCCATACGTGACATATCCAGCGAGTTGAAGTACCCAAAATCGACAGTGGCCTACGTGATTGGAAAGTGGAAGATGAGAGGTGACTGTTGGAATGTGCCCCGACCCGGCAGACCCACAAAACTGGGAGTTAGAGACCGACGGGTGCTGGCCAGAGAAATTCGGAAGAACCGCACCTAATCGATGGGCCACATCCGCGAGGAGTTTCAACAGGCATCCGGGAGTGTTCTTTCGATGAATACCATCCGTAAGGAAGCCCATCTGCTCGGTTATCATGGACGTGCTGCCGCCCACAAGCCTTTGATCACCAAGTCCAATAGCGCTGCTCGGCTAACGTGGTGCAAAGAACGTAGACAGTGGAAACAGGTTCTCTGGAGCGACGAATCAAGGTTCACCCTCTACCGTTCGGATGGCAGGGTCTGGGTTTGGAGTCTGCCTGGAGAACGCCTCCTGCCAGAATGTATTCTGCCAACTGTGAAGTTCGGCGGCGGTGGAATTATGCTATTGGGGCGTTTCTCCTGGTATGGCACGGGACCCTTGGTCGCAATTCCTGGTAGACTCAATGCCGAGACCTACTGCACCGTTTCGGATGATCATGCGCTTCCTACGTTGTGGCAGTTTTATGGGGTGGACCCATCTTACTTTTAGGATGACAATGCCACCTGTCATGTTGCGAGGTCCACCAAGGCTTGGTATGGTGACAATGGGGTTAATCTAATGGACTGGCCTGCGCAGAGCCCGGACCTTAACCCTAATGATTACCTCTGGGATGAGTTGGAGCGTCGACTTAAGGGGGTGCCCCCACCGTCCGAAATCGGTGAAGGAACTGACCTGTCTTCTCCAAGCCGAGTGGAAGAAAATACCGCTAGCCGTCGTACAACGCCTGGTTGAGAGTATGCGCAGCTGTAATCGCCGCTCGTGGAGGCTCCACCAACTATTGAAGGTGAATAAACTTTGTTTTCCTTTTCTATCACAGGTGTCCAATTACTTGTTGGTAGTGTATATCCCTATTAGGCTGTGGTATATGCACATGTACACACACATGCATATACATGTTAAAGAGGTGTAACAGCCACCTTTTTTTTTATCTACCAAAAAAGTGCCCCTTGCTGTTCTGCTAGTAAACAAAATCTACTTATCATAAGCACACTGGACAAAAAATTACCTCACCCCCCCCCCCAACAGAAATGACAGCAGAAAGTTACCGGTTGCACAGACGGCACCATGATAGCATTGTTGGGAGATATATGGCATTGCTGCATTGACGTGGTCTATAGGATAATTTCTGTCTCATGCAGTGGTGAAGAATAACGTGGGTATTGAATTTAGTCTACAACATAAACTCATAAGACAGACGTTACTGAGAGGCAAAAAGAAGCCATCGTGTTTGGCCGTGCCCACGGACACAAAAAGAGAATGAAATTGCCTGATTTGTCGGTGTGTCGAAGCTTACTGTCCAGCGGGTCTACAAACAGTGGTCTAGTTCGCAATCAACTGCAAATCGACTGAATCCTTAGAAACTACGGACATTCCGTAGTAGCTGGCAGGTATGTATGAGTCATATGACAGACATTACTGAGTGGCAAAAAGAAGCCCTCGTGTTTGGCCGTGCCCACGGACACAAAAAGAGAATGAAATTGCCTGATTTGCTGGTGTGTCGAAGCTTACTGTCCAGCGGGTCTACAAACAGTGGTCTAGTTCGCAATCAACTGCAAATCGACTGAATCCGTAGAAACTACGGACATTCCGTTGTAGTTGGCAGGTATGTATGAATCATAAGACAGACATTACCGAGTGGCAAAAAGAAGCCATCGTGTTTGGCAGTGCCCACGGACACAAAAAGAGAATGAAATTGCCTGATTTGTCGGTGTGTCAAAGCTTACTGTCCAGCGGGTCTACAAACAGTGGTCTAGTTCGCAATCAACTGCAAATCGACTGAATCCGTAGAAACTACGGACATTCCGTAGTAGTTGGCAGGTATGTATGAGTCATAAGACAGACATTACCCAGTGTCAAAAAGAAGCCATCGTGTTTGGCCGTGCCCACGGACACAAAAAGAGAATGAAATTGCCTGATTTGTTGGTGTGTCGAAGCTTACTGTTCAGCGGGTCTACAAACAGTGGTCTAGTTCGCAATCAACTGCAAATCGACTGAATCCGTAGAAACTACGGACATTCCGTAGTAGTTGGCAGGTATGTATGAGTCATAAGACAGACATTACCCAGTGTCAAAAAGAAGCCATCGTGTTTGGCCGTGCCCACAGACACAAAAAGAGAATGAAATTGCCTGATTTGTTGGTGTGTCGAAGCTTACTGTTCAGCGGGTCTACAAACAGTGGTCCAGTTCGCAATCAACTGCAAATCGACTGAATCCGTAGAAACTACGGACATTCCGTAGTAGTTGGCAGGTATGTATGAATCATAAGACAGACATTACCGAGTGGCAAAAAGAAGCCATCGTGTTTGGCCGTGCCCACAGACAGAAAAAGAGAATGAAATTGCCTGATTTGTTGGTGTGTCGAAGCTTACTGTCCAGCGGGTCTACAAACAGTGGTCTAGTTCGCAATCAACTGTAAATCGACTGAATCCGTAGAAACTACGGACATTCCGTTGTAGTTGGCAGGTATGTATGAGTCATAAGACAGACATTACTGAGTGACAAAAAGGAGCCATCGTGTTTGGCCACGCCCATAGACACAAAGTGAATGAAGTCGCCCAATTTGTTGGATGTCGAAGTGAACTGTCCAGCGGGTCTACAAACAGTGATGTAGTTCGCAGTCAACTGAAAATCGGACACGTAACTGTGGCAGGAAAACGATTTTCACCAACAAAGACCACAGTCATGTTTCATGCCTAGTAACTGCAAATCGGTTTCAAACAAGGCAACGATTGCTCCAAAGTCAATGAAAGTCCACTCCAACCAATTTCCGAAAGAACATTGTGATGAGAACTGCATGCGATGGGCATCTAGAGCTCTTTTAGCAGCACATCACAAAGTCGCACATTATCAATGGGCTCAGAGGCACCAAAACTTGACTGTGGGGAATTAGAAATGAGTAACATGGTCTGACGAGTCTTGTTTTTGTTTGTACTCCAATGATGGAAGGTGACGAGTACACCGCAGGCACAATCAAGCCTTTCATCCTGATTGATTGTGTCGTTCAAGCTGGAGGGTGTTCTGTGATGTTTCCCATACCACAAAATGGGCCCTCTCATTGCAGTGACGAATTTCAACCAGCATGCGTACCTCCGCATTTTGAATGACGAAGTGTTGCCCTTTGCCATAGACAGGGTTCCCACTCAAAAGTAATAAAACAATTCCCCGACATTTCCAGGTTCTCCAGGTGGTTTTTAAAGTTTTCCAGAGTGCCATGTTGCAAAGAATTGTTACATTTCATTACATTCCATTCATTTTTCTCACCAAAGCACACAGTTGTAAATTCTTTACGTAATTTGTCTTTATAAAATTACCTGCTTTTCATTAATAACAACTAACTGTGCACATTATTTTCTGTACCAAAGTTTCGTGAACTTTTGTGAATGCTACCCACACGGAATTTGTAAATACATTCCCATAGAAACAGGTCATATGTAAGAATAGTTTCAGTTTTTCTATAACACAATGCAGCTAAGCTTAATGATGGAATGGCTCTGTTCAAAGAAACATGTTTCAAGAGAACCAACAGACAAAGGACTTTGATCCATCATTTGGTTGGTTCTCTTGTGAAGTGTTTCTTCAAGCAGGAGCCATTGTGTCTAATTGTTCCATGTTATAACAACTGCCTGCAGAAATTGAACAAAAGCTTAATAACTGGCAATTTTAAAAATTCAATTTTGTAAATACATTCCCATAGAAACAGGTCATATGTAAGAAAAAATCTGTCAGTTGAATAGTTTCAGTTTTTCTATAACACAATGCAGCTAAGCTTAATGATGAAATGGCTCTGTTCAAAGAAACATGTTTCAAGAGAACCAACAGACAAAGGACTTTGATCCATCATTTGGTTGGTTCTCTTGTGAAGTGTTTCTTCAAGCAGGAGCCATTGTGCTTCATTGTTCCATGTTATAACAACTGCCTGCAGAAATTGAACAAAAGCTTAGTAACTGGCAATTTTAGAAATTCAATTTTGTAAATACATTCCCGCAGAAACAGGTCATATATGTAAGAAAAAATCTGTCAGTTGAATAGTTTCAGTTTTTCTATAACACAATGCAGCTGAGCTTAATGATGGAATGGCTCTGTTCAAAGAAACATGTTTCAAGAGAACCAACAGACAAAGGACTTTGATCCATCATCTTTTCATTAATAACAACTAACTGTGCACATTATTTTCTGTACCAACGTTCCGTGAACTTTTGTGAATATTACCCACACAGAATTTGTAAATCCATTCCCATAGAAACAGGTCATATTTAAGAAAAAATCTATCAGTTGAATAGTTTCAGTTTTTCTATAACACAATGCAGCTAAGCTTAATGATGGAATAGCTCTGTTCAAAGAAACATGTTTCAAGAGAACCAACAGACAAAGGACTTTGATCCATCATCTTTTCATTAATAACAACTAACTGTGCACATTATTTTCTGTACCAACGTTCCGTGAACTTTTGTGAATACTACCCACACGGAATTTGAAAATACATTCCCATAGAAACAGGTCATATGTAAGAAAAAATCTGTCAGTTGAATAGTTTCAGTTTTTCTATAACACAATGCAGCTAAGCTTAATGATGGAATGGCTCTGTTCAAAGAAACATGTTTCAAGAGAACCAACAGACAAAGAACTTTGATCCATCATTTGGTTGGTTCTCTTGTGAAGTGTTTCTTCAAGCAGGAGCCATTGTGCCTAATTGTTCCATGTTATAACAACTGCCTGCAGAAATTGAACAAAAGCTTAATAACTGACAATTTTAAAAATTAAATTTTGTAAATACATTCCCACAGAAACAGGTCATATGTAAGAAAAAATCTGTCAGTTGAATAGTTTCAGTTTTTCTATAACACAATGCAGCTAAGCTTAATGATGGAATGGCTCTGTTCAAAGAAACATGTTTCAAGAGAACCAACAGACAAAGGACTTTGATCCATCATTTGGTTGGTTCTCTTGTAAAGTGTTTCTTCAAGCAGGAGCCATTGTGCCTAATTGTTCCATGTTATAACAACTGCCTGCAGAAATTGAACAAAAGCTTAATAACTGGCAATTTTAAAAATTCAATTTTGTAAATACATTCCCATAGAAACAGGTCATATGTAAGAAAAAATCTGTCAGTTGAATAGTTTCAGTTTTTCTATAACACAATTCAGCTAAGCTTAATGATGGAATGGCTGTTCAAAGAAACATGTTTCAAGAGAACCAACAGACAAAGGACTTTGATCCATCATTTGGTTGGTTGTCTTGTGAAGTGTTTCTTCAAGCAGGAGCCATTGTGCCTAATTGTCCCATGTTATAACAACTGCCTGCAGAAATTGAACAAAAGCTTAATAACTGGCAATTTTAGAAATTCAATTTTGCATCTTTTTTAGAGAATAAAGGAAATACTTAATATAACTGAAAGTAAGATCTACCAAATTCTAAGCAGGAAGTAATTGCAAGCAAAAGTTTGAAATTTTGAAAAAAATTTTTTTTTTTTTTTTTTTTGCAAAATAAAGTATCCATTGATTTTTACAAAAAAAAAAAAAAAAAAAAAGGTAATTTTCCCTGAGTTTTTCCTGACTTTTACAAAAAAAAAAAAAAAAGGGCAATTTTCCCTGATTTTTGGAACCATTTTGAAATTCCCTGAGAATTCCAGGTTGAGTAGGAACCCTGATAGATCTCCAGCAGCAGTATTACATTGCCACTCCTGTCTTCCAAGACGACAACTGCCATGTGCACAGGGCTAAAACTGTGTCATAATGGCACGACAAAAAAATCAGCAACACTGTCTCAGCTATTGAAAATCTGTGGGATCATTTAGAACAGGTGAAATGCCGGAACAGACACCGACACACTCTGGCAGAACTTTGAGAGCAATTGACACTTGAGTGGCTGCAAATTGTTCATTACACCACAACCTCATGGAGTCTCTACCGCACCGGATCTGTGCTGTTATCAAGGCAAGAGGCGCGGTCGCCCATTAAGGTAAGTTCTGCCTGGAGTGGCTAGGTAATTTTTTGACCTGTGTGCTTACTTTGAGCACAAAATGTCCTGACTCTACAAGTAGCATAATTTAACTCAAAATTTAGTAAACAGCATTATGTACATGCATTTCCATGCTAAGATATTTTTTGCTCTATCAGTTTCTTTGCGGAGCAGGGAATAAATGCCCCCTTTTTTTTTACACTTAATTTGTTAGATGAATTGTGCCTTATGTTGTCAGTGCATGGGGAATTACTCGAGAATTTTTGCCAGAAAATGAACAATTACTAAAAATAAATTCATGAACCCAAAGCAAAATTCGTTACTTTTTCTGAATTTGTGACTTTTTCGTGACTCACATGACCTTTTTCTGAATTCGTGACTTTTTTCTGCCTTTTTTTTTACTTTTGTGACTTTTTTATGTGACTCACATGACCTTTCTCTGAATTCGTGACTTTTTTCTGAATTTGTGCTTTTTTTTTTACTTTCATGACCTTTTTTGTGACTCACATGACCTTTTTCTGAATTCGTGACTTTTATGACCATTTTCTGAATTAGTGACTTTTATGACCATTTTCTGATTTCATGACTTTTTTCTGAATTTGTGCCTTTTTTTTACTTTCACGACCATTTTCGTGACTCACATGACCTTTTTCCGAATGCGTAATATTTTTGTGACTCACATGACCTTTTTCTGAATTCGTGACTCACATGACCTTTTTCTTAATTCGTGACTTTTTTTCTGCCTTTTCTTTTTACTTTCGTGACTTTTTTCTGCCATTTTTTTTACTTTCATGACCTTTTTTTGTGACTCACATGACCTTTTTCTGAATTCGTGACTTTTTTCTGAATTTGTGCTTTTTTTTACTTTCATGACCTTTTTCTGAATTCTTGACTTTTATGACCATTTTCTGCATTAGTGACTTTTATGACCATTTTCTGAATTCATGACTTTTTTCTGAATTTGTGCCTTTTTTTTACTTTCATGACCTTTTTCGTGACTCACATGACCTTTTTCTGAATTCGTGATATTTTCGTGACTCACATGACCTTTTTCTGAATTCGTGACTTTCAGGACCTTTTTCTGAATTCGTGACTTTTTGTTTTAATATGTGCCTTTTTTTACCTTTATTACCTTTTTCGTGACTCACATGACCTTTTTCTAAATTCGTGACCTTTTTCATGACTTTTTCTGAATTTGTGCCTTTTTTTTTACTTTCATGACCTTTTTCGTGACTCACATGACCTTTTTCTGAATTTGTGACTTTTTCGTGACTTTCGTGACCAGTAGACACCCTAAATCATCATAGGCGATGAGACATTGGTGTCCCACATGATTGCAGAATTGAAGAAGCAGTCCATGGAGTAGCAGCACACCTTGTCACTAAAAAGGAAGAAATTGAAGAAGACAATTTCTAGGTGCATTTATACATGCAGTTTTTGTGTGCAGGCGAGGAGTTTTGTTTGTTGAATTCATGCCAAAAGGAAGAACAGTAAACGCATCAACCTTTTGTGAGACGTGGGAGAAGCTGTGATACGCGATCCAGAACAAAAACGCGTGGCATGTTTACTCACGGCATTTGTGACAATGCTCAGTCTGACAGTTTTACACAGTCAAGCACTCATCACATCATTTGAATTGAAAGTGGATCAATCCCAACTACAGCCCTGACATAGCACCAAGCAACTGTCACCTGTCCTTGTATTTGATTAAGTTAAAAGGGCAGTGCAAAAGTGGCTATCTTCACAGGCTGCCTCGTTCTATGATGAGGGAATACAAAAACTGCTGCTCTGTTATGATAAATGCCTCAATAATGGCAGAAACTATGAAGAAAAGTAGTTTAAGGCAGGGCTTGAAAAATCTGAAAAGTTACTTTTACTATCTGGGTAGAAATTATTTACATGCCCGGGCAGTAAAAGTTGGATGCCCAGGAAAACTTATCTTTTAAGATAACAAATCAGAACAATCATTTAATTTTTTTTTAAGTAAAAAAATATGGTGAACCTTTTTTATGTGTTGCATTGTCATTTTATGGGAAAATATTCAATGCACAAAAATGTGTACCTTAAGTTTTAAGATGATGCTGAAATTAGTGAAGAGTGAGGTGAAGAGAAGTTAAGTGAAGAGAAGAGAAAAATGAAGTGAAGAGAAATTGAAGTGTGAAGTAAAGTGAACAGGAAAGAAGAGTGAGGTGAAGAGTGAAGTAAAGTGAAAAGTGAAGTGAAAAGGGAAGAGAAAAAGAAAAATGAAGAGAAAAGAAAAGTGAAGTGAAGAGTCAATAGAAAAGTGAAGTGAAAAGTGAAAAGAAGAAGAGAAAAGAAAAGTGAAGTGAAGAGTCAATAGAAAAGTGAAGTGAAAAGTGAAAAGAAGAAGAGAAAAGAAAAGTGAAGAGAAAAGTGCAGTGAAGAGAAAAGTGCAGTGAAGAGAAAGATTAAGTGAAAAGTGAAGAGAAAAGAAGAGTGAGGTGAAGAGCAAAGTGAAGATTGCAGAAAAGTGAAGAGAAGAATGAAGTGAAGTGAAGAGAAAAGTGAAGTGAAGAGAAAAGTAAGGTGAAGAGAAAAGTGAAGTCAAGTCAAGAGTGAACAGAAAAGTGAAGAGAAAAGTGAAGAGTGAACAGGAAAGTGAAGTGAAGAGAAAGTGAAGAAAAATGAAGTGAACAGAAAAGTGAAGAGAAAAGAAAAGTGAAGTGAAAAGTGAAGAGAAGAGTGAGGTGAAGTCAAGAGTGAAGAGAAAAGTGAAGTGAAGTGAACAGAAAAGTGAAGTGAAGAGAAAAGTAAAGTGAAGAAAAAAGTGAAGTGAAGAGAAAAATGAAGTGAAGAGAAAGAAAGGTGAAATGAAGAGAAAGAAAAGTTAAGTGAAGAGTGAAGTGAAGAGAAGAGAAAAGTGAAGTTAAGAGAAGTGAAGAGAAGAGAAAAGGGAATTTAAGAGAAATGAAGAGAAAAGTGAAGAGAAGTGTTTAGATACAATTAACTTGAATGTAACATGATTACAAAGAGCAGAAATGATATGACATACAACTAGAAACTGTTTTACTTACACCAACAGATCTCATACCAGATTTTTATAACATAAATCGTGCATTCAACATGTTTTGGGACAGATATGAATAAACAGTGTTTTGGTAACTTATTCGTTATGAAAATAATGTTAGCAATGCAACTTACATTTTTGTTCTGTTCTTCAAGATTTGACATCTGTGTCTGATACACAGAATTCTGGGAAGACAAGGTGCTGTTCTGGGAAGACACAAGAGTGATTTCGACTTCCAGTTTCGCCAAACGTGACTGCAGTGCGCTGTTCTGGGATAAGACGGAAGACAAATGCTGTTCCACAGACTCCAACTGAGACTTCAGATTTCCATTTTGGTCTTTCAGGGATGACGTCTGATTACTCAGATTAAAATTTTCTTCTTCAATTGCCGAAGTTCTGCACAAAATATGAATACAACTTACTTTCATGTCTAATGCTGATATTTTTCTAAAATTGATGCAAATATGAGTGCAAAGGAAAAATAAATCTGACTTTAAATAAAAATGTAATGTTTCATGACTCTTGCAGAAAAACAGACCAAAAGCTTTTTTTCCCTTTACACTTATATTTGACAAAAAAAAAAAAAAAAAAAAATGTTTTCCTTTACACTCATATTTGCATCATTATTCCATATTTGACAAAAAAATTTTTTCCTTTACACTCATATTTGCATCATTATTCCATAGTTGACAAAAAAAAAAATGTTTCCTTTACACTCATATTTGCATCATTATTCCATATTTGACAAAATTTTTTTTCCTTTACACTCATATTTGCATCATTATTTTTCTAAAATTGATGCAAATATGAGTGTAAAGGTAAAATAAATCTATGACTTTAAAAAATGTAAGGTTCCATGACTCTTGCACAAAAAAAAAAAGAATTTTTTTTTCCTTTACACTCATAATTGATTTTTTTCCCTTTTACACTCATATTTGCACCATTATTCCATATTTGACAAAAGAAAATATCCTTTATACTCATATTTGCATCACACAAAAAAAAAAAAATGTTTCCTTTACACTCATATTTGCATCATTATTTTTCTAAAATTGATGCAAATATGAGTGCAAAAGAAAAATAAATCTATGACTTTAAAAAATGTAATGTTTCATGACTCTTGCTAAAAAAAACAGACAATTTTTTTTCCCTTTACACTCATATTTGACAAAAAAAAATTTTTTCCCCTTTACACTCATATTTGCATCACAAAAATTTTTTTTTCCTTTACACTCATATTCGCATCATTATTTTTCTAAAATTGATACAAATATGAGTGTAAAGGAAAAAATAAATCTATGACTTTAAAAAATGTAATGTTTCATGACCCTCGCACAAAAAAACAGACAATTTTTTTTCCCTTTAACACTCATATTTGACAATTTTTTTTTCCTTTACACTTATATTTGACAAAAAAAATATTTTCCTTTACACTCATATTAGCATCATTATTCCATATTTGACAAAAAAAAAATGTTTCCTTTACACTTATATTTGCATCATTATTTTTCTAAAATTGATGCAAATATGAGTGTAAAGGAAAAATAAATCTAGGCCTTTAAAAACGTAATGTTTCATGACTCTTGCACACACACAAAAAAAAAAAGACAATATTTTTTTTTCCTTTACACTCATATTTGATTTTTTTCCCCTTTACACTCATATTTGCATCATTATTCCATATTTGACAAAAGAAAATTTCCTTTATACTCATATTTGCAACACAAAAAAAATGTTTCCTTTACACTCATATTTGCATCATTAGTTTTCTAAAATTGATGCAAATATGAGTGCAAAGGAAAAAAATCTATGACTTTAAAAAACGTAATGTTTCATGACTCTTGCACAAAAAAAAAGACAATATTTTTTTTTCCTTTACACTTATATTTGATTTTTTCCCCTTTACACTCATATTTGCATCATTATTCCATATTTGACAAAAGAAAATTTCCTTTATACTCATATTTGCATCACAAAAAAAAATGTTTCCTTTACACTCATATTTGCATCATTAGTTTTCTAAAATTGATGCAAATATGAGTGCAAAGGAAAAATAAATCTATGACTTTAAAAAACGTAATGTTTCATGACTCTTGCACAAAAAAAAAAAAAAGACAATATTTTTTTTTCCTTTACACTCATATTTGATTTTTCCCCCTTTACACTCATATTTGCATCATTATTCCATATTTGACAAAAGGAAAATTTCCTTTATACTCATATTTGCATCACAAAAAAAATGTTTCCTTTACACTCATATTTGCATCATTAGTTTTCTAAAATTGATGCAAATATGAGTGTAAAGGAAAAATAAATCTATGACTTTAAAAAACGTAATGTTTCATGACTCTTGCACAAAAAAAAAAAAAAAAAAGACAATATTTTTTTTTCCTTTACACTCATATTTGATTTTTCCCCCTTTACACTCATATTTGCATCATTATTCCATATTTGACAAAAGAAAATTTCCTTTATACTCATATTTGCATCACAAAAAAAATGTTTCCTTTACACTCATATTTGCATCATTAGTTTTCTAAAATTGATGCAAATATGAGTGTAAAGGAAAAATAAATCCATGACTTTAAAAAATGTAATGTTTCATGACTTGCACACAAAAAAAAAAAGACAATATTTTTTTTTCTTTACACTCATATTTGATTTTTTTCCCCTTTACACTCATATTTGCATCATTATTCCATATTTGACAAAAGAAAATTTCCTTTATACTCATATTTGCATGAAATTTATTACGTAAATATTAAGCTGAAGCATATCACTGTATTCATATATACATATATATATTTTACATTTAACAGCAACAGAGGATAAATGTAACATCGCGGAGAAAAAAACTTATGATTATCAGCAAAATGTACCCTCTGTACAACTTTCCATTTTAAGAAAGTTTTCCTCCATTTTGAAGCTGCAAAATAAATATTTATGGAATAAAATGATATTTAACAACATTACTGGGTAGGGAAAACATCGCAAAAAAAATTAAAGGATTACGATTACGGGAGAAGCTCTTCATCTAACTTCTTCCATTTTCGAAAGTCGGAATTCTGCCCATCGACGGAAAACGACCCCACCACCATTCACTACCACCACCAATCCCTCCCAAATTTCTGTTCAGTTCTGCATCGATCTCAAGAACCATCGAAATGATGATGGAAAAGGTGGGATTCTTCGAATCCACTAAAGAATCTCGTGCCTGAAGATGACGGGGAAATTTTTGCCCCAACTTCAGTTTTCGGAATTTTTCTTCCATTTTCAGGCTGAAATGTAAATATCTGTGGAATAAAAATTATATTTAACAATAATACTGCGCCGAAGAAACATCGCGAGAAAAAGAAATCACGGTTACGGGGGAAATTTTCACTTTGTTTAACTTCAGTTTTCAAAAGTTTTGAAAAACGAAATACCATCCCCAGACCAAAAACGACCCCACCCCCACCTCACCCCAACTAATCCGCAGAAATTTATCTTTAGTTATGCATCGATCTCGAGAATAACCCAAATGATGACAAAAACAACAACAACGGAATTCCGCGAATGAATCTCATGCATGATATTAAAAAACAATGAGTACAGATAATACCTGTTTATGCGATGTTTCCTTCTAAGTAGTTACCCTATGCAACTATGCATTTTTTTCCAGCGCTCATACAAAGATTTAAAAGCAGATTGCAAGCCCTCTTTTGCCACATCTTCCAGTGCCTCTGTCGCAGCTCGTTGCACTTCTTCAGAACTTGAGAATTGTCGCCCCTTAAGCAAATTCTTCATCCGGGGAAAAAGGAAAAAGTCACAAGGGGCGAGGTCAGGGGAGAAAAGCTGGTTCTGGAAGAACGGGAATGTGATGTTTGGACAGGTGATCGAACACTAGGACGGATCTGTGAGCCGGCGCATTATTGTGATGGAGCACCCACGAGTTGGTCTTCCAAAGATCGGGTCGCTTGCGTCTCACTGATTCTCTGAGACGTTTCAGGACGTTGGCGTACTCTTCTTTAGTGACTGTATGACCATGTTGAAGGAATTCCTTGTGTATGACCCTCCTTGCAATTGAAGCAAACTGTTAACAAGACCTTTCTCCTTTGAAGCTCATTGGATTCATTGAATCTCACAAGACGAAAATTACTTAATATGGAAACAGCTGCCAAAAAATGATAAAAACAGCCCTCCTCTCAGCATGCACAACAGTTTTGAATCTGGAAAGGCACTTTTTAATTCCCACTTCAAATACATTGTCAGAAGTCACATGATTGAGGATTCCCAAATTCCTGTACAAAACTTGAAAACCCGGATTTCTGAATCTAGAGTATTGCAAAAACCAGGAATTCCGGGCTGCACCTGGCTGACAAGCAGTGTGTTGGAAACCAAGTATTATTTGTGACACAAACAGATTTACTGAAATATACACCCAGAATTTTTCAGGAGTTCAAATCATACTTTGCATCTCATGGCTGGTCTAGACAAAACAGTCTGCCCAGGCACCCATTCAGAGTCCAGTACATTTGTCTAGACAAAACAGTCCAGGCACCCAGCCAGAGTCCAGTACATTTGTCTAGACAAACACAGTCCAGGCACCCAGCCAGAGTCCAGTACATTTGTCTAGACAAACAGTCCAGGCACTCAGCCAGAGTCCAATACATTTGTCTAGACAAACAGTCCAAGCACCCAGCCAGAGTCCAGTATATTTGTCTAGAAAAACAGTCCAGGCACCCAGCCAGAGTCCAGTACATTTGTCTACACAAACAGTCACTGCACCCAGCAAGAGTCCAGTACATTTGTCTACACAAACAGTCACTGCACCCAGCAAGAGTCCAGTACATTTGTCTAGACAAACAGTCCAGGCACCCAGCCAGAGTCCAGTACATTTGTCTACACAAAGTCACTGCACCCAGCAAGAGTCCAGTACATTTGTCTAGACAAACAGTCCAGGCACCTAGCAAGAGTCCAGTACATTTGTCTAGACAAACAGTCCAGGCACTCAGCAAGAGTCCAGTACATTTGTCTAGACAAACAGTCCAGGCACCCAGCCAGAGTCCAATACATTTGTCTAGACAAACAGTCCAGGCACCCAGCCAGAGTCCAGTACATTTGTCTAGACAAACAGTCCAGGCACCCAGCAAGAGTCCAGTACATTTGTCTAGACAAACAGTCCAAGCACCCAGCAAGAGTCCAGTATATTTGTCTAGACAAACAGTCCAGGCACCCAGCCAGAGTCCAGTACATTTGTCTAGACAAACAGTCCAGGCACCCAGCCAGAGTCCAGTACATTTGTCTACACAAAGTCACTGCACCCAGCAAGAGTCCAGTACATTTGTCTAGACAAACAGTCCAGGCACCCAGCAAGAGTCCAGTACATTTGTCTAGACAAACAGTCACTGCACCCAGCAAGAGTTCAGTACATTTGTCTAGACAAACAGTCCAGGCACCCAGCAAGAGTCCAGTACATTTGTCTAGACAAACAGTCCAGGCACCCAGCCAGAGTCCAGTACATTTGTCACAGTTGATAGCTGCACTGGACTGCCCTGAATGCAGCTGACAAGAGGCGGTAATTGTAGAGAAGTTAGTCATTCCAGACAAATATTGTGATGTCACCAGCATATGCAGTGAGCACAGTGGTTCTGTAAGAAGATTTTTTCAGCCCAAGTGACAGGAAAGAAAAATAGAGGAAGGCCAAGGAAATCATGGGAGGACTAGATTCACAGATCCAAGAGTGTCTGCCTGAGAAAAAGATTACGAGTATGAAGAGCAGAAGGTTTTATGTATGTCGTGGGATGCATGTCTGTGAAGCTCGAGCTGTGTGCCAAGATCGCTGTAAATGGAGATGTACGAGGTCCGTTTAAAAAGTTCTGAGACCAAGCAGATATACAACAAAGTACTTATGTTACTTAAGTCTGGCTATGATCTCCCTCAAAGTAGTCTCCTTGGGCAGCGATACACTGCTGCCAGCATTTTTGCCACTGTTGCAATGCTCCCTGGAAGTCCTGTTCACGAATCGCGTCAAGGACTGTCTGCGATTCGCGCTGGATCTCGTCCATGGTTTCAAAACGGCAACGCTTCAGCTTACGGAACAGAAAGAAATTGCAGGGGGACCAAATCCAGCGAGTCAGAGTAGTCATGCTGTTGCGAATGCAAAACTGGCATGTTGCCAACGCTCTTTGAGCTGCTGCATTGTCGTGACGGAGCAGGAAATCACCCCTGCGCCACATTTCAGGTCGTTTGTGGCGACTGTCCTCCCTAAGACGCCGCAGAACAGCGCAGTAAGAAAGGGCGGTGACGGTCTGGCCCCTTATGGTGCACAACCTCACAAATGTCGAAGAACACAATGAGCATGCTTTTGGTTGCGCTCTGGACCTGTCGGGCCTTCTTCGGTCATGGAGATGACGGGCTCTTCCATGAGCATGCTTTTGGTTGCACTCCATACCTGTCGAGCCTTCTTCGGTCATGGAGATGACGGGCTCTTCCATGAGCATGCTTTTGGTTGCGCTCCAGACCTGTCGGGCTTTCTTTGGTCGTGGAGATGACGGGCTCTTCCACGAGCATGCTTTTGGTTGTGCTCCAGACCTGTCGAGCTTTCTTCGGTCGTGGAGATGAGGGCTCTTCCACGAGCATGCTTTTGGTTGCGCTCCAGACCTGTCGAGCTTTCTTCGGTCGTGGAGATGATGGGCTCTTCCACGAGCATGCTTTTGGTTGCGCTCCAGACCTGTCGAGCTTTCTTCGGTCGTGGAGATGATGGGCTCTTCCACGAGCATGCTTTTGGTTGCGCTCCAGACCTGTCGAGCTTTCTTCGGTCGTGCAGATGACGGGCTCTTTCACGAGCATGCTTTTGGTTGCGCTCCAGACCTGTCGGGCCTTCTTCGGTCCTGGAGATGACGGGCTCTTCCACGAGCATGCTTTTGGTTGCGCTCCAGACCTGTCGAGCTTTCTTCGGTCGTGCAGATGACGGGCTCTTCCACGAGCATGCTTTTGGTTGCGCTCCAGACCTGTCGAGCTTTCTTCGGTCGTGCAGATGACGGACTCTTTCCACGAGCATGCTTTTGGTTGCGCTCCAGACCTGTCGAGCTTTCTTCGGTCGTGCAGATGACGGGCTCTTTCACGAGCATGCTTTTGGTTGCGCTCCAGACCTGTCGAGCTTTCTTCGGTCGTGCAGATGACGGGCTCTTTCACGAGCATGCTTTTGGTTGCGCTCCAGACCTGTCGAGCTTTCTTCGGTCGTGCAGATGACGGGCTCTTTCCACGAGCATGCTTTTGGTTGCGCTCCAGACCTGTCGGGCCTTCTTCGGTCCTGGAGATGACGGGCTCTTCCACGAGCATGCTTTTGGTTGCGCTCCAGACCTGTCGGGCCTTCTTCGGTCCTGGAGATGACGGGCTCTTCCACGAGCATGCTTTTGGTTGCGCTCCAGACCTGTCGGGCCTTCTTCGGTGCTGGAGATGACGGGCTCTTCCACGAGCATGCTTTTGGTTGCGCTCCAGACCTGTTGAGCTTTCTTCGGTCGTGCAGATGACGGGTTCTTCCACAAGCATGCTTTTGGTGGAGATGTCGGGCTCTTCCACGGTGACGACTGTTGTTTGGTCTCCAGGTCATAACCGTAAACCCAAGCCTCGTCCCCGGTGACGATCCGCGACAGAAACGTTGGTTCATTTACCACCTGTTGATGAAGATCTTGACAGAGTTCGACATGGAGCACCTTCTGTTCGGGGTTCAGAATCTTTGGCACAAACTTTGCAGCAATGCGGTGCATGTTCAAAACCAACGTCAGAATTTTTGCACTGTTCCGTACGACACATTAACGATGGTAGCGATGTCTTGAATGGTTCTCCGACGATCCTCATGCATCAGTTCCCTAATTCTGTCCACATTTTCGGGGTTTTGCTCGTGGACAGTTGCCCTGACCTCTCATCATCTTCCTGTGCCGTTCTACAACTCTTGAAGTGCGAGTGCCACTCAAAACACCTCACACAACTCATTGCTTCATTGCCATAAACCTGTCTGAACATTTCATCCGTCTCCATTCCCGATTTGCCGAGTTTGACGCAGAATTTGATGTTCGCTCGATGCTCTAGTTTGCAGTCCATACCGCAATCGCAGCTGTGTTCTGCACGTGATCACCAAATGCTATGTAGCGCAGCTCTCGATGTTCACAGAACGACACCGCTAGGCACAATGACGCATGAAGGTCACTGTCCTCGACCGCTGCTTGCGCATCTGTGTACTGCCTTCTGTTGGCATGCTACGTACCTACTCTCCGAACTTTTTGATCGCACTACGTATGATACTTTGATACGGCGACAATAAGTAAATAATCAGTTCAACATTTATCTGGTGGATTATATTTTACTGTTTGCTTTGTGGAGCTAAGCTCTGAATCTCAGAGAACAGCTTAGTGATATGTATGTACAGTGGATCTGTGATGAAAATGAGGAGAGGAAAGCAAAGATCAGAACTGAGACCATATTAGAGGTGCTGAAGGAAGGGTTCAAGTGCTAGAGTATATACGGATGAGCCGTTACATTATTACCACCAACCTAATAAACTATAGGACCCCCTTTAGCCCGCAAAGCAGTAGCTATTCGGCTAGGCATTGATTCAATGAGGTGGTGATAGGTGTCTTGGGGGATCTGGTACCAAAATGCCAACAGCAGGTCCTCCAGTTCCCGTACATTTCGGGGTGGTGGTGATTTAACACAAACTCACTCAGAGTTCCCACTCAAAAGTAATAAAAAAATTCCCTGCCTTTTCCAGGTTCTCCAGGTGGTTTTTAAAGTTTTCCAGAGTGGCATGTTGCCAAAGAATTGTTACATTTAATTCCATTCCATTCATTTTTCTCACCAAAGCACACACTTGTAAATTCTTTAAGTAATTTGTCTTTATAAAATTACCTGCTTTTCATTAATAACAACTAACTGTGCACATTATTTTCTGTACCAAAGTTCCGTGAACTTTTGTGAATACTACCCACACGGAATTTCTAAAGACATTCCCATAGAAACAGGTCATATGTAAGAATAGTTTCAGTTTTTCTATAACACAATGCAGCTAAGCTTAATGATGGAATGGCTCTGTTCAAAGAAACATGTTTCAAGAGAACCAACAGACAAAGGACTTTGATCCATCATTTGGTTGGTTCTCTTGTGAAGTGTTTCTTCAAGCAGGAGCCATTGTGCCTAATTGTTCCATGTTATAACAACTGCCTGCAGAAATTGAACAAAAGCTTAATAACTGGCAATTTTATAAATTCAATTTTGTAAATACATTCCCATAGAAACAGGTCATATGTAAGAAAAAATCTGCCAGTTGAATAGTTTCAGTTTTTCTATAACACAATGCAGCTGATGGAATGGCTCTGTTCAAAGAAACATGTTTCAAGAGAGCCAACAGACAAAGAACTTTTGATCCATCATTTGGTTGGTTCTCTTGTGAAGTGTTTCTTCAAGCAGGAGCCATTGTGCCTAATTGTTTCCATCTTATAACAACTGCCTGCACAAATTGAACAAAAAGCTTAATAACTGGCAATTTTAAAAATTCAATTTTGTAAATACATATCATAGAAACAGGTCATATGTAAGAAAAAATCTGTCAGTTGAATGGTTTCAGTTTTTCTATAACACAATGCAGCTAAGCTTAATGATGGAATGGCTCTGTTCAAAGAAACATGTTTCAAGAGAACCAACAGACAAAGGACTTTGATCCATCATTTGGTTGGTTCTCTTGTGAAGTGTTCAAGCAGAAACCATTGTGCCTAATTGTTCATGTTATAACAACTGCTTGCACAAATTGAACAAAATTAATCAATGGCAAAAGACTTCAATAGACAGAAACATCCCACAGAAACGTCATATGTGAAAAAAATCTGTCAGTTGAATTGAAGTATAACACAATGCAGCTAAACTTAATGATGGAATGGCTCTGTTCAAAGAAACATGTTTCAAGAGAACCAACAGACAAAGGACTTTGATCCATCATTTGGTTGGTTCTCTTGTGAAGTGTTTCTTCAAGCAGGAGCCATTGTGCCTAATTGTTCCATGTTATAACAACTGCTTGCACAAATTGAACAAAAGCTTAATAACTGGCAATTTTAAAAATTCAATTTTGTAAATACAATCCCATAGAAACAGGTCATATAGAGAAAAAATCTGTCAGTTGAATAGTTTCAGTTTTTCTATAACACAATGCAGCTAAGCTTAATGATGGAATGGCTCTGTTCAAAAGAAGTCTTGTTTCAAGAGAACCAACAGACAAAGGACTTTGATCCATCATTTGATTGGTTCTCTTGTGAAGTGTTTCTTCAAGCAGGAGCCATTGTGCCTAATTGTTCCATGTTATAACAACTGCCTGCAGAAATTGAACAAAAGCTTAATAACTGGCAATTTTATAAATTCAATTTTGTAAATACATTCCCATAGAAACAGGTCATATGTAAGAAAAAATCTGTCAGTTGAATAGTTTCAGTTTTTCTATAACACAATGCAGCTAAGCTTAATGATGGAATGGCTCTGTTCAAAGAAACATGTTTGAATAGTTTCAAGAGAACCAACAGACAAAGGACTTTGATCCATCATGTGGTTGGTTCTCTTGTGAAGTGTTTCTTCAAGCAGGAGCCATTGTGCCTAATTGTTCCTTGTTATAACAACTGCCTGCAGAAATTGAACAAAAGCTTAATAACTGGCAATTTTAAAAATTCAATTTTGTAAATACATTCCCATGGAAACAGGTCATATGTAAGAAAAAATCTGTCAGTTGAATAGTTTCAGTTTTTCTATAACACAATGCAGCTAAGCTTAATGATGGAATGGCTCTGTTCAAAGAAACATGTTTCAAGAGAACCAACAGACAAAGGACTTTGATCCATCATTTGGTTGGTTCTCTTGTGAAGTGTTTCTTCAAGCAGGAGCCATTGTGCCTAATTGTTCCATGTTATAACAACTGCCTGCAGAAATTGAACAAAAGCTTAATAACTGGCAATTTTATAAATTCAATTTTGTAAATACATTCCCATAGAAACAGGTCATATGTAAGAAAAAATCTGTCAGTTGAATAGTTTCAGTTTTTCTATAACACAATGCAGCTAAGCTTAATGATGGAATGGCTCTGTTCAAAGAAACATGTTTCAAGAGAGCCAACAGACAAAAGACTTTGATCCATCATTTGGTTGGTTCTCTTGTGAAGTGTTTCTTCAAGCAGGAGCCATTGTGCCTAATTGTTCCATCTTATAACAACTGCCTGCACAAATTGAACAAAAGCTTAATAACTGGCAATTTTAAAAATTCAATTTTGTAAATACATTCCCATAGAAACAGGTCATATGTAAGAAAAAAATCTGTCAGTTGAATAGTTTCAGTTTTTCTATAACACAATGCAGCTAAGCTTAATGATGGAATGGCTCTGTTCAAAGAAACATGTTTCAAGAGAACCAACAGACAAAGGACTTTGTTCCATCATTTGGTTGGTTCTCTTGTGAAGTGTTTCTTCAAGCAGGAGCCATTGTGCCTAATTGTTCCATGTTATAACAACTGCCTGCAGAAATTGAACAAAAGCTTAATAACTGGCAATTTTAAAAATTCAATTTTGCATCTTTTTTTTAGAGAATAAAGGAAATACTTAATATAACTGAAAGTAAGATCTACCAAATTCTAGGCAGGCAGTAATTGCAAGCAAAAGTTTGAAATCTTGAAAAAATAAGTTCTTTCGGTAAATTAAAGTATCCATTGATTTTTTACAAAAAAAAAGGGTAATTTTCCCTGAATTTTCCCTGATTTTTACAAAAAAGGGTAATTTTCCCTGAGTTTTCCCTGATTTTTGGAACCATTTTCAAATTCCCTGAGAATTCCAGATTTTCCCTGTTTTCCAGGTTGAGTGGGAACCCTGTCACTTTACCAAGTTGAACCACAGATGTTTGATTGGGTTCATGTCAGGTGAATTTGGAGGCCAGGGCATTAACAGAAAGTCATCAGCATGTTCCTTGAACCACTCCTTGACGATTCTGGCAGTGTGCCACGGTGCATTATCCCGTTGGTAATGGCCATCACTAGTGGGCAACACAGTTGCCATGAATGGGTGAACTTGGTCCAAAATGATGTTCAGATCCCTGACAGCCGTCAGGGATTGTGCTATTGGGATAACGGGGCCTCGGGTGTCCCAAGAAAACATCACCCAGAGAATAACACCACCGCCGCCGACCTGTTTCCACCCAACAGTGCACTCAGGTGCCATAGCCTCGTTGACAATCGGCGCATCCACACTCGGCCATCTATGCGATGCATTATGAATCTTGATTCGTCAAACCGGCCCACTTTCTTCCAATCATCCACAATCCAATCTTAATGATCTTGGGCCCACTTCATGCGTTGTTAGCGATGACGTGCAGTGAGCATGGGGACCCTGCTGGGTCTTCGGCAACGCAGGGGGATGCGATGAACTGTGTGCTGTGACACATTGTCCTAATCACCACTGTTGTAGCTCCGGGTGATTTGTCGCACTGTAGCCCTGTGGTCACTGTAAACAATGTGCCACAGTCTTCGCTCCCCTATGGCATCAATGAGCTGTGGATGACGCACGGCTGGACAACCGTTCGTCCTTTGGCTATCTGTGCACCACTTTTCATACAGCGACCCGTGAAAAACACGCAAGCTTCACCGTTTCTGAGATCGTAGTTCCGTTTTGTCCTGATCACCACTGTTGTAGCTCCGGGTGATTTGTCGCACTGTAGCCCTGTGGTCACTGTAAACAATGTGCCACAGTCTTCGCTCCCCTATGGCATCAATGAGCTGTGGACGACGCACGGCTGGACAACGGTTCGTCCTTTGGCTATCTGTGCACCACTTTTCATACAGCGACCCGTGAAAAACACACAAGCTCCACCGTTTCTGAGATCGTAGTTCCGTTTTGTCCTGATCACCACTGTTGTAGCTCCGGGTGATTTGTCGCACTGTAGCCCTGTGGTCACTGTAAACAATGTGCCACAGTCTTCGCTCCCCTATGGCATCAATGAGCTGTGGACGACGCACGGCTGGACAACGGTTCGTCCTTTGGCTATCTGTGCACCACTTTTCATACAGCGACCCGTTTAAAACACACAAGCTTCACCGTTTCTGAGATCGTAGTTCCGTTTTGTCCTGATCACCACTGTTGTAGCTCCGGGTGATTTGTCGCACTGTAGCCCTGTGGTCACTGTAAACAATTTGCCACAGTCTTCGCTCCCCTATGGCATCAATGAGCTGTGGACGACGCACGGCTGGACAACGGTTCGTCCTTTGGCTATCTGTGCACCACTTTTCATACGGCGACCCGTTTTAAACACACAAGCTTCACCGTTTCTGAGATCGTAGTTCCGTTTTGTCCTGATCACCACTGTTGTAGCTCCGGGTGATTTGTCGCACTGTAGCCCTGTGGTCACTGTAAACAATTTGCCACAGTCTTCGCTCCCCTATGGCATCAATGAGCTGTGGACGACGCACGGCTGGACAACGGTTCGTCCTTTGGCTATCTGTGCACCACTTTTCATACAGCGACCCGTTTAAAACACACAAGCTTCACCGTTTCTGAGATCGTAGTTCCGTTTTGTCCTGATCACCACTGTTGTAGCTCCGGGTGATTTGTCGCACTGTAGCCCTGTGGTCACTGTAAACAATGTGCCACAGTCTTCGCTCCCCTATGGCATCAATGAGCTGTGGACGACGCACGGCTGGACTACGGTTCGTCCTTTGGCTATCTGTGCACCACTTTTCATACAGCGACCCGTTTAAAACACACAAGCTTCACCGTTTCTGAGATCGTAGTTCCGTTTTGTCCTGATCACCACTGTTGTAGCTCCGGGTGATTTGTCGCACTGTAGCCCTGTGGTCACTGTAAACAATTTGCCACAGTCTTCGCTCCCCTATGGCATCAATGAGCTGTGGACGACGCACGGCTGGACAACGGTTCGTCCTTTGGCTATCTGTGCACCACTTTTCACACAGCAACCCGTTTAAAACACACAAGCTTCACCGTTTCTGAGATCGTAGTTTCGTTCCAAGGTGTTAATGCCATCACAATTTTCTCTTAAGCATCCTCTGATAAATCGGGCAGCTTTTCCCATTCTGACTCCAAACATTCTACAAACCGAAAGCCGGTCCTTGGGCTGTATATATACTGCTCTGTAAACTTCACCTGTGCCAATGTTTGGTCTCTAGGCATGCTCATTGCTGGAGGCTGGGGGTGGTCATAATGTAATGGCTGATCGACACATGGCTGGCCAGACAGGGGACAGTTGTGTCCGATACCAGTGTTAAAAGCAATTGCAGAAGTACGAAAAAAGGAGTTATAAAAGCATCATGATAGAGACCGAGAATAATGTACTGAAAGTGGGGAAAAAATTGAAAATTAAACTGTACAAATTTTCATATATTCATACAGCATTGCAAATGTCAAATGTCATCTAGCTGCTTAATTACTCACGTGCTATTTAGACAATCTATATTTTGAGGTTACTCACCTTTATTCCTTAAATATTTTAGGAGGTTTTCGTCTCTACACATTTCCAACACGTATTTTTCTTATTTTCATCATGGTTCGAGGCCGCAAAAAAAAAAAAAAAAAAAAAAAAAAAAAAATCATTTTCAACTCACGCAAACTTCACTCCCTTCCCTTCTTTTCCCTACGACCAAATTCAGATTCAAAATAATCTACCACAAATATATACAATTGAACTCCCTAAAACACTTTAATCTATTATTATATTTGCACTTTTAAGGTATTAAAACCCTGCAAAGTGCGCGTAGTTTACGTGCAATTCATAAATGAAATACTATTAAAAAGCACCAATACACACTTCCAGCACGTATTCGGCATTTATACGTCTGTTTTATACTGTGATATCTAACTCATAGGTCCTTGAAGTGTTCAGAAAGTTGCACAAGTCGAAGAAACTATCCTATTAACTAGAGATATGGTGAAAGAGACCACCTACTACGACCTACTATGTGTCAAGCCAAATTGTGCACAAGATGAGCTGAAGCGTGCTTATCGGAAACTTGCCTTGAAATACCATCCAGACAAAAATCCATCAGAAGGTGAAAAGTTCAAGCAAATTTCCCAAGCTTATGAAGTTCTGTCTAATCCAGAAAAAAGAAAGATTTATGACCAAGGTGGTGAACAAGCTATTAAAGAAGGTGGAAGTGGCCATAATGGATTTTCTTCTCCTATGGATATTTTTGACATGTTCTTTGGCGGAGTTTCAAGAAGGCGTGAGCGCCGTGGCAAAGACGTTATTCATCAGCTTGGTGTTACCTTAGAGGAGCTGTACAATGGAGCAGTCAGAAAGTTAGCTGTACAGAAAAATGTTGTCTGTGATAAGTGTGAAGGTCGTGGCGGTAAAAAAGGTGCTGCAGAAAAATGCACCACTTGTCGTGGTACTGGAATGCAGCTTCGTATTTAGCAATTGGGTCCTGGCATGGTACAGCAAATACAAAGTGTGTGTGGTGAATGTTCAGGACATGGGGAACGTATTAATCCAAAGGACAGATGCAAAACCTGTCATGGGAGGAAAGTCAACCGTGAGAGAAAACTTATTGAAGTTCACATTGACAAAGGCATGGAGGATGGACAGAAGATAACCTTTAGTGGTGAAGGAGATCAAGAACCAGGTTTAGAACCTGGGGATGTCATTATTGTTCTCGATGAAAAAGAACATGAAGTATTCCGAAGAAGTAGTAATGACCTTATAATGAGAATGGAAGTAACATTAACTGAAGCATTATGTGGCTTTCAAAAAACAATCCAGACTCTTGATGGGCGAATATTAGTTATATCTTCCATTGCAGGTGAAGTGATCAAACACAGTGCCCTAAAGTGTGTTTTAAGTGAAGGAATGCCATTTTACAAGAATCCTTTTGAAAAAGGAAGGCTAATTATTCAATTCCTTGTAAATTTTCCTGAACATAAACTGCATACCATTAATTCATGAGGATTCAGATACTGCAGTTAAATACTATATAGGTTCTACCCTAGGAACCGTTAATGTCAGAATGGGTGAACATAAATACGCTCTTCGTTCTGGAACGGTTTCCACAGCTTTCACTCAAGCTGTTAAACCAGGGAGGTTACTCCCCAGATTGGACAAATGTTAGGGTACTTAACTCAAGTGTTAATAAACATACTGTCTTCCTTACGGAAAGCCTCTTCATTCTTGCATATGGGGAAACATGCTGTAACATTGAACTCCCGACATTTGTTCCAAGACAGTGGAGAAAGATGGTTGCCCCCTCCTCACACAACTCTGAAGAAGAGGACTTTATAGGATAAAAGATTAAGACTTGATTTTTTGGACTTTAACGATTTGTTGATGGTATCACCGGCGATTGAGAAAATCGAGTGAATTGTGGGTCGTGTTTGACAGTAAATAATGTCTTCTGCTGTGTTTCGTGGCACTTGAGCCTGATGATGAGTGCTATGTTCAGCCCCGAAAGATCTCGCGTGTAAATATTAGTTTTTAATTGTAAATAAAGTGTTTTTAATCTTGACTTACAATTTGAAAATTATGTTTGTGAATGACCGTACGTGTGACAGCATTGGTGAATTACTTTAGTAAAATACAATTTGATATTGCATCACTAATCAGCACCACTAATTGTATTTTTAGCATTGTTAACTGTATTAAATTTAAACTGCATGCATCACTAATGATCTCAACAATTAATTTTTTATTTTAAAAAAGATCAAATCAGCTGTCCATATCACTCGTTAAGTGACATACAGTATCTCGCAAAACTCTATATGTAAATTCAAGCAACATAAGATTTGAGAAGGTAACACATACTCTTTTCTCCAGTTCTAGTACATCTGCTTTGAGTTCACGCAATTCTTCCCTCAGAGCCATAAGATTTGCTTCTTCCTTTCCCATATTCTCAGGCCTGCAATGCAAAAACAAAATCATTTTTAAGACAGAGACAAAACTGATGTCAGAAAATGCAGATGCTTTCCAAACACATTCAGCAACAACTGAACAATTAATAAATGATGAAACGGAAAACCTGAAGTACAGGGTGTCTAAATAATGACTGAGTACTGAATGTACAAATTGCATGCATACATACATACATACATACATATCACTAAGCTGTTCTCTGAGATTCAGAGGTTAGCTCCAAAAAGAAATACAAACTTCCAGATATTTTTACTTATTGTTGTCGTATCAAACTTTGCCATTTACAGCGATCTTGACATACAACTCGTGCTTCACTGATATCCATTACACGCCGTACACGAGATCTTTTATACTTCATACTCCTAATCTTTTTCTCATGCCGACACTCCTGAATCTGATCCACCCATGTCTTCCTTGGCCTTCCTGCCACTTGGTCTGAAAAGATTTTCTTAGTAAGCATTTCATCACTCATTCTTTCAACATGGCCAAACCACCGAAGCATATTGGTCTCCACCTTGCTAACAACATTTTGCTTCACATCACACAACTGCAATACATCTTCATTCCTCACACAATCAGATCGTGTCTTGCCACAAACCCCACGTAAGTGACGCATTTCTCCAGCACACAAACGACTCCTATGTTTCTTCTGCAGTACCCAGGTTTCACTGCCATACATCAGAGTAGGAACAATTACTGTTTCATACACAGCCATGCGGGACTCTCTAGAGAACCCATCATTCCTGTGAAAACCTCCCAGAGCAGCTATGACTTTCAAAGAAGAATTCACTCGCCTACTGATTTCACCATCCAACTTGTTCTCTCTGTCAAACATGCTTCCTAAATACACAAACTCACTCACCTGGTCAATCACAGTGCCATTTATAGTTACATTACATTCAGTGCTACCTGTTCCTCTCTCAAACACCATAACTTTGGTTTTTCCCTTATTTATACTCAGTTTGAATTTCATGCAAACTTCGTGCATCCGAGTCAACATACTCTGCAACTCACTTTTGCTCTCTGCCAACAGGACAGTGTCATCAGCATACAGCAATCTGCACACACGGATATCACCAAGACATAAACCACTATTATCTATTTTGGCCTCACGCATGCATGCGTCCATAAATATATTAAACAGCCATGGTGACATTACACAACCTTGCGTAACTCCTGCACCAATAGAAAACCATTTTGATAAAACACCATTCACTCGTACACAAGCTCTACTACCAGCATACATGGCTTTTACACTATTAAGTAGATTCCCAGTAACACCATATTCATTCAATACCTTCCACAAAAGTGTCCTATTCACTCCTTCGTAAGCTTTCTCTAAATCTATGAAGGCAGTCAAAACTTTCTTCCCAACAGCCAGATACTTTTCAATCATTGTGCGTAATGCAAAAATCTGGTTACTGCAGCCTTTACCAGGCATAAAACCACTCTGAACATCCCACACTTTCAATGATGTAAGAACCCGTACTTTTTCAATAACAACCTTACCAAACACTTTCCCTGCCACACTCAGTAGGCTAATACCATGATAGTTCTTGCATTCAGTCTGATCACCTTTTCCCTTATACAAGGGAACAATAATAGCATCCTTCCACTCCCGAGGGACCATTCCTAACTCCCAGCACAACTGGCAAATTTCAGTTAAACAGTCAATTATAGAGTCACCACCATAATAATAAAGGAATTTTGAATGAAATTACAGTACAAGTGACCTGCCATGTGGAAGTGTTCTGTATCTGGTAGCCTTCATGTTTCCCCACCCCGAAGCCTGTGCAGCTGTCATTCCAAGCGATTGGTGCAGGCGTGTCGATTGATCACTCATCTCGGCACAAGGACAATGGTGTTGACGGTTGAACAAAGTGTGTTTTTGGTGGAACATGTCTTTTGTCATGACGACAAGTACACAGACGAAGTGCAAAAACAGTTCGCTAGGAAATTTTGTGATGCAGAGCAGGCACGAAAAATCTCGGAAATTTTACCCGTCCTCCTTTGAAAGTAACCTGTCAGACTCGTATAAATACACTGCCGGACAACTGCTAAGGACGGATGACAATAGCAACCAAAAAATGGAAGGCAGGAAAATGTGGAAATTAGCATAAGTGCGGGATACAGTAAGACGTGTTGTGCGTATGCAAATTTTGGATTGCCGAACTTGTTCGTGACGTCATAGCGCTGATAAGAGATATAAAGGATTTGACGCTTATTGACCATTGTTGTTCAAATGCAAAGTTGAAAGGGAAAGAATCAATTGACGAACTTGCAATTTTCAGTATGTCTTCCCGACATCACCTAGATGATTTTACGCGTGGCCGTATTATTGGCAAGATTGAAGAAGGGCGAAAAATAACAGATGTTGCCAGGGAGTTTGACGTCAGCCACAGTGTTGTTTCAAGGCTTTGGAAATCATTTCAAACAAATGGAGAGTGTAGCAAACGTCACGGGGGAGGTCGTGTTCGCAGTACGACACCTGCAGAAAATCGGTACATAGTGCTATCAACAAAAAGACACCGGCGCAGCACAGCTAGTGAGGTAGCAAATCAGTTTATGGCTGCTACTGGCAAGCGGATCTCCCGAAAAACTGTCGCCAGACGTTTGCATGAAGGAGGACTATACGCCCGCCGTCCTGTTGTGTGCATCCCATTGTCCAGATGTCACTGTACCGCCCGTTTGCAATGGTGCCATCAACATCGCAATTGGACTGATAACGACTGGTCTGCTGTCCTCTTCTCAGATGAGAGTAGATACAGTCTATCGTCTGATTGTCAACGACAACTGATCTGGCGTGATAGTGGTACTGCATATTGTCCAGCAAACATACAGGTAAGGGACCGATATCCGACATGTAGTGTCATGGTATGGGCTGGCATCATGATCAATGGCCGTACGTCCCTCTATGTGCTTCCAACTGGGACTATGATTGGCCAACGATACATTAATGATGTTCTGCTACCTCATGTTCGCATGTTCCGTGGTGCTGTCGGTGATAGATTCATTTTCATGGACGACAACGCAACATGTCATCGAACAGTCGCTGTCCAGGAGTGTCTTGAGAGCGAGGATATTCAACGCCTCGTATGGCCAGCACGTTCTCCAGATCTGAATCCCATTGAAAATGTGTGGGATGCTTTGGGGAGGAGTCTTGCTGGTCGCCAATGCCCTCCAATAAACAAGGACACCCTCATCCGTGCACTGACAGAGGAATGGGATAAATTACCCCAACAGCTGCTTGATAATGTTGTGCAAAGCATGACACGACGTGTGGAATCTTGCATCGCCCTCCATGGTGGCCATATCCCGTATTGATATCTTACGCCGGAAAGCCTGCGGACGGTAATTGCATTTTTTTCACGTTTACGTATTCTGCACAAAATGGCTTGTTTGTCCCTTGAACACGTTCCAAAGCCTTCTGGATTTCAGAGCACAATAAATTGTCTTTCTTGTAATGTCCTGGCATTCTGACATTATTTTATTTCACTTGGCATCCAACCACACTAACTTTTTTATGCGCTATATAGCCGTTTATGATCCGTCCTTAGCAATTGTTCAGCAGTGTACCATAAGTACGTAGAATTTAAATATCGTCATTATTTTTCAGTTAAACCCATTCAATAGTGGTTTAACTGTTGGAACTTTTTACATGTTATAGTTCCTTTGTGTGAAATGCAATTTCTCAGTTGGAAATTATTAGTATTTAATGCAAACAAATACCTCAGTAATCAAAAGTAACTCAAGGAAAAACGTTCCACGTACCTGTCAGTTGTAAGTGGTCGATGTTTGAATCTTTGTATGGCTGTTCTCATCAGGCTCGAGTTTAGACTTTTAAGAAGTTAATAGACACATTTTCTTCACGAATCCCGAAATATGATTAATTTATTCGATGAATTTGTCTATCCAATTTCGGGAATCGTGAAGAAAATGTGCCGATTAACTTCTTAAAAGTCTAAACTCAAGAGCCTGATGAGAACAGCCATACAAAGATTCGAACATCGACCACTTACAACTGAGAGGTACGTGAAGAGTTTTTCCTTGAGTTACATTTGATTACCAAGGTATTTGTTCGGAAAAAATACTAATAACTACCAACAAAGAAATTGCATTTCACACAAAAGAACTATAACATGTAAAGTTCCAACAGTTAAACCACTACTGAATGGATTTAACTGAAAAAGAATAATGTACACAAAACATGTTTTTTAATCTTGATATGTCGAGAAATATGTGCGTATTAAATATTGTCACTTTACTGATTTTTTTTTTTTTATGTACATACAGAAAATAAATACATTTTTGCTTTCATAGCAAAAAGCTTGTTACACGGAATCTAGAATTTTCAAATGCAAAATGGCAAAAGATGAGATAGCATAGTGCACAAGTGGCATTAGGCACGATCGTCGTAGAGGACGCCAGGAAACGTGAGGAAAACGGTAATGCACGGGAAGCCAACATTACGGCGGGCATCACACCTGCGAGATGTCAAGGTCACTCGTGAAGGGAAGAAGCAAGCGTTGTTTAGTTGCATTGGTTAATAAAGGGTCACTCCAGTATTAACAAATGAAACTAAACAAGGGATGACTGGGGGGTGGGTGGAGATAGACGGGAGAGAAAGGAAGATGAAAAAACAAACAAAAAAAAAGTTATAAAGCCACTATCCTTACCCCCCCCCCCACCACACTTTATGAGAGGGAATGAGAAAGCAGGTCATTGGCTTAGAACGTTAAAATTTTGGAACGGAGGGTGTCTTAGCATAACTGTTTCGTCAAAACAAAGAACGGCTTATCGCTTAACAGAATGCGTAATTTCGTAAAACTGTGGCACTTGGCATGTGCAAATTTTATATCAGCAAGAAAAAAAAATATATATATAAAATAAAAATGTTCTGATCACAATCATACTGCAAGCTTGCAGAAAAAAGGGCCGTCCTCGTGGACGGGAAATTAATCGTCCGCAATGAATTCTTGACTGCCGCAGATGGGCGGTTTTGCGTGCCCTGATGCAGACCCCCCCTCCCACCATAACGCGGTACATCAGCGCATAGTGAAGTTTTCGGAAACAGGCAATGTTCTGGATGCCCTCTGCCCCGGTAGGCCATCCTCGGCAGAATAGACCATACAGGATATCCAGGACAGGGTACAGGAGTCCACACAAGTCTGTGAGGCGGCTGTCACAACAAGATAATGTATCAAAGAGATAATCTAAAATGGAAATGTATGGTCTCTTCTGCCATGGATAGCCCCGGTAGGCCATCCACGGCAGAAGAGACCATACAGGATATCCAGGACAGGGTACAGGAGTCCACACAAGTATGTGAGGCGGCTGTCACAACAAGATAATGTATCAAAGAGATATTCTAAAATGGAAGTGTATGGTCTCTTCTGCCATGGATGGCCCCGGTAGGCATCCACGGCAGATGAGACCATACAGGATATCCAGGACAGGGTACAGAGGAGTCCACACAAGTCTGTGAGGGTGCTGTCACAACAAGATAATGTATCAAAGAGATATTCTAAAATGGAAGTGTATGGTCTCTTCTGCCATGGATGGCCCCGGTAGGCATCCACGGCAGATGAGACCATACAGGATATCCAGGACAGGGTACAGAGGAGTCCACACAAGTCTGTGAGGGGGCTGTCACAACAAGATAATGTATCAAAGAGATATTCTAAAATGGAAATGTATGGTCTCTTCTGCCATGGATGGCCCCGGTAGGCATCCACGGCAGATGAGACCATACAGGATATCCAGGACAGGGTACAGAGGAGTCCACACAAGTCTGTGAGGGGGCTGTCACAACAAGATAATGTATCAAAGAGATATTCTAAAATGGAAGTGTATGGTCTCTTCTGCCATGGATGGCCCCGGTAGGCATCCACGGCAGAAGAGACCATACAGGATATCCAGGACAGGGTACAGAGGAGTCCACACAAGTCTGTGAGGCGGCTGTCACAACAAGATAATGTATCAAAGAGATATTCTAAAATGGAAGTGTATGGTCTCTTCTGCCATGGATGGCCCCGGTAGGCATCCACGGCAGATGAGACCATACAGGATATCCAGGACAGGGTACAGGAGTCCACACAAGTCTGTGAGGCGGCTGTCACAACAAGATAATGTATCAAAGAGATATTCTAAAATGGAAATGTATGGTCTCTTCTGCCATGGATAGCCCCGGTAGGCCATCCACGGCAGAAGAGACCATACAGGATATCCAGGACAGGGTACAGGAGTCCACACAAGTCTGTGAGGCGGCTGTCACAACAAGATAATGTATCAAAGAGATATTCTAAAATGGAAGTGTATGGTCTCTTCTGCCATGGATAGCCCCGGTAGGCCATCCACGGCAGAAGAGACCATACAGGATATCCAGGACAGGGTACAGGAGTCCACACAAGTATGTGAGGCGGCTGTCACAACAAGATAATGTATCAAAGAGATATTCTAAAATGGAAGTGTATGGTCTCTTCTGCCATGGATGGCCCCGGTAGGCATCCACGGCAGATGAGACCATACAGGATATCCAGGACAGGGTACAGAGGAGTCCACACAAGTCTGTGAGGGGGCTGTCACAACAAGATAATGTATCAAAGAGATATTCTAAAATGGAAATGTATGGTCTCTTCTGCCATGGATGGCCCCGGTAGGCCATCCACGGCAGAATAGACCATACAGGATATCCAGGACAGGGTACAGGAGTCCACACAAGTATGTGAGGCAGCTGTCACAACAAGATAATGTATCAAAGAGATATTCTAAAATGGAAGTGTATGGTCTCTTCTGCCATGGATGGCCCCGGTAGGCATCCACGGCAGATGAGACCATACAGGATATCCAGGACAGGGTACAGGAGTCCACACAAGTCTGTGAGGCGGCTGTCACAACAAGATAATGTATCAAAGAGATATTCTAAAATGGAAATGTATGGTCTCTTCTGCCATGGATAGCCCCGGTAGGCCATCCACGGCAGAATAGACCATACAGGATATCCAGGACAGGGTACAGGAGTCCACACAAGTATGTGAGGCAGCTGTCACAACAAGATAATGTATCAAAGAGATATTCTAAAATGGAAGTGTATGGTCTCTTCTGCCATGGATGGCCCCGGTAGGCATCCACGGCAGATGAGACCATACAGGATATCCAGGACAGGGGTACAGGAGTCCACACAAGTCTGTGAGGCGGCTGTCACAACAAGATAATGTATCAAAGAGATATTCTAAAATGGAAATGTATGGTCTCTTCTGCCATGGATAGCCCCGGTAGGCCATCCACGGCAGAAGAGACCATACAGGATATCAGGACAGGGTACAGGAGTCCACACAAGTATGTGAGGCGGCTGTCACAACAAGATAATGTATCAAAGAGATATTCTAAAATGGAAGTGTATGGTCTCTTCTGCCATGGATGGCTCCGGTAGGCCATCCACGGCAGAAGAGACCATACAGGATATCCAGGACAGGGTACAGGAGTCCACACAAGTATGTGAGGCGGCTGTCACAACAAGATAATGTATCAAAGAGATATTCTAAAATGGAAGTGTATGGTCTCTTCTGCCATGGATGGCCCCGGTAGGCATCCACGGCAGATGAGACCATACAGGATATCCAGGACAGGGTACAGGAGTCCACACAAGTCTGTGAGGCGGCTGTCACAACAAGATAATGTATCAAAGAGATATTCTAAAATGGAAGTGTATGGTCTCTTCTGCCATGGATAGCCCCGGTAGGCCATCCACGGCAGAAGAGACCATACAGGATATCCAGGACAGGGTACAGGAGTCCACACAAGTATGTGAGGCGGCTGTCACAACAAGATAATGTATCAAAGAGATATTCTAAAATGGAAGTGTATGGTCTCTTCTGCCATGGATGGCCCCGGTAGGCATCCACGGCAGATGAGACCATACAGGATATCCAGGACAGGGTACAGAGGAGTCCACACAAGTCTGTGAGGGGGCTGTCACAACAAGATAATGTATCAAAGAGATATTCTAAAATGGAAGTGTATGGTCTCTTCTGCCATGGATGGCCCCGGTAGGCATCCACGGCAGAAGAGACCATACAGGATATCCAGGACAGGGTACAGAGGAGTCCACACAAGTCTGTGAGGCGGCTGTCACAACAAGATAATGTATCAAAGAGATATTCTAAAATGGAAGTGTATGGTCTCTTCTGCCATGGATGGCCCCGGTAGGCATCCACGGCAGAAGAGACCATACAGGATATCCAGGACAGGGTACAGGAGTCCACACAAGTATGTGAGGCGGCTGTCACAACAAGATAATGTATCAAAGAGATATTCTAAAATGGAAGTGTATGGTCTCTTCTGCCATGGATGGCCCCGGTAGGCCATCCACGGCAGAAGAGACCATACAGGATATCCAGGACAGGGTACAGAGGAGTCCACACAAGTCTGTGAGGCGGCTGTCACAACAAGATAATGTATCAAAGAGATATTCTAAAATGGAAGTGTATGGTCTCTTCTGCCATGGATGGCCCCGGTAGGCATCCACGGCAGATGAGACCATACAGGATATCCAGGACAGGGTACAGAGGAGTCCACACAAGTCTGTGAGGGGGCTGTCACAACAAGATAATGTATCAAAGAGATATTCTAAAATGGAAATGTATGGTCTCTTCTGCCATGGATAGCCCCGGTAGGCCATCCACGGCAGAAGAGACCATACAGGATATCCAGGACAGGGTACAGGAGTCCACACAAGTCTGTGAGGCGGCTGTCACAACAAGATAATGTATCAAAGAGATATTCTAAAATGGAAATGTATGGTCTCTTCTGCCATGGATAGCCCCGGTAGGCCATCCACGGCAGAAGAGACCATACAGGATATCCAGGACAGGGTACAGGAGTCCACACAAGTATGTGAGGCGGCTGTCACAACAAGATAATGTATCAAAGAGATATTCTAAAATGGAAGTGTATGGTCTCTTCTGCCATGGATGGCCCCGGTAGGCATCCACGGCAGAAGAGACCATACAGGATATCCAGGACAGGGTACAGGAGTCCACACAAGTCTGTGAGGCGGCTGTCACAACAAGATAATGTATCAAAGAGATATTCTAAAATGGAAGTGTATGGTCTCTTCTGCCATGGATGGCTCCGGTAGGCCATCCACGGCAGAAGAGACCATACAGGATATCCAGGACAGGGTACAGGAGTCCACACAAGTATGTGAGGCGGCTGTCACAACAAGATAATGTATCAAAGAGATATTCTAAAATGGAAGTGTATGGTCTCTTCTGCCATGGATGGCCCCGGTAGGCATCCACGGCAGATGAGACCATACAGGATATCCAGGACAGGGTACAGAGGAGTCCACACAAGTCTGTGAGGCGGCTGTCACAACAAGATAATGTATCAAAGAAATATTCTAAAATGGAAGATTATGGTCTCTTCTCTCATGGATGGCTCCGGTAGGCCATCCACGGCAGAAGAGACCATACAGGATATCCAGGACAGGGTACAGAGGAGTCCACACAAGTCTGTGAGGCGGCTGTCACAACAAGATAATGTGCCCACGATATTCTAAAACGCAAGTTGTGTTTCCGCCCATTCAAAGCATCTGTAATGCATCAGCTGAAGGAAAGAGACCATGTGACCCATATTCAGTACTGCCGGTGGTTTCAAGAGTTTATGTCTGTAGAAGGTGAGGACATTCTGGACTTGGCTTTCTTTACAGATGAGCATGGTTCCACCTGTGCGGGTAAATCAACAGTCAAAACACTCATCTGCGGGGTACTGAAAATCCCCACAACTTCAAGGAAGTGCCCCTCCACAACCAGAAGGTTGGCGTTTGGTGTTCCATGATTCGTACGTGGGCTCATTTTCTTCAGTGAAACCATTAACTCAGAATGGTACCATGCCCAGATTAGCCAACTCTTCATATCCGAACTCAAGGAATGGGAAACCAACGAAACCAACGTTCCAGCAAGATAGTGCAACTTCTCACAGTGCTGGTGCATCAATAGAGCTTCTGGAGAAATTCTTCAGAAATCGCATCACCTTATGGGGACTGTGGCCTGCCCGGTCACCAGATCTGACTGACACTCTCTGACTTTTTCCTGTGGGTAGCACCTAAGGGGAAGGTGTATGCAAGTAAACTGCATACACTTCAAGAGCTACACTCTGCAATAATGGCTCACATCCAACAAATCACACCACCAGGGTCGCCACTCATATTGGGCTTTAAAAATTCCCTGAAATTTCCAGAAGATAATTTTGAAGGGAATTTCAGGTAAAATTTACAGATTATGTATAACTCCATGATAATATACATACTAAATGCCACATCCATAAGGCAATATATTCAATGCAAGAACAAGAAAGATGACACCGAATTTTCCGGTGTAATGAGCATGTCTTTTGAATTCGTTCTCATGCAAATTAAATTTATAAAAGCTATTCAAAGTCAATGGAACTGGTATGGAAAACAATAGCATCTGACCGAAGAAAGAAGTTTTTCAATTGTATTTCTAATCCTACAGATATTGCTGTAAACAGAATGAACTTCCATCCTCTGGTTGCAGACTTGTGTATTAAGAAAAATTTGAATTTATATGAGAAACATTTCGAAGTGAAAACGCTCTCCAACAAAGAAAAGAATTTTTCAAATCAGACTCTTAGAAGCAGAGATATTGACAAATATAAAAAAAGAATCTATGTCCTACGATTTTTCCTATTTTCAGAACCATCTTCAAGAGCAAGTATCAAATTGACAGTAGGCCTAATGGCAAAACCTACTATTTTCTGTTTTCAGAACCATTTTCAAGAGCAAGTATCAAATTGACAGTAGGCCTAATGGCAAAACCTACAATTTTTTCTGTTTTCAGAACCACTTTCAAGAGCAAGTATCAAACTGACAGTAGGCCTAATGGCAAAACATACAATTTTTTCTGTTTTCAGAACCATTTTCAAGAGCAAGTATCAAATTGACAGTAGGCCTCATGGCAAAACCTACTATTTTTTCTGTTTTCAGAACCATTTTCAAGAGCAAGTATCAAATTGACAGTAGGCCTAATGGCAAAACCTACTATGTTTTCTGTTTACAGAACCGTTTTCAAGAGCAAGTATCAAATTGACAGTAAGCCTCATGGCAAAACCTACTATTTTTTCTGTTTTCAGAACCATTTTCAAGAGCAAGTATCAAATTGACAGTAGGCCTAATGGCAAAACATACAATTTTTTCTGTTTTCAGAACCATTTTCAAGAGCAAGTATCAAATTGACAGTAGGCCTCATGGCAAAACCTACTATTTTTTCTGTTTTCAGAACCATTTTCAAGAGCAAGTATCAAATTGACAGTAGGCCTAATGGCAAAACCTACAATTTTTTCTGTTTTCAGAACCATTTTCAAGAGCAAGTATCAAATTGACAGTAGGCCTCATGGCAAAACCTACTATTTTTTCTGTTTTCAGAACCATTTTCAAGAGCAAGTATCAAATTGACAGTAGGCCTAGTGGCAAAACCTACTATTTTTTCTGTTTTCAGAACCATTTTCAAGAGCAAGTATCAAATTGACAGTATCCTAATGACAAAACATACAATTTTTTCTGTTTTCAGAACCATTTTCAAGAGCAAGTATCAAATTGACAGTTAGGCCTCATGGCAAAACCTACTATTTTTTCTGTTTTCAGAACCATTTTCAAGAGCAAGTATCAAATTGACAGTAGGCCTAATGGCAAAACCTACTATGTTTTCTGTTTACAGAACCGTTTTCAAGAGCAAGTATCAAATTGACAGTAAGCCTCATGGCAAAACCTACTATTTTTTCTGTTTTCAGAACCATTTTCAAGAGCAAGTATCAAATTGACAGTAGGCCTAATGGCAAAACATACAATTTTTTCTGTTTTCAGAACCATTTTCAAGAGCAAGTATCAAATTGACAGTAGGCCTCATGGCAAAACCTACTATTTTTTCTGTTTTCAGAACCATTTTCAAGAGCAAGTATCAAATTGACAGTAGGCCTAATGGCAAAACCTACAATTTTTTCTGTTTTCAGAACCATTTTCAAGAGCAAGTATCAAATTGACAGTAGGCCTAATGGCAAAACCTACAATTTTTTCTGTTTTCAGAACCATTTTCAAGAGCAAGTATCAAATTGACAGTAGGCCTAATGGCAAAACCTACTATTTTTTCTGTTTTCAGAACCATTTTCAAGAGCAAGTATCAAATTGACAGTAGGCCTAATGGCAAAACCTACAATTTTTTCTGTTTTCAGAACCACTTTCAAGAGCAAGTATCAAACTGACAGTAGGCCTAATGGCAAAACATACAATTTTTTCTGTTTTCAGAACCATTTTCAAGAGCAAGTATCAAATTGACAGTAGGCCTCATGGCAAAACCTACTATTTTTTCTGTTTTCAGAACCATTTTCAAGAGCAAGTATCAAATTGACAGTAGGCCTAATGGCAAAACCTACTATGTTTTCTGTTTACAGAACCGTTTTCAAGAGCAAGTATCAAATTGACAGTAAGCCTCATGGCAAAACCTACTATTTTTTCTGTTTTCAGAACCATTTTCAAGAGCAAGTATCAAATTGACAGTAGGCCTAATGGCAAAACATACAATTTTTTCTGTTTTCAGAACCATTTTCAAGAGCAAGTATCAAATTGACAGTAGGCCTCATGGCAAAACCTACTATTTTTTCTGTTTTCAGAACCATTTTCAAGAGCAAGTATCAAATTGACAGTAGGCCTAATGGCAAAACATACAATTTTTTCTGTTTTCAGAACCATTTTCAAGAGCAAGTATCAAATTGACAGTAGGCCTCATGGCAAAACCTACTATTTTTTCTGTTTTCAGAACCATTTTCAAGAGCAAGTATCAAATTGACAGTAGGCCTAATGGCAAAACCTACTATTTTTTCTGTTTTCAGAACCATTTTCAAGAGCAAGTATCAAATTGACAGTAGGCCTAATGGCAAAACATACAATTTTTTCTGTTTTCAGAACCATTTTCAAGAGCAAGTATCAAATTGACAGTAGGCCTCATGGCAAAACCTACTATTTTTTCTGTTTTCAGAACCATTTTCAAGAGCAAGTATCAAATCTGGTTCCTAATAGTATCAAATTGACAGTAGGCCTCATGGCAATTTATTTTTTCTGTTTTCAGAACCATTTTCAAGAGCATATCAAATTGACAGTAGGCCTAGTGGCAAAACCTACTATTTTTTCTGTTTTCAGAACCATTTTCAAGAGCAAGTATCAAATTGACAGTATCCTAATGACAAAACATACAATTTTTTCTGTTTTCAGAACCATTTTCAAGAGCAAGTATCAAATTGACAGTAGGCCTCATGGCAAAACCTACTATTTTTTCTGTTTTCAGAACCATTTTCAAGAGCAAGTATCAAATTGACAGTGGGCCTAATGGCAAAACCTACAATTTTTTCCTTTTTTTCAGAACCATTTTCAAGAGCAAGTATCAAATTGACAGTTAGGCCTCATGGCAAAACCTACTATTTTTTCTGTTTTCAGAACCATTTTCAAGAGCAAGTATCAAATTGACAGTAGGCCTAATGGCAAAACCTACAATTTTTCTGTTTTCAGAACCATTTTCAAGAGCAAGTATCAAATTGACAGTAGGCCTAATGGTAAAACCTACTATTTTTTCTGTTTTCAGAACCATTTTCAAGAGCAAGTATCAAATTGACAGTAGGCCTAATGGTAAAACCTACTATTTTTTCTGTTTTCAGAACCATTTTCAAGAGCAAGTATCAAATTGACAGTAGGCCTAATGGTAAAACCTACTATTTTTTCTGTTTTCAGAACCATTTTCAAGAGCAAGTATCAAATTGACAGTAGGCCTAATGGTAAAACCTACTATTTTTTCTGTTTTCAGAACCATTTTCAAGAGCAAGTATCAAACTGACAGTAGGCCTAATGGCAAAATCTACAATTTTTTTCTATTTCAGAGCCATCTTCGTGACTTCTATTTTCAGAACCATCTGCAAGAGCAAGTATCAAATTGACAGAAAGCCTAATGGCAAAACCTTACAGTTTTTACTACTACTTACACATGAATCAATATTTTTACTACTTACATATGTATAAACATTTTTACTCCTTACACATGAATCAACATTTTTACTACTTACACATGAATCAATATTGATAACTTACACATGAATCAAGACGTTTTCTTTCTCTGAAGACTGTTTATCAACTTCATTGCATTCTTCCACAGATTTCTGAATGACAGATGACAGCTCAAACTTATTATCTTCTTGGCTGAAAAACCAGGTTAATGCACACAGTTAGACAGAAACACAACGTTCTACAGCCATATATTAATACATGAATAACATACAGTGCATATTTTAAAAAATGATGATTCCAGGTCAGCTGACAAAAAAATTTCTGAGATGTTTGGAACTGGGTTAACCAATTAACATCAAACAAAATACTGCGAGTGGTACACAGTCAATTTGTGTGAACTCTTTGTGAAATTTAGTGTATGAATCAACAAGTTAGTAAAATCATGCAATGCAATGATTATGATACGCTTTCCAACATACTAGAAATCATTACTCAAGTTATGAGGAAAATGGATGTGGAGTGAATCTGACTCCTGTGCCCTGACCTTTGACCCTATTTCGATGATATTCAACAGAACTGGTCTAGTATACCTCCGAAATAACATCATAAAGTTTTGTCACAATCGAAGCAATTTTACGTAAGTTATGATGCATAATGGCGATGGAAGTGATTCCACTCCTATGTCCTAACCTTTTACCCATTTCGCCCATTTTCAATAGGATTCGTCCCCAGGCAGGTCCCTACAACATACTAACATTTCATCCAAATTGAAACATTTTTACGTAAGTTATGACGCATAATGGCGATGGAAGTGATTCCGCTCCTATGTCCTGACCTTTGACCCCCATTTTCAATAGGGTTTGTCCCCAGGTGATCCCCTACCACATACTAAAATTTAATCAAAATCGAACCTTTTTTTACGTTAGTTATGATGCATACGAACAGTAGAATGGATCCAGCTCCTATGTCCTGACCTTTGACCTCATTTCGTTCACTTTCAATAAGGTTCCTTCCCAGGTGTTCCCCTGCCACATACTAAAATTTCATCAAAATCGAACGATTTTTTACACGAGTTATCGTGCGAATGAACATACGCACACAACGCGTGACGTAATGAGGCACATGGGAATCGCGACCATCTGCTGGCAAGAGTGTGACGTCATAAAACTTTAATAGGATCCCCACACAACGCGTGACGTAATGAGACAGATGGCGCGTGACCGCGCGCCAACATCTAATCGGACGACGCCATGACATTACACTAAAAACGTGGTAATTCGGGGTGGTTATTAACCCACTAAACGAATTTTCCTAAAGTCGAGATCAAGCCAAATCGATTTCTATTACCAGAAAACGGTAGGTTAACGACTTTCATCAAAATCCTTAGAGCCGTTTTCAAAATAAAATTTACATACATACAAGAATTAGAACTGCTCCTTTAAGGTGAACGTCAAGTAATTTTGCTTCCTGTAGTTCGAATGGAAAAACTTCTGTACACATTTTCTTCCCAATTAATGTGTTCCCAAGGATGAAAATTTGAACATCGATTAAAATATCTTCATTTTATAACTTGCAATACTTAATATTTTCTAAAACATAACCATAATTATGCAATCCAACATTTGTTTGTCTACTGATGTCATGAAAATGCAGGTCGCGCCATCTTTTTTCTGGACAATTAATGCGTTCACAAGGATGAAAAGTTGAACATCGATTAAAATATCTTCATTTTATAACTTAGAATACCTAATATTTTCTAAAACATAACCGTAATTATGCAATCCAATATTTGTTTGCCTACTGATGTCATCAAAGTACAGGTCACGCAATCTTTTTTTCTGGTTTCAACACCACCAAAGGAAAAGTTATTGATTTTTAATATAATTATGGTTATGTTTTAGAAAATATTAAGTATTCAAGTGATAATAAGAAGTTATTTTAATCGGTGTTCAAATTTTCATCCTTGGGAACATATTAATTGTGAAGGAAATGTGTACGAAAGCCATTGGAAGTAGAGGAAGCAAAATTACTTGACGTCCACCTTAATAATATGGGATAAGGGCGATGGAATGGATCGCAATCCTATGTCCTGACCTTTGACCCCATTTTGTCCATTTTCGATAGGGTTCGTTCCCAGGTGGTCCCCTACCACATACTGAAATTTCATCGAAATCGAACCATTTTTACACACGTTATGGTACATAAAAAGGTAATGAAATGCATCCCGCTTTTATGTCCTGACCTTTGACCCCAATTCACCCATTTTGAATAGGGTTCGTCTCCAGGCGGTCCCTTACCACATAGTCAAATTTAATTGAAATCGAACCATATTTACGCAAGTTATGACGTATAAGTGCAATGGAATGGATCCCACTGCTACGTCGTGACCTGTGACCCCATCTGTCCCATTTTCAATAGGGTTCGTCTCCGGGTGGTCCCCTACCACATACTAAAATTTCATCGAAATCGAACCGTATTTACGCAAGCTATGACGCATAAGGGCAATTGACTGGATCCTGCTCTTATGACGTGACCTTTGACCCCACTTAACCCATTTTCAATAGGGTTCGTCCCGGGTGGTCCCCTACCACATACTAAAATTTCATCGAAATTGAACCATCTTTACGCCAGTTATCGTACGGACGGACAAAGCTGGAGCATATACGCTTCTTCAAATTACGGTTGGAAAGCGTAAAAAAGCACTACAGCAAACATTCACCAGCTCAGTACCAAGATTTTTTTTTTCTTTTCCTGCATTGCTTCATCATTCATTAGGAGACAAAATTTATTTTCTGTTCCAGGAGACTTATCACACAATATCCAACATAAAGGATATTTTGCAGGATGTCTACTGATTTCCAATGAACTAAATTCGTGACCTTTTCGTGACATCTTCAGTTAAATTCATGACTTCTTGACAGTACATGGCACAACGACAGGCATTCTACAATCATAATCTAGTACCCTTGGCTTGAGGTCCCAGGTTGTATTTTATATTTACAAACACTGAAATTAATTCCATGAGACAGTAGTTTAGGCAAAACTGATTAGGCCACTGCGCCACCAGGGAAAATAATATTGCTGCTAAAACGGCTGTACGGGGGGGGGGGTTGCTTTTTAATGAACCCCTACCCGAAAGCTAGTTGAGATGAAAGCTGAATGTAATTCTTATGTCACTAAAATTGCTTTTTTTTTTTATTGGAGGTTTAACGACCACCGTGAGCAACTCAATGGGCTATAAGCAGTCGCCCGTCCCTAATTTAGGGTCACTGGTTCCAGGGAAGGGAGAGAGCCAGTGCCGTAAGACAAACACAACATCCATGCCTCACCGGGATTCGAACCCGGTCCCCTTTCGGACGATTTTTTTTTTTTTTTTTTTTTTTTTTGATTGGAGGTTTAACGACCACCGTGAGCAACTCAATGGGCTATAAGCAGTCGCCCGTCCCTAATTTAGGGTCACTGGTTCCAGGGAAGGGAGAGAGCCAGTGCCGTAAGACAAACACAACATCCATGCCTCACCGGGATTCGAACCCGGTCCCCTTTCGGACGAATTTTTTCTTTTTTTTTTTTGATTGGAGATTTAACGACCACCGTGAGCAACTCAATGGGCTATAAGCAGTCGCCCGTCCCTAATTTAGGGTCACTGGTTCCAGGGAAGGGAGAGAGCCAGTGCCGTAAGGCAAACACAACATCCATGTCTCACCGGGATTCGAACCCGGTCTCCTTTCGGACGAATTTTTTCTTTTTCTTTTTTTTTGATTGGAGGTTTAACGACCACCGTGAGCAACTCAATGGGCTATAAGCAGTCGCCCGTCCCTAATTTAGGGTCACTGGTTCCAGGGAAGGGAGAGAGCCAGTGCCGCAAGACAAACACAACATCCATGCCTCACCGGGATTCGAACCCGGACCCCGTTCGGTCGAATGATCAGAGGCCATCGCTTAGGCCACTGCGCCATCGGGGAAAATTGCTTAACATGAATTTAACATGAATAATGTAATTATGTATGACTTGCACTATGCCATTCACCAAATGCTATGTGTTTAAAGAAATAAAAACATTCAACTCTCATCTAGGATGGGGTATGGCTATTTTCAGAAATATTTATTATTACATCTATTAATACACAAATTCTTTTAACGTGGTAATGCTGTAAAAACTTACAAGTTTTTATTAAGGCAATATAAAAACTATGAATGTACAAAATTTATGGAGACTGAAATTTTACAGTGAAAGACTCAGTGTTTAAGCTAAACTTGTTATCTCAGAATCTAGAACTTCAGCTGCTTCTTTTACTTTTCTATGAGCTTTCTTTTCTTATCTCTGAGTTCTTTTAAGTTCTTGGACTGCTCTCCTTTTACGATTGGCCACTTCATCTTCGTAAGATTTCTTCTTCTTTAAGGCTTCTACTCTTTTTGATGAAGCATTTTTGACAGCTAATATCATTGACATCAAACAAAGATCTTCGCTCTTTCCACGTTTATAAGTGAGTCACGGAAAAATTCTCATTGGCCGCCACCGGGAGTCGAACCCAGGGTCTTCCAGTTACGCGCCGGATATGCTTCCGCTACACCACAGCGGCCTCGAATTCCTCCAGACTCACAGACGCTGACTGCCAAGGCAAGTTGGCAGGTTGCTTGTTGGAGCCCCGCACAATGCTGGGGATTCACCAAAGATGGTAAGCAGCAACTGAAGAAATAATTAGAAGGCGAATGAATAATTAATACAGACATTTAACGTGGACCAGGAACATCAAACAAAGATCTTCCCTCTTTCCACGTTCATAAGTGAGTCACGGAAAAATTCTCATTGGCCGCCACCGGGAGTCGAACCCAGGGTCTTCCAGTTACTCGCCGGATATGCTTCCGCTACACCTGCCAAATTGGCTTGGCAGTTAGCGTGTGCGAGTCTGGAGGAATTCGAGGCCGCTGTGGTGTAGCGGAAGCATATCCGGCGCGTAACCGGAAGAACCTGGGTTCGACTCCCGGTGGCGGCCAATGAGAATTTTCTGTGACTCACTTATAAACGTGGAAAGAGCGAAGATCTTTGTTTGATGTTCCTGGTCCACGTTAAATGTCTGTATTAATATCATTGATTTTGTGATGTCCACATTCAGTTCTTCCTCACTATTAGCTAAACCACCTAACAATTGTATTGCACTGTAAACACTTCTTTCTGCAACAACTGCATCTTCTTCTAAGTTTTCAATTAAAAATTCTTTGTTAACAGAAAAGCCTCTTTCAAGTGCAGCATTGCCATGAAACATGCATAGCAGCTTCTGTAAGAACTTGATAAAGTCATGGTTCGCACTTTGTAGTAAATTCATTAGGAAGTGATCAAGTTTGTCCTCCTTAGGATTGAACTGTTTCAGTTGTTTTATAAAAGATTCACAAAATTGTAAATATTCCCTCTTCACAACATCAGCTTTTGAAGAAGACATATGATTTTTATATATATGTCATGGAGCATTGACTACACGCCGGTTTAAAAGGGTGCTGGTTCGTGTTTTCTTCTAGGTGTGCAAACTTATCTTCATTCAGGTGCTGATAAAAAAAAAAAAAAAAAAAAATCAGGACCGCCCATTCAATTTCATTACTTTTCCATGACTTCATGACCACCTGCTCAATTTCATGACTTTTTCATTACTTCATGACCACCTGCTCAATTTCATGACTTTTTCATTACTTCATGACCACCTGCTCAATTTCATGACTTTTTCATTACTTCATGACCACCTGCTCAATTTCATGACGTTTTCATTACTTCATGACCACCTGCTCAATTTCATGACTTTTTCATTACTTCATGACCACCTGCTCAATTTCATGACTTTTCCATTACTTCATGACCACCTGCTCAATTTCATGACTTTTTCATTACTTCATGACCACCTGCTCAATTTCATGACTTTTTCATTACTTCATGACCACCTGCTCAATTTCATTGACTTTTTCATTACTTCATGACCACCTGCTCAATTTCATGACTTTTTCATTAATTCATGACCACCTGCCCAATTTCATGACTTTTTCATTACCTCATGACCACCTGCTCAATTTCATTACTTTTTCATTACTTCATGACCACCTGCTCAATTTCATGACTTTTTCATTACTTCATAACCACCTGCTCAATTTTGTGACTTTTTCATTACTTCATGACCACCTGCTCATTTCATGACTTTTTCATTAATTCATGACCACCTGCCCAATTTCATGACTTTTTCATTACTTCATGACCACCTGCTCAATTTCATTACTTTTTCATTACTTCATGAACACCTGCTCAATTTCGTGACTTTTTCATTACTTCATAACCACCTGCTCAATTTTGTGACTTTTTCATTACTTCATGACCACCTGCTCAATTTCGTGACTTTTTCATTACCTCATGACCACCTGCTCAATTTCGTGACTTTTTCATTACCTCATGACCACCTGCTCAATTTCATGACTTTTTCATTACTTCATGACCACCTGCTCAATTTCCCGACTTTTTCTTTACTTCATGACCACCTGCTCAATTTCATGACTTTTTCATTACTTCATGACCACCTGCTCAATTTCGTGACTTTTCCATTACTTCATGACCACCTGCTCAATTTCACGACTTTTCCATTACTTCATGACCACCTGCTCAATTTCGTGACTTTTCCATTACTTCATGACCACCTGCTAAATTTCATGACTTTTTCATTACTTCATGACCACCTGCTCAGTTTCATGACTTTTTCATGGCTTTCATGACCAGTAGACATCCTGTTTTGACACAACTTGCAAGTAATGTGAATAATTAAGAAGATAGTGTAGAACACGCTAAGTTACTTTTATACGTAACTTAGGGTGTTCTACACTACCTTCTTCTTAATTAGCTTGTTAGTTACGTGCATTGCATACCACTCATTTATAGTAATGTGAATGCTGTTGATGGCAGTAATGTGTCACAACACACTGTACTTTGAACCCTGCTTAAAATGAAGCTGCATAGTCACAGGCCACTTTGGCTATGCTAAACTAGGTTCACTGTCATAAGCACCTACATTGGGCATCCAAGGTTCAAATCTAGACCCTGATAGATTGAGAGAAGGTCTTCTAGTCCAATAAATCTCATTTCTTGCTGCACCATGTGGACAGCCAGGCATGTGCGCATCATCCAGTTGGGGAAGTGTTGCGTCAGGCAGGATGCACCGCAAAATGAAAACGAGCCAGTGGTAAAACTGTAATGCTTTGGGCAATGTTCTGCTGAGAAAATCGGAGTCCAAGTCATTGATGTGAAGGAAACTTATGGTCCCTACCACCTACCTAAACATCTTTGCAAATCAGGTACATCCTTTCAAGACAATGATATTCCCTTCTATTGGGTTTTCGGAAAAGTCGCGACGTATTTTGGCACCCGATGGCGGTTGGTTGGTTTTGGAAGTACTAGAGCCATGCGCAGATCTGTTATTGCTATGGCATTCGACAGGTGCCAGTTTTAGCTGCAGTCTAAAAGCGATTTGGCTGATTTGCGGCGATTTGACATCAAGTTGAAGATGGAAGACCAAACTGTGCATTTTCGCCATATTTTATACTGTTTTACTTCCACAAAGGGAACAACGCGCGTCAAGCTTGTGAAAAGTTGCGCGTAAAGTCTACGTTGATAATGCTCTACGAGAACGTCAGTGCCAGCGGCGGTGCTTCGCAAAATTCCGTGCTGGTGATTTAGACCTCAACGATGCTCCTCGGTCCGGGAGGCCCACCGAGGCTGATGACGACCAAATCAAGGCATTGATCGAGTCAAACCCACGTTACGCGAAACGAGAGATTGCAGACACATTGCGCATCCATCATTCAAGCGTTCACGACCACCTGAAGAAGCTGGGATACGTAAGCAAGCTCGATGTGTGCGTTCCTCGTGAACTCAAAGAAGCTCAATTGATGGCGCGTATAAACATCTGCGACGTGCTCATTAAACGTGAGGGAAACGATCCTTTTTTTAAGCGACTGATAACTGGTGATGAAAAGTGGATTGTTTGCAACAATGTGCTGTGCAAACGGTCTGGGTAACGACGTGCTGTTTCGCCTCAAATGACATCCACAGCAGACATTCATCAGCGGAAGGTTCTGGTCTAGGTGCGGTGGGATTTGAAAGGTGTCGTGTTTTTCGAGCTCCTACCACGGAACCAAACAATCAATTCGAATGTGTACTGTCGGTAATTGAACAGTTTGAACGAATCAATCATCCAGAAACGTCCAGAGCTCGTTCATCGTAAAGGTGTTTTGTTCCATCACGACAAAGCAAGACCAAACACAAGTTTGATCACCTACCAAAAATTATTGGAGCTTGGGTGGGATGTGTTGCCACACCCATCATGCTCGCCTGACCTTGCGCCGTCAGACTTTCACTTGTTTCGCTCTCTTCAACAGTCCTTGCATGGTATAACGTTCAATTTTTTTAATTTTTTTTTTTTATTGGAGATTTAACGACCACCGTGAGCAACTCAATGATCTAACGCAGTCGCCCGTCCCTAATTTAGGGTCACTGGTTCCAGGGAAGGGAGAGAGCCGCTGTCATATACAAACATGGAGATGACTTCGAAGGCCTGTGAAGATATGTTGTAAAGTCCTGACATGAGCCCAGCAGAATATGACTTGTTCTTGAAACTAAAGAAGACACTCCACGGGAAATGATTCAGTACGATTCAGGATGTTTCTAATGAGGTGAACTGAGCAATTCGACGCCTCAACAATGGAGGTGTCCTAACTGAAATACAAGACTTTTCCAAACATTGGGCCACTGTCATAAAGAAACATGGAGATCACTTCGAAGGCCTGTAAAGCTATGTTGTGAAGTCCTGACATGAGCCCACCAGACTATGACTTTTTCTCGAAACTAAAGAAGACACTCCACGGGAAATGATTCAGTACGATTCAGGATGTTTCTAATGAGGTGAACCGAGTAATCCGACGCCTCAACAATGGAGGTGTCCTGACTGGAATACAAGACTTTCCCAAACGTTGGGCCACTGTCATAAAGAAACCCGACCTTGGCTGAAATGAGAAGCCCACCGTGACACTGTGCTACGATCAACTGCACTAACTGCACAAAGCTTTATGAATTTCCGCAGCGGATTTTCCTCGCAAAATTTCAATTTTAATGCAAGATCGCTGGCCACATCTTGGATTGTCTTCTACGCTTTCCCGACCTTGGCTGAAATGAGAAGCCCACCGTGACACTGTACTACGATCAACTGCACTAACTGCACAAAGCTTTATGAATTTCGAGAGGGGATTTTCCTCGCAAAGTTTCAATTTTAATGCAAGATTGCTGGCCGCATCTTGGATCGTCTTCTACGCTTTCCCGACCTTGGCTGAAATGAGAAGCTTACCAAGACACTGTACTACGATCAACTGCACTAACTGCACAAAGTTTTATGAATTTCCGTAGCGGATTTTCCTCGCAAAATTTCAATTTTAATGCAAGATTGCTGGCCGCATCTTGGATCGTCTTCTACGCTTTCCCGACCTTGGCTGAAATGAGAAGCCCACCGTGACACTGTACTACGATCAACTGCACTAACTGCACAAAGCTTTATGAATTTCGGGAGGGGATTTTCCTCGCAAAGTTGCAATTTTAATGCTAGATCGCTGGCCGCATCTTGGATTGTCTTCTATGCGTTCCCAACCTTGGCGGAAACGAGAAACCCACCGTGACACTGTGCTACGATCAACTGCACTAACTACACAAAGCTTTATGAATTTTCGTAGCGGATTTTCCTCGCAAAGTTTTGATTTTAATGCAAGATCGCTGGCCGCATCTTGGATCGTCTTCTACGCTTTCCCAACCTTGGCTGAAATGAGAAGCCCAACAAGACACTGTGCTACGATCAACTGCACTAACTGCACAAAGCTTTATGAATTTCCGTAGCAGATTTTCCTCGCAAAGTTTCAATTTTAATGCAAGATCGCTGGCTGCATCTTGGATCGCCTTCTACGCTTTCCCGACCTTGGCGGAAACGAGAAGCCCACCGTGACACTGTGCTACGATCAACTGCACTAACAGCACAAAGCTTTATGAATTTCCGTAGCGGATTTTCCTCGCAAAGTTTCAATTTTAATGCAAGATCGCTGGCTGCATCTTGGATCGCCTTCTACGCTTTCCCGACATTGGCGGAAACGAGAAGCCCACCGTGACACTGTGCTACGATCAACTGCACTAACTGCGCAAAGCTTTATGAATTTCCGTAGCGGATTTTCCTCGCAAAGTTTCAATTTTAATGCAAGATCGCTGGCCGCATCTTGGATCGTCTTCTTCTACGCTTTCCCGACATTGGCGGAAACGAGAGGCCCACCGTGACACTGTGCTACGATCAACTGCAATAACTGCACAAAGCTTTATGAATTTCCGTAGCGGATTTTCCTCGCAAAGTTTCAATTTTAATGCAAGATCGCTGGCCGCATCTTGGATCGTCTTCTACGCTTTCCCGACCTTGGCGGAAACGAGAAGCCCACCGTGACACTGTGCTACGATCAACTGCACTAACGGCACAAAGCTTTATGAATTTCCGCCGCGGATTTTCCTCGCAAAGTTTCAATTTTAATGCAAGATCGCTGGCTGCATCTTGGATCGTCTTCTACGCTTTCCCGACCTTGGCGGAAACGAGAAGCCCACCGTGACACTGTGCTACGATCAACTGCACTAACTGCACAAAGCTTTATGAATTTCCGTAGCAGATTTTCCTCGCAAAGTTTTGATTTTAATGCAAGATCGCTGGCCGCATCTTGGATCGTCTTCTACGCTTTCCCGACCTTGGCAGAAACGAGAAGCCCACCGTGACACTGTGCTACGATCAACTGCGCTAACTGCACAAAGCTTTATGAATTTCCGTCGCAGATTTTCCTCGCAAAGTTTCAATTTTAATGCAAGATCGCTGGCCGCATCTTGGATCGTCTTCTATGCTTTCCCGACCTTGGTAGAAACGAGAAGCCCGCCGTGACATTGTGCTACGATCAACTGCACTAACTGCACAAAGCTTTATGAATTGCCGTCGCAGTTTTTCCTTGCAAAGTTTCAATTTTAATGCAAGATCGCTGACCGCATCTTGGATCCTCTTCTATGCTTTCCCGACCTTGGCAGAAACGAGAAGTCCACCGTGACATTGTGCCACGATCAACTGCACTAACTGCACAAAGCTTTATGAATTTCGGGAGGGATTTTCCTTTGCAAAGTTTTAATTTTAATGCAAGATCGCTGGCCGCTATGCGAGATCTGACATGACTCACTTTCTTCCTCCATTGCTAAGAACAATTTATCAGAACAGGGACATATTAGCCAGCAAACGTAGGCACAACTTTCTATACTGGTGTCTGACTTGCAACTAGTGCGACGATTGGAGTGCTTGCATCATCCTACAGAAGCGCCTGCGCAGTGTGAAAAACTTTTGAAATGACGTATGGTATATATAGGGTTCAGTACTATTCGCGGTTTCAGGCATCCGCTGGGAGTCTTGGAACATATCCCTCCACGAGGCAAGTAAGGTACTGCACATACGCCTCAGCTCTGATCTCCCTCACTATTCAATTTTCCTTTCCAGTGTATATGGTCTGTAGAATTTAAAAATTCTCTTTTGGAGGACACAAGGATTTTTTGAATTTTTTTTTTTCTGGTTTCAAGCATCCACTGGGAGTCTTGGAACATATTCCTCCATCAGGAGAGTAAGGTATTGTACATACTTCTCAGCTCTGATCTGTCCTCATTATTCAATTTACCTTTCCAGTGTATATGGTCTGTAGTATTTTAAAATTATCTTTTGGAGGACACAATGATTTCTTTGAAGTGAAGGTATGTCTTTCTAACATGACTCCCTCCCCCAAAGAAAAGGTACTTTCTTGTTTGTTATGATGGGGTGTTAGTTCAACTTTCTTGTTAGTTATGATGGGGTGTTAGTTCAACTTTCTTGTTAGTTATGATGGAGTGTTAGTTCTACTTTCTTGTTTGTTATGATGGAGTGTTAGTTCTACTTTCTTGTTTGTTATGATGGGGTGTTAGTTTAACTTTCTTGTTTGTTATGATGGGGTGTTAGTTTAACTTTCTTGTTTGTTATGATGGAGTGTTAGTTCTACTTTCTTGTTTGTTATGATGGAGTGTTAGTTCTACTTTCTTGTTTGTTATGATGGGGTGTTAGTTCTAACTTTCTTGTTTGTTATGATGGGGTGTTAGTTTAACTTTCTTGTTTGTTATGATGGAGTGTTCTACTTTCTTGTTTGTTATGATGGAGTGTTAGTTCTACTTTCTTGTTTGTTATGATGGAGTGTTAGTTCTACTTTCTTGTTTGTTATGATGGGGTGTTAGTTCTACTTTCTTGTTTGTTATGATGGGGTGTTAGTTCTACTTTCTTGTTTGTTATGATGGAGTGTTAGTTCTACTTTCTTGTTTGTTATGATGGAGTGTTAGTTCTACTTTCGTGTTTGTTATGATGGAGTGTTAGTTCTACTTTCTTGTTTGTTATGATGGGGTGTTAGTTCTACTTTCTTGTTTGTTATGATGGGGTGTTAGTTTAACTTTCTTGTTTGTTATGATGGGGTGTTAGTTTAACTTTCTTGTTTGTTATGATGGAGTGTTAGTTCTACTTTCTTGTTTGTTATGATGGGGTGTTAGTTTAACTTTCTTGTTTGTTATGATGGGGTGTTAGTTTAACTTTCTTGTTAGTTATGATGGGGTGTTCTACTTTCTTGTTTGTTATGATGGAGTGTTAGTTCTACTTTCTTGTTTGTTATGATGGAGTGTTAGTTCTACTTTCTTGTTTGTTATGATGGGGTGTTAGTTCTACTTTCTTGTTTGTTATGATGGGCTGTTAGTTCTACTTTCTTGTTTGTTATGATGGAGTGTTAGTTCTACTTTCTTGTTTGTTATGATGGAGTGTTAGTTCTACTTTCGTGTTTGTTATGATGGAGTGTTAGTTCTATTTTCTTGTTTGTTATGATGGGGTGTTAGTTCTACTTTCTTGTTTGTTATGATGGGGTGTTAGTTTAACTTTCTTGTTTGTTATGATGGGGTGTTAGTTTAACTTTCTTGTTTGTTATGATGGGGTGTTCTACTTTCTTATTTGTTATGATGGAGTGTTAGTTCTACTTTCTTGTTTGTTATGATGGAGTGTTAGTTCTACTTTCTTGTTTGTTATGATGGGGTGTTAGTTCTACTTTCTTGTTTGTTATGATGGGGTGTTAGTTCTATTATTCCTCATGGTGACAAAATTCAGGCCATACAACAAAAAAGGTGGATGATCCTCAGGTAAGAAATTAAATGTCAGTTATGGAAAAAATAATCTTTTGAGTCAAACAAATTCATTTTTATGTCTACCATTGCCTTGAAAAAGCCTCCCAGTGTAGTGCAAAAATTTGGCGAATCTTTGTGCTTACTACACCACAAAAATAAAACGGATTTAATATGCTACAAGCGTCTCTTGAGTACAAGCAAATACATTTGGCATATTTTGAAAGTCTTCATACCTGAATCTGTGGAATGAAGAAATGTCTTGGGTCTTTTTATCTTCTCTTCCAAATACATAGCGATCAGATGTTTTTAATTCACTATAAAAAAAATATGCACAGAATTAAAATACAACTTTACATTTTTCAAGAAATTATTAAAAGAGAAAAGTAACATCAATTTAGAAGCAAGACATCATGAAATGAATAAGACTAAACAAATAAATATTATGCTAATTAGTGTGATCACTCAGGGACAGAAGTTTTTTCAAAAACAGTTACAACAAGTTAGTAAAATCATGCAATGCATTGATTATGATACGCTTTCCAACATACCAGAAATCATTACTCAAGTTATCACTCTTGGAATAAATCTCGGTCCTGTGCCCTGACCTTTGATCCCATTTTGATGATATTCAACAGAACCGGTTCGGTATACCTCCGAAATAACATGATAAAGTTTTGTCGCAATTGAAGCATTTTTACGTAAGTTATGATGCATAAGGGCTATGGAATAGATCCCACTCCTGTGTCCTAACCTTTGACCCCATTTCGTCCATTTTCAATAGAATTTGTCCAGAGGCAGGCCCCTACAACATACTAACATTTCATCCAAATCGAAGCATTTTTACATAAGTTATGATGCATAATGGCGATGGAAGTGATTCCGCTATTATGTCCTGACCTTTGACCCCATTGAGCCCATTTTCAATAGGGTTGGTCGCCAGGTGGTCCCAACCACATACTAAAATTTCATCAAAATTGAACATTTTTTACGTTAGTTATGACGCATAACAGCAGTGGAATGGATTCCGCTCCTATGTACTGACCTTTGACCCCATTTCGTTCCCTTTAAATAGGGTTCCTTCCCAGGTGATCCCCTACCAGATACTAAAATTTCATTGAAATCGAACGACTGTTACGCGAGTTATCATGCGGACGGACATACGCACACAACTCGTGACGCAATGTGGCAGATGGGAATTGCGACCATCTGCTCGCAAGAGTGTGATGTCATAAAACTTTAATAGGATCCACACACAATGCGTGACGTAATGAGCCAGATGGCGTGACCGCGTGCCAACGTTCTCAAACACGAGATTGTGACGTCATAAGATTTCTAAGCATTGGTAACATTAATGGAACGACGCCATGACACTAAAAAAACGTTATAATTCGGGGTGGTTATTTAACCCACTAAACGAATTCTCCTAAAGTCGAGATCAAGCTAAATCGATTTCTAGTACCAGAAAACTGTAGGTTAACGACTATCATCAAAATTCTTCGAGCCGTTTTCAAAATAAAATGTATATACATACATAAGAGCATTGCTACTTCAAGGTGGACGTCAAGTAATTTTGCTTCCTATATTTCCTATGGAAAAACTTCTGAACACATTTTCTACACAATTAATGCGTTCCCAAGGATGAAAATTTGAACATCGATTAAAATAGCTTCATTTCGTAACTTAGAATACTTAATATTTTCTAAACCATAACCGTAATTATGCAATCCAACATTTATTTGTCCACTGACGTCATCAAAGCACAGGTCACGCCATCTTTTTTCTGGTTTCAACACCACCAAAGGAAACGTTATTGTTTTTTAATATAATTATGCTTATGTTGTAGAAAATGTTAAGTATTCCAAGTTATAGTATGAAGTTATTTTAATCGATGTTCAAATTTCCATCCTTGGGAACACACTAATTGTGAAGGAAATGTGTACAAAAGGTTTTCCATTGGAAAATATAGGAAGCAAAATTACTTGACGTCCGCCTTAATAGTGTGGGATAAGGGCCGATGGAATGGATCCCGATCCTGTGTCCTGACCTTTGACTCCATTTGTCCCGTTTTCAATAGGGTTCGTCCCCAGGTGGTCCCTTACCACATACGAAAATTTCATCGAAATCGAACCATTTTTACGCACCTTATGACGCATAAGGGCAATGGAATGCATCTCGCTCCTATGTACTGACCTTTGACTCCACTTCACACATTTTCAATAGGGTTCGTCCCCAGGTGGTCCCCTACCACATACTAAAATTTCATTGAAATCGAACCATATTTACGCAAGTTATGGCGCGTAAGGACAATTGAATGAATTCCACTCTTATGTCGTGACCTTTGACCCCTCTTCACCCATTTTCAATAGGGTTCGTCCCCAGGTGGTCCCCTACCACATACGAAAATTTCATCGAAATCGAACCATATTTACGCAAGTTATGACGCATAAGGCCAATGGAACAAATCCCGCTCTTATGTCCTGCCTGACCTTTGACCCCATTTCCCCATTTTCAATAGGGTTCGTCCCCAGGTGGTCCCCTACCACATACTAAAATTTCATTGAAATCGAACCATATTTACGCAAGTTATGACGCATAAGGGCAATTGAATGGATCCCGCTCTTATGTCGTGACCTTTGACCCCACTTCACCCATTTTGAATAGGGTTCGTCCCCAGGTGGTCCCCTACCACATACTAAAATTTCATGGAAATCGAACCATTTTTACGCAAGTTATGACGCATAAGGGCAATTGAATGGATCCTGCTCTTATGGCGTGACCTTTGACCCCACTTCACCCATTTTGAATAGGGTTCGTCCCCAGGTGGTCCCCTACCACATGCCATTTTTACGTGAGTTATCGTGCCGACAGACGGACGGAAAAAGCTGGAGCAGATACGCTTCTTCAACCTACGGTTGGAAAGCGTAAAAAAATTATTTAAGTCAGGAATGGATTTGAAAGGGTTATTGACATTGCAAGGGTGAAGCATAGTACTGCTTTGACTAGCGAAATCTGGGGTTGTTCAAATTTTAAGCAGTAATTGCTATATATCTATGAAAGCAAAGGACAATGAAGTTTTTATATTAAACCTCGCCATTTTGCCCATAATTCCATGGGACGTACATATTTAACACGTACAACCTCCGACATCTGTTTTGGTACAATTCCGGTGGGAAGCACGAAAAGCATTAAACACAAAATTTAAAACCTCATTTCCACGTTAAACATTGCTCATACTCACTACATACTCGAGTCACATTATTGTGACCACCAACTACTTTTTACGTCAACAGCAAGTAGCCAATGAAAGAAGGCACGTGTCGTCAGCTGGCTTGGAGAGTATATAAGGTGGTGTGCTGTGGGCATTCTGAAAACATATCACTCATTGCTGTCGTGGATAAAAGGAGCGACTTATCAGATTTGCAAAATGGGACGATTATCGGCTTTAGGGCCAAGGGTGGCAAGTATTTCTGAAACACCGCAGTTTGCGAACTGTTCGCGTGCTGCTGTGGTTAAAGTGCATCGTGACTGGAGAAATGGCACCATTGCGAATAAGCGGTGTGGAAACTGCGGAGCACCGCGTGCCATTGATGCGAGAGGTGAATGTCGGCTTCTAAGGTGCTTGAGAGCTGATCGGAACGCTACAGTGGAGCAACTCACTGGTCGAATGAACCAGAGGGATACCGGAAGTATGTCTAAAGCGACAGTTCAGCAAACCCTGCTGCATATGGGGACTCCGAGGCAGACGAATGGTCACTGCACCTATACGAACAAAGGTGCATCAAAAGGCTTACATTTGCAAGGCAGTGTCGGAATCGGACCTCCACTGATTGGCAAAGGATTGCCTTCTCCTATGAGTCACGTCTTCTGCTTTATTGAAAGGGACGGACGTTGGCGTATAAGGCAAGAAACGTCCTAGAACAAACACATTTCACCCATTGCTGGAAGAACACAAGCTGGTAGGGGCAGCGTTATGCTCTGGGGAATGTTTTCATGGCATTCTCTAGGTCCACTCATACCTGTGGAACGCTAACTATGGACTGAATTCGTTCTGAATCCATCCTTGCAGACCATGTACACCCATACATGCTGATTGTCTTCCCTGGGGCAGATGGGATCTTGCAGCACAACAATGTGACATGTCACACAGCTACAGGAGTTCCCACTCAAAAGTAATAAAAAATTCCCTGACTTTTCCAGGTTTTCCAGGTGGTTTTTATAGTTTTCCAGAGTGGCATGTTGCAAATAATTGTTACATTTCATTCCACTCCATTCATTTCTCTCACCAAAGCACACACTTGTAAATTCTTTACGTAATTTGTCTTTATAAAATTACCCGCTTTTCATTAATAACTGTGCACATTATTTTCTGTACTAAAGTTATGTGAACTTTTGTGAATACTACCCACACTGAATTTGTAAATACATTCCCATAGAAACAGGTCATATGCAAGAAAAATCTGTTAGTTGAATAGTTTCAGTTTTTCTATAACACAATGCAGCTAAGCTTAATGATGGAATGGCTCTGTTCAAAGAAACATGTTTCAAGAGAACCAACAGACAAAGGACTTTGATCCATCATCTTTTCATTAATAACAACTAACTGTGCACATTATTTTCTGTACCAAAGTTCAGTGAACTTTTGTGAATACTACCCACACAGAATTTGTAGATACATTCCCATAGAAACAGGTCATATGTAAGAAAAAATCTGTCAGTTGAATAATTTCAGTTTTTCTATAACACAATGCAGCTAAGCTTAATGATGGAATGGCTCTGTTCAAAGAAACATGTTTCAAGAGAACAACAGACAAAGGACTTTGATCCATCATTTGGTTGGTTCTCTTGTGAAGTGTTTCTTCAACAACTAACTGTGCACATTATTGTTCCATGTTATAACCAACTGCCTGCAGAAATGAACAAAAGCTTAATAACTGGCAATACTAATAAATTCTATTTTGTAAATACATTCCCATAGAAACAGGTCATATGTAAGAAACAATCTGTCAGTTGAATAGTTTCAGTTTTTCTATAACACAATGCAGCTAAGCTTAATGATGGAATGGCTCTGTTCAAAGAAACATGTTTCAAGAGAACCAACAAAGGACTTTGATCCATCATTTGGTTGGTTCTCTTGTGAAGTGTTTCTTCAAGCAGGAGCTATTGTGCCTAATTGTTCCATGTTATAACAACTGCCTGCACAAATTGAACAAAAGCTTAATAACTGGCAATTTAAAAAATTCAATTTTGTAAATACATTCCCATAGAAACAGGTCATATGTAAGAAAAAATCTGTCAGTTGAATAGTTTCATTTTTTCTATAACACAATGCAGCTAAGCTTAATGATGGAATGGCTCTGTTCAAAGAAACATGTTTCAAGACAACCAACAGACAAAGGACTTTGATCCATCATTTGGTTGGTTCTCTTGTGAAGTGTTTCTTCAAGCAGGAGCCATTGTGCCTAATTGTTCCATGTTATAACAACTGCCTGCACAAATTGAACAAAAGCTTAATAACTGGCAATTTAAAAAATTCAATTTTGTAAATACATTCCCATAGAAACAGGTCATATGTAAGAAAAATTCTGCCAGTTGAATAGTTTCAGTTTTTCCATAACACAATGCAGCTAAGCTTAATGATGGAATGGCTCTGTTCAAAGAAACATGTTTCAAGAGAACCAACAGACAAAGGACTTTGATCCATCATTTGGTTGGTTCTCTTGTGAAGTGTTTCTTCAAGCAGAAGCCACTGTGCCTAATTGTTCCATGTTATAACAACTGCCTGCACAAATTGAACAAAAGCTTAATAACTGGCAATTTTAAAAATTCAATTTTGTAAATACATTCCCATAGAAACAGGTCATATGTAAGAAAAATTCTGCCAGTTGAATAGTTTCAGTTTTTCTATAACACAATGCAGCTAAGCTTAAGGATGGAATGGCTCTGTTCAAAGAAACATGTTTCAAGAGAACCAACAGACAAAGGACTTTGATCCATCATTTGGTTGGTTCTCTTGTGAAGTGTTTCTTCAAGCAGGAGCCATTGTGCCTAATTGTTCCATGTTATAACAACTGCCTGCACAAATTGAACAAAACCTTAATAACTGGCAATTTAAGAAATTCAATTTTGTAAATACATTCCCATAGAAACAGGTCATATGTAAGAAAAATTCTGCCAGATGAATAGTTTCAGTTTTTCTATAACACAATGCAGCTAAGCTTAAGGATGGAATGGCTCTGTTCAAAGAAACATGTTTCAAGAGAACCAACAGACAAAGGACTTTGATCCATCATTTGGTTTGGTTCTCTTGTGAAGTGTTTCTTCAAGCAGGAGCCATTGTGCCTAATTGTTCCATGTTATAACAACTGCCTGCACAAATTGAACAAAACCTTAATAACTGGCAATTTAAAAAATTCAATTTTGTAAATACATTCCCATAGAAACAGGTCATATGTAAGAAAAATTCCGCCAGTTGAATAGTTTCAGTTTTTCTATAACACAATGCAGCTAAGCTTAATGATGGAATGGCTCTGTTCAAAGAAACATGTTTCAAGAGAACCAACAGACAAAGGACTTTGATCCATCATTTGGTTGGTTCTCTTGTAAAGTGTTTCTTCAAGCAGGAGCCATTGTGCCTAATTGTTCCATGTTATAACAACTGCCTGCAGAAATTGAACAAAAGCTTAATAACTGGCAATTTTAAAAATTCAATTTTGTAAATACATTCCCATAGAAACAGGTCATATGTAAGAAAAAATCTGTCAGTTGGAATAGTTTCAGTTTTTCTATAACACAATGCAGCTAAGCTTAATGATTAAATGGCTGTGTTCAAAGAAACATGTTTCAAGAGAACCAACAGAGAAAGGACTTTGATCCATCATTTGGTTGGTTCTCTTGTAAAGTGTTTCTTCAAGCAGGAGCCATTGTGCCTAATTGTTCCATGTTATAACAACTGCCTGAACAAATTGAACAAAAGCTTAATAACTGGCAATTTTAAAAATTCAATTTTGTAAATACATTCCCATAGAAACAGGTCATATGTAAGAAAAAATCTGTCAGTTGAATAGTTTCAGTTTTTCTATAACACAATGCAGCTAAGCTTAATGATGGAATGGCTCTGTTCAAAGAAACATGTTTCAAGAGAACCAACAGACAAAGGACTTTGATCCATCATTTGGTTGGTTGTCTTGTAAAGTGTTTCTTCAAGCAGGAGCCATTGTGCCTAATTGTTCCATGTTATAACAACTGCCTGCAGAAATTGAACAAAAGCTTAATAACTGGCAATTTTAAAAATTCAATTTTGTAAATACATTCCCATAGAAACAGGTCATATGTAAGAAAAAATCTGTCAGTTGAATAGTTTCAGATTTTCTATAACACAATGCAGCTAAGCTTAATGATGGAATGGCTCTGTTCAGAGAAACATGTTTCAAGAGAACCAACAGACAAAGGACTTTGATCCATCATTTAGTTGGTTCTCTTGTGAAGTGTTTCTTGAAGCAGGAGCCATTGTGCCTAATTGTTCCATGTTATAACAACTGCCTGCAGAAATTGAACAAAAGCTTAATAACTGGCAATTTTAAAAATTCAATTTTGTAAATACATTCCCATAGAAACAGGTCATATGTAAGAAAAATTCTGTCAGTGGAATAGTTTCAGTTTTTCTATAACACAATGCAGCTAAGCTTAATGATTAAATGGCTGTGTTCAAAGAAACATGTTTCAAGAGAACCAACAGAGAAAGGACTTTGATCCATCATTTGGTTGGTTCTCTTGTGAAGTGTTTCTTCAAGCAGGAGCAATTGTGCCTAATTGTTCCATGTTATAACAACTGCCTGCACAAATTGAACAAAAGCTTAATAACTGGCAATTTTAAAAATTCAATTTTGTAAATACATTCCCATAGAAACAGGTCATATGTAAGAAAAAATTCTGTCAGTTGAATAGTTTCAGTTTTTCTATAACACAATGCAGCTAAGCTTAAGGATGGAATGGCTCTGTTCAAAGAAACATGTTTCAAGAGAACCAACAGACAAAGGACTTTGATCCATCATTTGGTTGGTTGTCTTGTAAAGTGTTTCTTCAAGCAGGAGCCATTGTGCCTAATTGTTCCATGTTATAACAACTGCCTGCACAAATTGAACAAAACCTTAATAACTGGCAATTTAAAAAATTCAATTTTGTAAATACATTCCCATAGAAACAGGTCATATGTAAGAAAAATTCCGCCAGTTGAATAGTTTCAGTTTTTCTATAACACAATGCAGCTAAGCTTAATGATGGAATGGCTCTGTTCAAAGAAACATGTTTCAAGAGAACCAACAGACAAAGGACTTTGATCCATCATTTGGTTGGTTGTCTTGTAAAGTGTTTCTTCAAGCAGGAGCCATTGTGCCTAATTGTTCCATGTTATAACAACTGCCTGCAGAAATTGAACAAAAGCTTAATAACTGGCAATTTTAAAAATTCAATTTTGTAAATACATTCCCATAGAAACAGGTCATATGTAAGAAAAAATCTGTCAGTGGAATAGTTTCAGTTTTTCTATAACACAATGCAGCTAAGCTTAATGATTAAATGGCTGTGTTCAAAGAAACATGTTTCAAGAGAACCAACAGAGAAAAGACTTTGATCCATCATTTGGTTGGTTCTCTTGTGAAGTGTTTCTTCAAGCAGGAGCCATTGTGCCTAATTGTTCCATGTTATAACAACTGCCTGAACAAATTGAACAAAAGCTTAATAACTGGCAATTTTAAAAATTCAATTTTGTAAATACATTCCCATAGAAACAGGTCATATGTAAGAAAAAATCTGTCAGTTGAATAGTTTCAGTTTTTCTATAACACAATGCAGCTAAGCTTAAGGATGGAATGGCTCTGTTCAAAGAAACATGTTTCAAGAGAACCAACAGACAAAGGACTTTGATCCATCATTTGGTTGGTTGTCTTGTAAAGTGTTTCTTCAAGCAGGAGCCATTGTGCCTAATTGTTCCATGTTATAACAACTGCCTGCAGAAATTGAACAAAAGCTTAATAACTGGCAATTTTAAAAATTCAATTTTGTAAATACATTCCCACAGAAACAGGTCATATGTAAGAAAAAATCTGTCAGTTGAATAGTTTCAGATTTTCTATAACACAATGCAGCTAAGCTTAATGATGGAATGGCTCTGTTCAGAGAAACATGTTTCAAGAGAACCAACAGACAAAGGACTTTGATCCATCATTTAGTTGGTTCTCTTGTGAAGTGTTTCTTGAAGCAGGAGCCATTGTGCCTAATTGTTCCATGTTATAACAACTGCCTGCAGAAATTGAACAAAAGCTTAATAACTGGCAATTTTAAAAATTCAATTTTGTAAATACATTCCCATAGAAACAGGTCATATGTAAGAAAAAATCTGTCAGTGGAATAGTTTCAGTTTTTCTATAACACAATGCAGCTAAGCTTAATGATTAAATGGCTGTGTTCAAAGAAACATGTTTCAAGAGAACCAACAGAGAAAGGACTTTGATCCATCATTTGGTTGGTTCTCTTGTGAAGTGTTTCTTCAAGCAGGAGCAATTGTGCCTAATTGTTCCATGTTATAACAACTGCCTGCACAAATTGAACAAAAGCTTAATAACTGGCAATTTTAAAAATTCAATTTTGTAAATACATTCCCATAGAAACAGGTCATATGTAAGAAAAAATCTGTCAGTTGAATAGTTTCAGTTTTTCTATAACACAATGCAGCTAAGCTTAAGGATGGAATGGCTCTGTTCAAAGAAACATGTTTCAAGAGAACCAACAGACAAAGGACTTTGATCCATCATTTGGTTGGTTGTCTTGTAAAGTGTTTCTTCAAGCAGGAGCCATTGTGCCTAATTGTTCCATGTTATAACAACTGCCTGCAGAAATTGAACAAAAGCTTAATAACTGGCAATTTTAAAAATTCAATTTTGTAAATACATTCCCATAGAAACAGGTCATATGTAAGAAAAAATCTGTCAGTGGAATAGTTTCAGGTTTTCTATAACACAATGCAGCTAAGCTTAATGATTAAATGGCTGTGTTCAAAGAAACATGTTTCAAGAGAACCAACAGAGAAAGGACTTTGATCCATCATTTGGTTGGTTCTCTTGTGAAGTGTTTCTTCAAGCAGGAGCCATTGTGCCTAATTGTTCCATGTTATAACAACTGCCTGAACAAATTGAACAAAAGCTTAATAACTGGCAATTTTAAAAATTCAATTTTGTAAATACATTCCCATAGAAACAGGTCATATGTAAGAAAAAAATCTGTCAGTTGAATAGTTTCAGTTTTTCTATAACACAATGCAGCTAAGCTTAAGGATGGAATGGCTCTGTTCAAAGAAACATGTTTCAAGAGAACCAACAGACAAAGGACTTTGATCCATCATTTGGTTGGTTGTCTTGTAAAGTGTTTCTTCAAGCAGGAAACCATTGTGCCTAATTGTTCCATGTTATAACAACTGCCTGCAGAAATTGAACAAAAGCTTAATAACTGGCAATTTTAAAAATTCAATTTTGTAAATACATTCCCACAGAAACAGGTCATATGTAAGAAAAAATCTGTCAGTTGAATAGTTTCAGTTTTTCTATAACACAATGCAGCTAAGCTTAATGATGGAATGGCTCTGTTCAGAGAAACATGTTTCAAGAGAACCAACAGACAAAGGACTTTGATCCATCATTTAGTTGGTTCTCTTGTGAAGTGTTTCTTGAAGCAGGAGCCATTGTGCCTAATTGTTCCATGTTATAACAACTGCCTGCAGAAATTGAACAAAAGCTTAATAACTGGCAATTTTAAAAATTAAATTTTGTAAATACATTCCCATAGAAACAGGTCATATGTAAGAAAAAATCTGTCAGTTGAATATTTTCAGTTTTTCTATAACACAATGCAGCTAAGCTTAATGATTAAATGGCTGTGTTCAAAGAAACATGTTTCAAGAGAACCAACAGAGAAAGGACTTTGATCCATCATTTGGTTGGTTCTCTTGTGAAGTGTTTCTTCAAGCAGGAGCCATTGTGCCTAATTGTTCCATGTTATAACAACTGCCTGCAGAAATTGAACAAAAGCTTAATAACTGGCAATTTTAAAAATTCAATTCTGCATCTTTTTTTAGAGAATAAAGGAAATACTTAATATAACTGAAAGTAAGATCTACCAAATTCTAGGCAGGCAGTAATTGCAAGCAAAAGTTTGAAATCTTGAAAAAATAAGTTTTTTTTGGCAAAATAAAGTATCCATTGATTTTTACAAAAACAAAAAAGAGGGTAATTTTCCCTGAGTTTTCCCTGATGTTTACAAAAAAGGGTAACTTTCCCTGAGTTTTTCCTGATTTTTGGAACCATTTTCAAATTCCTTGAGAATTCCAGGTTTTCCCTGTTTTCCAGGTTGAGTGGGAACCCTGTCATTGGATCCTTTACATTCTTTATTTCAAAGCAGCCGACTGAAAGGGCAAGCAAGCCCTCTTAACTTTTAGCTTGGTGTTTTGTATTAGCCGATACGGGCGTGTTTCTCCCAGGAGCTTGGGAGCCGATGCAGTTTTGTGAAGGCAACGGGGTAAGGAGGTTGGAAGCAAAGGGGGCGGGGCGAAAGGAGTAGTTTCTTGGATTTGAAACCGGGAAGTCGCAAGGTGGAGAGGAGGAAAGGCCTCGGGTGTTGGGGACGAGAGGGAAGTTGCGAGGTGGAGAGGAGGAAAGGCCTCGGGTGTTGGGGACGAGCGGGAAGTTGCGAGGTGGAGAGGAGGAAAGGCCTCGGGTGTTGGGGACGAGCGGGAAGTCGCGAGGTGGAGAGGAGGAAAGGCCTCGGGTGTTGGGGACGAGCGGGAAGTCGCGAGGTGGAGAGGAGGAAAGGCCTCGGGTGTTGGGGACGAGAGGGAAGTTGCGAGGTGGAGAGGAGGAAAGGCCTCGGGTGTTGGGGACGAGAGGGAAGTTGCGAGGTGGAGAGGAGGAAAGGCCTCGGGTGTTGGGGACGAGAGGGAAGTTGCGAGGTGGAGAGGAGGAAAGGCCTCGGGTGTTGGGGACGAGAGGGAAGTTGCGAGGTGGAGAGGAGGAAAGGCCTCCGGTGTTGGGGACGAGAGGGAAGTTGCGAGGTGGAGAGGAGGAAAGGCCTCCGGTGTTGGGGACGAGAGGGAAGTTGCGAGGTAGAGAGGAGGAAAGGCCTCGGGTGTTGGGGACGAGCGGGAAGTCGCAAGGTGGAGAGGAGGAAAGGCCTCGGGTGTTGGGGACGAGAGGGAAGTTGCGAGGTGGAGAGGAGGAAAGGCCTCGGGTGTTGGGGACGAGCGGGAAGTCGCGAGGTGGAGAGGAGGAAAGGCCTCGGGTGTTGGGGACGAGCGGGAAGTCGCGAGGTGGAGAGGAGGAAAGGCCTCGGGTGTTGGGGACGAGAGGGAAGTTGCGAGGTGGAGAGGAGGAAAGGCCTCGGGTGTTGGGGACGAGAGGGAAGTTGCGAGGTGGAGAGGAGGAAAGGCCTCGGGTGTTGGGGACGAGAGGGAAGTTGCGAGGTGGAGAGGAGGAAAGGCCTCCGGTGTTGGGGATGAGAGGGAAGTTGCGAGGTGGAGAGGAGGAAAGGCCTCCGGTGTTGGGGACGAGAGGGAAGTTGCGAGGTAGAGAGGAGGAAAGGCCTCGGGTGTTGGGGACGAGACGGAAGTTGCGAGGTGGAGAGGAGGAAAGGCCTCGGGTGTTGGGGACGAGCGGGAATTCGCGAGGTGGAGAGGAGGAAAGGCCTCGGGTGTTGGGGACGAGCGGGAAGTCGCAAGGTGGAGAGGAGGAAAGGCCTCGGGTGTTGGGGACGAGCGGGAAGTCGCGAGGTGGAGAGGAGGAAAGGCCTCGGGTGTTGGGGACGAGCGGGAAGTCGCAAGGTGGAGAGGAGGAAAGGCCTCGGGTGTTGGAGACGAGAGGGAAGTTGCGAGGTGGAGAGGAGGAAAGGCCTCCGGTGTTGGGGACGAGAGGGAAGTTGCGAGGTGGAGAGGAGGAAAGGCCTCCGGTGTTGGGGACGAGAGGGAAGTTGCGAGGTAGAGAGGAGGAAAGGCCTCGGGTGTTGGGGACGAGCGGGAAGTCGCAAGGTGGAGAGGAGGAAAGGCCTCGGGTGTTGGGGACGAGAGGGAAGTTGCGAGGTGGAGAGGAGGAAAGGCCTCGGGTGTTGGGGACGAGCGGGAAGTCGCGAGGTGGAGAGGAGGAAAGGCCTCGGGTGTTGGGGACGAGCGGGAAGTCGCGAGGTGGAGAGGAGGAAAGGCCTCGGGTGTTGGGGACGAGAGGGAAGTTGCGAGGTGGAGAGGAGGAAAGGCCTCGGGTGTTGGGGACGAGAGGAAGTTGCGAGGTGGAGAGGAGGAAAGGCCTCGGGTGTTGGGGACGAGAGGGAAGTTGCGAGGTGGAGAGGAGGAAAGGCCTCCGGTGTTGGGGATGAGAGGAAGTTGCGAGGTGGAGAGGAGGAAAGGCCTCCGGTGTTGGGGACGAGAGGGAAGTTGCGAGGTAGAGAGGAGGAAAGGCCTCGGGTGTTGGGGACGAGACGGAAGTTGCGAGGTGGAGAGGAGGAAAGGCCTCGGGTGTTGGGGACGAGCGGGAATTCGCGAGGTGGAGAGGAGGAAAGGCCTCGGGTGTTGGGGACGAGCGGGAAGTCGCAAGGTGGAGAGGAGGAAAGGCCTCGGGTGTTGGGGACGAGCGGGAAGTCGCGAGGTGGAGAGGAGGAAAGGCCTCGGGTGTTGGGGACGAGCGGGAAGTCGCAAGGTGGAGAGGAGGAAAGGCCTCGGGTTTTGGAGACGAGACGGAAGTTGCGAGGTGGAGAGGAGGAAAGGCCTCGGGTGTTGGGGACGAGCGGGAAGTCGCGAGGTGGAGAGGAGGAAAGGCCTCGGGTGTTGGGGACGAGCGGGAAGTCGCGAGGTGGAGAGGAGGAAAGGCCTCAAGTGTTGGGGACGAGGTCTTAAGCTGACACGGAGAGAGAGGTGTTCTCGGCAGCACGAAGGAATGACCTCAGGAGGATTTAGGGAAACAATTTGAGTTTCAGGGGAGCAGCGAGGGAGAATTACAGAGCTGATGGACAACCTTTCTGCGATTAAGCAAAGAAAAGAATAAATGTTTCTAAAAGATATAAAAGGATCTCAAGAATTATTTGCATTCTTATTACTATCTTCAACCACACAATATTGTGCAAGTCAACACGAACCTGTTAACAGTATTTTTCAAACACTGTGCATGATTACTGCAATTTACTAAATAATTAGGAAACATTGACATTAGAGCACTTACAAAAAAAATACGACCATGTACTTACTTCAGCTGGTTTTCATGATCTTGGGATATAATCTCTAGGGCTGACTCACTACTTTCTTTTAAAGATTTGACCTTGCTAATTTCACTATTCAGTTTTTGATTGGCAATCTTTTCAGACACCAGATCCTGTGGATGAAAAATGAAACGATTTCATTTTATCCAGAAACAAAAATATAACTACATATAACCTGTAAGTACATACATACATACATACATACATACATACATACAAACATACATACATACATACATACATACATACATACATACATACATACATACATACATACATACATACATACATACATACATACATACATACATACATACATACATACATACATACATACATACATACATATCACTAAGCTGTTCTCTGAGATTCAGAGGTTAGCTCCAAAAGAAATATAAACTACCAGATATTTTTGCTTATTGTTGTCGTATCAAACTTCTCCATTTACAGCGATCTTGACATACAGCTCGTGCTTCACTAAAATCCATTACACGCCATACACAAGATCTTTTATACTTTATACTCATAATCTTTTTCTCATGCAGACACTCCTGAATCTGATCCACCTATGTCTTCCTTGGCCTTCCTCTGCCTTTCCTTCCTGCCACTTGGGCTGAAAAGATTTTCTTAGTAAGCATTTCATTACTCATTCTTTCAACACGGCCAAACCACCGAAGCATATTGGTCTCCACCTTGCTAACAACATTTTGCTTTACATCACACAACTGCAATACATCTTCATTTCTCACACAATCATATCGTGTCTTGCCACAAACCCCACGTGAGTAACGCATTTCTCCAGCACACAAACGACTCCTATGTTTCTTCTGCAGTACCCAGGTTTCACTGCCATACATCAGAGTAGGAACAATTACACTTTCAAACACAGCCATGCGGAACTCTCTAGAGAACCCATCATTCCTGTGAAAACCTCCCAGAGCAGCTATGACTTTCTAAGAAGAATTCACTCGCCTACTGATTTCACCATCCAACTTGTTCTCTCTGTCAAACATGCTTCCTAAATACACAAACTCACTCACCTGGTCAATCACAGTGCCATTTATACTTACATTACATTCAATGCTACCCATTCCTCTCTCAAACACCATAACTTTGGTTTTTCCTTATTTATACTCAGTTTGAATTTCATGCAAACTTCGTGCATCCGAGTCAACATAATCTGCAACTCACTTTTGCTCTCTGCCAACAGGACAGTGTCATCCGCATACAGCAATCTGTACACACGGATATCACCAAGACATAAACCACTATTATCTATTTTGGCATCACGCATGCATGCGTCCATAAATATATTAAACAGCCATGGTGACATTACACAACCTTGTCTAACTCCTGCACCAATGGAAAACCATTTTGATAAAACACCATTCACTCGTACACAAGCTCTACTACCAGCATACATGGCTTTTACACTATTAAGTAGATTCCCAGTAACACCATATTCATTCAATACCTTCCACAAAAGTGTCCTATTCACTCAGTCGTAAGCTTTCTCTAAATCTACGAAGGCAGTAAAAACTTTCTTCCCAACAGCCAGATACTTTTCAATCATCATGCGTAATGCAAAAATCTGGTTAGTGTAGCCTTTGCCAGGCATAAAACCACTCTGAACATCCCACACTTTCTCTGATGTAAGACCCCGTACTTTTTCAATAACAACCTTACCAAACACTTTCCCTGGCACACTCAGTAGGCTAATACCACGATAGTTCTTGCATTCAGTCTGATCACCGTTTCCCTTATACAGGGGAACAATAATAGCATCCTTCCAATCCCGAGGGACCATTCCTAACTCCCAGCACAACTGGCAAATTTCAGTTAATCAGTCAATTATAGAGTCACCACTATATTTCAACATCTCTGCAGTTATGCCATCAACTCCCGGAGCCTTACCATTCCAAAGAGATTTTAGAGCTTTACACACTTCTTCTCTTGAGATCCCTCCTGTGTTTTCATCCCTCATTGTGACATCATCTGCATCTGTCTCAGAATGATCTTTGCTTTCCTGATCTAATAACTTATAGAAGTATTCACCCCATCTGTCACTTAACTCATTGGGCTCACATATCATTTCCCCAATCTCATTCTACCTGTTAAGTACATAAAGATCTAAATTTCCTAAAACACAAAAACCTGAAATTGTTGCTTATTTAAAAAAAGCAACAATTTCTGGGGAAAGGGCTGTGTTTGACCAAACAGTGCTAAAACGTGAGAAAAATTTCTGGAATTGTTTGTTTGCTTATCTGAAATGACATGACTGGTGAAAGCTAGGACCAAGTTTGGTTACACATTACAGCAACAAATGTCAATTATTTGTTCTCCATATTCAAAATAACAAGGGCAAAGGCCTTACTTGATCAAACAGTGCTGAAACATAGATAAAATATCTGGCATTGTTTGTTTTGTTTATTTAAAATAACTCAATGGGACAAGAGCCTTATTTTAAAAAACGTTGTTGAAACATAAATATCTGGAATAGTTTGTTTATTTAAAATAAATTAAGAAGAAGGTAACACGCTAAGTTACGTATAAAAAGTTTAATTCAAATATATTTCAGCCATTACTATGGCCTTCATCAGTGCGACTACGATTGGTTTACGTTGCCAGATTGGAAAGGGAAGTTTTGTAATGGTAACTCCGGGTGACGTGATGCAATGAGGAATTTCCAGATGTAAGGAACGAAAATGGGGAGCTCAGAGTTGCAATTTTTGGAAAATAAAATTTCCAAAGTTTCTCTAAACCTTAGAGCATAGCGATTTTGGAAGGAAGCCAACTTTTTAGTATTGGACCAAAGTGGAATAGCAGAAGTGTCAGCCATGGTAAGAAGAGACAAGGAATAGAATAATAGCTATGCACTATACTCACTACTGTTTCACATGTTATATACGTTCCATGCGTTGTGTGTGCATATTTGCAGCAAAATCATCTTGGCATTTATATATCATATACACTGCTGGACAATTGCTAAGGACGGATCACAAACGGCTATATGGCGCATAAAAAAGTAAGTGTGGTTGGATGCCAAGTGAAATAAAATAATGTCAGAATGCCAGGACATTACAAGAAAGACAATTTATTGTGCTCTGAAATCCAGAAGGCTTTGGAACGTGTTCAAGGGACAAACAGGCCATTTTGTGCAGAATACGTAAACGTGAAAAAATGCAATTACCGTCCGCAGGCGCTCCGGCATAAGATGTCAATACGGGATATGGCCACCATGGAGGGCGATGCAAGATTCCACACGTCGTGTCATGCTTTGCACAACATTATCAAGCAGCTGTTGGGGTAATTTATCCCATTCCTCTGTCAGTGCATGGATGAGGGTGTCCTTGTGTATTGGAGGGCATTGGCGACCAGCAAGACTCCTCCACAAAGCATCCCACACATGCTCAATGGGTTCAGATCTAGAGAACGTGCTGGCCATACGAGGCGTTGAATATCTTCGCTCTCAAGACACTCCTTGACAGCGACTGTTCGATGACATGTTGCGTTGTCGTCCATGAAAATGAATCTATCACCGACAGCACCACGGAACATGTGAACATGAGGTAGCAGAACATCATTAATGTATCGTTGACCAGTCATAGTCCCAGTTGGAAGCACATAGAGGGACGTACGGCCATGGATCATGATGCCAGCCCATACCATGACACTACATGTCGGATATCGGTCCCTTTCCTCTATGTTTGCTGGACAATATGCAGTACCACTATCACGCCAGATCAGTTGTCGTCGACAATCAGGCGATAGACTGTATCTACTCTCATCTGAGAATAGGACAACAGACCAGTCATTATCAGTCCAATTGCGATGTTGATGGCACCATTGCAAACGGGCGGTACGGTGACGTCTGGACAATGGGATGCACACAACAGGACGGCGGGCGTATAGTCCTCCTTCATGCAAACGTCTGGCGACAGTTTTTCGGGAGATCCGCTTGCCAGTAGCAGCCATAAACTGATTTGCTACGTCACTAGCTGTGCTGCGCCGGTGTCTTTTTGTTGATAGAACTATGCACCGATCTTCTGCAGGTGTCGTACTGCGAACACGACCTTCCTCGTGACGTTTGCTACACTCTCAATTTGTTTGAAATGATTTCCAATACCTTGAAACAACACTGTGGCTGACGTCGAACTCCCTGGCAACATCTGTTATTTTTCGCCCTTCTTCAATCTTGCCAATAATACGGCCACGCGTAAAATCATCTAGGTGATGTCGGGAAGACATACTGAAAATTGCAAGTTCGTCAATTGATTCTTTCCCTTTCAACTTTGCGTTTTAACAACAACGGTCAATACGCGTCAAATCCTTTATATCTCTTATCAGCGCTATGACGTCACGAACAAGTTCGGCAATCCAAAATTTGCATACGCACAACATGTCTTACTGTATCCCGCACTTATGCTGATTTCCACATTTTCCTGCCTTCCATTTTATGGTTGCTATCGTTGCTATTGACATCCGTCCTTAGCAATTGTCCGGCAGTGTATGACTAGGAATATTACTACAAGTTTCAATTATTATATCATCAAGGACTCACCTTGTATCGGTATTCCAAATTAGTAAGCTTCATCTTGTATCTTGAAATAAAATATGTGTCTAGCGTGCCATTAGCCACGTAGAATCGTCGTATTGCAAATAGGCCCAATTGAAATTTGCGACCAGAGTTTCAAATTCAAATAAAACACGACTATGGATATCATACAAAGAGAGTGTGAAAGAATTATATACAATGCAATTAAAAACCATTTACCATCAACAGGTATCGTCAATCTTTAAAAGAAGGAATGGATATAATCAATGACATCACAAACAGACCTCAAATAAAAAAATTTTGTCAAATATTGAACAAAGCCAGACAAATTCTGCAACACGCACACCACTCCACATAAACACCGGACATGTTTCGGCACGACTGACTTTCGGCCATTATCAACGGTATGCATCCTGGATCAATGTTCAAAGTTGTTATATATCTAGGTCACCTCGGCATTACCTCTGCTATAGTTGTTCCACATCAACGTCTTCCGTCATCATTACATGTATTCACGTATGAGTCACGTCCACGCCATCTATTGGGTTAATTCCGGGATTGCTGTCGCTGTTTTTATTTCGTAAGCGACAGCAATTTCGGAATTAACCCAATAGATGGCGTGGATGTGACTCACACGTGAATACACGTACATGTAATGATGACGGAAGACGTCGACGTGGAACAACTATAGCAGAGGTAATGCCGAGGTGACCTAGATATATCATTGCTGCTCTTTTTTCCCTTTTTTTCCCCACAGCTTAGAAAGAAAAAGGGAAAAAAGAGCAGCAATGACCATAGATGGCGCCAGAGACACAATGATTCAGAGATTGCGACTGGAGCCCGTGCCTCGATGGCTCTGCTCACTTGAGCTGTGGTGGGCGGGTGAGACACACCTGCCTCCTGATGACGACAGAGGTCTGTTGAAAGTACTAGAGGATTGTGTGTGAGGGGCTGAATGAGTGTGACACTTGCATTGGGAGTGGCAGGGGTTTTGAAACAGATGGAGCATTTTGTTACTCACAGTTGACAAAGGCTTAACCACCTAGATATGTAAGGTTGTGTAAATATGTACATAGTTTTTTAATTGAATTGTATGAATGAGTAGTATGCTTGTGTGGTTTTTATGGAATTGACAAGCTTATAGTTACATCTCATATGGCTTAAAAAATACAATAAAAAATACGATGTTTCATCCCCGGAAGAAGGAATCGTAAGCAAGATGTCTGTAAACCTTTGAAGGCCAACAACATTACGATAATTGACGTGCTGGAAGTGTGTTGTCGATGGAAATTACCATGATCTTTAGGGTGAGTGATTGGTGCTTTCTAATAGTATTTCATCATGTGAAGAGTCCCCCACTATTGTGCTGACAACCCAATCTGATGCATTCCCCACTGAGAATCCTATGGGAGATCTCACCTCCATTCAGCAGTAAAGGATCTTGATGACCTGTAATACCATATGAATTTCCCCAGCATTGGGTTGACCACCCACACTGGGGTATTTTTTTGCTCAGCATACTAATGGAGACCAGAACTGGCAGACGGTCCTACTAATGGAGACCAGAACTGGCTGATGTTTGTACTAATGGAGACCAGAACTGGCCGACGGTCGTACTAATGGAGACCAGAACTGGCCGACGGTCGTACTAATGGAGACCAGAACTGGCCGACGGTCGTACTAATGGAGACCAGAACTGGCCGACGGTCGTACTAATGGAGACCAGAACTGGCCGACGGTCGTACTAATGGAGACCAGAACTGGCCGACGGTCGTACTAATGGAGACCAGAACTGGCTGACGGTCCTACTAATGGAGACCAGAACTGGCAGACGGTCCTACTAATGGAGACCAGAACTGGCCGATGTTTTTACTAATGGAGACCAGAACTGGCAGACGGTCCTACTAATGGAGACCAGAACTGGCCGATGTTTGCACTAATGGAGACCAGAACTGGCAGACGGTCGTACTAATGGAGACCAGAACTAGCCGATGTTTGCACTAATGGAGACCAGAACTGGCCGACGGTCGTACTAATGGAGACCAGAACTGGCAGGCGGTCGTACTAATGGAGACCAGAACTGGCAGACGGTCCTACTAATGGAGACCAGAACTGGCCGATGTTTGCACTAATGGAGACCAGAACTGGCAGACGGTCGTACTAATGGAGACCAGAACTGGCAGACGGTCCTACTAATGGGGACCAGAATTGGCCGACGGTCGTACTAATGGAGACCAGAACTGGCAGACGGTCGTACTAATGGAGACCAGAATTGGCCGATGTTTGTACTAATGGAGACCAGAACTGGCTGACGGTCGTACTAATGGAGACCAGAACTGGCCGACGGTCGTACTAATGGAGACCAGAACTGGCCGACGGTCGTACTAATGGAGACCAGAACTGGCCGACGGTCGTACTAATGGAGACCAGAACTGGCCGACGGTCGTACTAATGGAGACCAGAACTGGCCGACGGTCGTACTAATGGAGACCAGAACTGGCTGACGGTCCTACTAATGGAGACCAGAACTGGCCGACGGTCGTACTAATGGAGACCAGAACTGGCTGACGGTCCTACTAATGGAGACCAGAACTGGCAGACGGTCCTACTAATGGAGACCAGAACTGGCCGATGTTTTTACTAATGGAGACCAGAACTGGCAGACGGTCCTACTAATGGAGACCAGAACTGGCAGACGGTCGTACTAATGGAGACCAGAACTGGCAGACGGTCCTACTAATGGAGACCAGAACTGGCCGATGTTTGCACTAATGGAGACCAGAACTGGCAGACGGTCGTACTAATGGAGACCAGAACTGGCCGATGTTTGTACTAATGGGGACCAGAATTGGCCGACGGTCGTACTAATGGAGACCAGAACTGGCAGACGGTCGTACTAATGGAGACCAGAATTGGCCGATGTTTGTACTAATGGAGACCAGAACTGGCTGACGGTCGTACTAATGGAGACCAGAACTGGCTGACGGTCGTACTAATGGAGACCAGAACTGGCCGACGGTCGTACTAATGGAGACCAGAACTGGCCGACGGTCGTACTAATGGAGACCAGAACTGGCCGACGGTCGTACTAATGGAGACCAGAACTGGCCGATGTTTGTACCAATGGAGACCAGAACTGGCAGACGGTCGTACTAATGGAGACCAGAACTAGCCGATGTTTGCACTAATGGAGACCAGAACTGGCCGACGGTCGTACTAATGGAGACCAGAACTGGCAGACGGTCGTACTAATGGAGACCAGAACTGGCAGACGGTCCTACTAATGGAGACCAGAACTGGCCGATGTTTGCACTAATGGAGACCAGAACTGGCAGACGGTCGTACTAATGGAGACCAGAACTGGCCGATGTTTGTACTAATGGGGACCAGAATTGGCCGACGGTCGTACTAATGGAGACCAGAACTGGCAGACGGTCGTACTAATGGAGACCAGAATTGGCCGATGTTTGTACTAATGGAGACCAGAACTGGCTGACGGTCGTACTAATGGAGACCAGAACTGGCTGACGGTCGTACTAATGGAGACCAGAACTGGCCGACGGTCGTACTAATGGAGACCAGAACTGGCCGACGGTCGTACTAATGGAGACCAGAACTGGCCGATGTTTGCACTAATGGAGACCAGAACTGGCAGACGGTCGTACTAATGGAGACCAGAACTGGCCGATGTTTGTACTAATGGGGACCAGAATTGGCCGACGGTCGTACTAATGGAGACCAGAACTGGCAGACGGTCGTACTAATGGAGACCAGAATTGGCCGATGTTTGTACTAATGGAGACCAGAACTGGCTGACGGTCGTACTAATGGAGACCAGAACTGGCTGACGGTCGTACTAATGGAGACCAGAACTGGCCGACGGTCGTACTAATGGAGACCAGAACTGGCCGACGGTCGTACTAATGGAGACCAGAACTGGCCGACGGTCGTACTAATGGAGACCAGAACTGGCCGATGTTTGTACTAATGGAGACCAGAACTGGCCGATGTTTGTACTAATGGAGACCAGAACTGGCCGACGGTCGTACTAATGGAGACCAGAAATGGCCGACGGTCGTACTAATGGAGACCAGAACTGGCCGATGTTTGTACTAATGGAGACCAGAACTGGCAGACGGTCGTACTAATGGAGACCAGAACTGGCCGATGTTTGTACTAATGGAGACCAGAACTGGCCGATGTTTGTACTAATGGAGACCAGAACTGGCCGACGGTCATACTAATGGAGACCAGAACTGGCAGACGGTCCTACTAATGATGACCAGAACTGGCCGATGTTTGTACTAATGGAGACCAGAACTGGCCGAAGGTCGTACTAAAGGAGACCAGAATTGTAACAACTAATGGAGACCAAAACTGCATTCAGTGGAAAGAAATCTTGGATTCTGTAATGCCATCTAAAGAAGGCAGGGTCAAAAATTATTTTTACCTCTACATTCAGCTGCATCTACGGTATTACATCCATCAGTCACTTCAACTACAGCCTTCCGCACATTTTCACTGGCTGTATTAGGAAAGCAACTAACTTACACAGATTACAGTTTGCTACTGCAAACTGGATCAGTTGCATTCATTAGATTAAAAAAAAAAAAAACATTTTTCATGATTATTCTAGATTGCACATTAGTAGTGCCACGGGGAAAATCATCTAAATACGTGGCATCAGTTGAATAAATAAATCCATCGCTCTTTCCACGCTAAGCAACCTAAAAATTGCTTTTCAGCCGCCGTCGGGGAATCGAACCCCGAATCTCTCGATATCTAGCCGAGCGTGTTAGCCTACCACCACAGCGGCCAATAATTCACTGCGCTATGCGTGTTTTTCTTTTTCAGTCAGCATCTGACATCATAAGTCCGTAAGATGGGCTCAGCTACCGAGACATCTCCATTTCGTGGGCATTAAACGGCACTGGCTACACATAATTAGAGTGATGGATTTATTTATTCAACTGACGCCACGTATTTAGATAATTTTCCCTTTGGATTATTGCTATAATTATATATAGCCAGTGCCGTTAATGCCCACCAGATGGAGACGTCTCAATAGCTGAGCCCATCTTACGGATTTATGATGTCAGATGCTGATTGAAAAAGAAAAACGCACGTAGCACCGTGAATTGTTGGCCGCCGTGGTGTGAGGCCAACGCGCTCGGCTAGATATCGAGAGATTTGGCAGGGTTCCCACTCAAAAGTAATAAAAAAATTCCCTGAATTTTTCAGGTTCTCCAGGTGGTTTTTAAAGTTTTCCAGAGTGGCATGTTGCAAAGAATTGTTAAATTTCATTCCATTCCGTTCATTTTTCTCACCAAAGCACACACTTGTAAATTCTTTAAATAATTTGTCTTTATAAAATTACATGCTTTTCATTAATAACAACTAACTCTGCACAATATTTTCTGTACCAAAGTTCTGTGAACTTTTGTGAATACTACCCACATGGAATTTGTAAATACATTCCCACAGAAACAGTAAGAAAAAAATCTGTCAGTTGAATAGTTTCAAATTTTTTATAACACAATGCAGCTAAGCTTAATGATGGAATGGCTCTGTTCAAAGAAACATGTTTCAAGAGAACCAACAGACAAAGGACTTTGATCCATTATTTGGTTGGTCCTCTTGTGAAGTGTTTCTTCAAGCAGGAGCCATTGTGCCTAATTGTTCCATGTTATAACAACTGCCTGCAGAAATTGAACAAAAGCTTAATAACTGGCAATTTTAAAAATTCAATTTTGCATCTTTTTTTAGAGAACAAAGGAAATACTTAATATAACTGAAAGTAAGATCTACCAAATTCTAGGCAGGCAATAATTGCAAGCAAAAGTTTTAAATCTTGAAAAAATAAGTTTTTTTGGCAAAATAAAGTATCCATTGATTTTTACAAAAGAAAAAAAAAGAGGGTAATTTTCCCTGAGTTTTCCCTGATTTTTGCAAAATAAGGTATTTTCCCTGTGTTTTCCCTGATTTTTGGAACCATTTTCAAATTCCCCGAGAATTCCAGGTTTTCCCTGTTTTCCAGGTTGAGTGGGGGACCCTGTTTGGGATTCCATTCCCCGACGGCGGCTGAAAAACAATTTTTCGGTTGCTTAGCGTGGAAAGAGCGATGGATTTATTTATTCAGTAGTGCCACTTCAGCCGTGATAGAGTTGATCCATTCTGAAGTTGTTCCAAATCTTTCCTACTGTCTAAAGTTAGCAGACTGACTTCTAGTTGTTTACATCACTGAAGAAAGATCTCACAGGAATTATTAAGAGTAAGCAAAAGTTTCTGCCATTTTAAGGAGAAAGGAGACAGGAACGATCAGGAAACCAGTACACATTTATTCAACGGAATATTGGCTGCTAGCACCAATAGCCCTTTGCCATTTTTCAGGCAACTAATGAATGCCCCTGTGATAGAAGCACTCGGGTTTTGAGCTGAAGAACACAGCGACGAAATTGTCCACCTCTGGAACTGTGGTGAACCGCTGTTGGGCTAGGGCATGTTGCATACAGCGAAACAGTCTGAGGGTGCAATGATCAGGGAGTAAGCAATGTGCGGTAAAACCTCCCAGTGGAACTGTTCAAGGGTTGATTTCGTGGTGGCACCGAGATGTGGTCTGGCATTAACGTGTAACAGGATGACTGGGCGGCGTCCTTTACCTGCCCATGGGCATTTCTGTTCGATTGTGGCGTTCAGTTTCATCAACTGATCGCTATATCGTCGTGCAGTTATTGTTCTGCCCGGTTTCAACAGTTCGAAGTACAGCACTCGTGCATATCAAACCACACCTACACCAGCATCTTTTCTCTGTGGATATCCTGTTTTGCAGTAGATGTTGCATACATGAGACCGGCCGCTGACAAAAAAAGCTGAACTTTTTAACCGGGTGGAAAATTGGGACACGCGAACGTGCGGTGGGCAAATTCAAATACAGCATATATACAATATTTAAGAGTACGCTAGCCATATGGAATTATTTTCTGTAAATTATGTAAGTAAATAGTAAAGTGAAGCACATTATTATATTCACAATAGAAAAGTAGAGATTTAAGAACAAAATAAAATGAAATATTTTAAAAAATCAGATTTAAAACTTACATGTGAATCTTTACTAACTAAATCCTGAGGTGAAAAGTATTTGTCCAGGAAAGTTTGTGAATTTAGTCGCAAAAATCACATTTGTCTATGCTTGACTTTTTTTTTTTTTTTAATAATTTAAAAAAAAAAAAAAAAGGTTTTCCGGAAATACCCGAGATTTTTGGGAAAATCCGTAGTTTTTCACACCTTCTCCTCCGTAGGTCCGTAGTACGAACATGATATCCGTAGAAACTACGGAGGATCCGTAGTTCTTGGCATCTCTGAGTTTCATCCAACAGGGACCACTGTGAATGCGATGGCTGGCCTGGGTCGACCCAGGATCACTTGCATATGAGGTTGTCCCAATAGACTCATTTTTCATCCCAGGTGACAACCTTTCACAAGAAATTCTTCCCTTGAAACTTCGACCACCATGCTTGGCTTCATGTATGAACTGACAGCACGATCAGAGTTCGCCAAAATGCGTACTTGCGCGTTGCCTAGGACGCATCAAAATTTTGCCAACGCGTAAAAATACGAATCAAGAATTTTAAGCTGAAATTTTTTTATTTTTAACTTTTTATTTGAATTTTGTATTTCAAACATAAGATCAGCGGTATCCTTTGTTACCTCCGGCCAGATCTCACGTTGTAGACGACCATCAGGGGTATCCTTTGTTACCTCGGGATAGACCTCACGTTGTAGACGACCATCAGGGGTATCCTTTGTTACCTCGGGCCAGATCTCACGTTGTAGACGACCATCAGGGGTATCCTTTGTTACCTCGGGATAGACCTCACGTTGTAGACGACCATCAGTGGTATCCTTTGTTACCTCAGGCCAGATCTCACGTTGTAGACGACCATCAGGGGTATCCTTTGTTACCTCAGGCCAGATCTCACGTTGTAGACGACCATCAGGGGTATCCTTTGTTACCTTGGGATAGACCTCACGTTGTAGACGACCATCAGGGGTATCCTTTGTTACCTCGGGCCAGATCTCACGTTGTAGACGACCATCAGGGGTATCCTTTGTTACCTCGGGCCAGATCTCACGTTGTAGACGACCATCAGGGGTATCCTTTGTTACCTCGGGATAGACCTCACGTTGTAGACGACCATCAGTGGTATCCTTTGTTACCTCGGGCCAGATCTCACGTTGTAGACGACCATCAGGGGTATCCTTTGTTACCTCGGGATAGACCTCACGTTGTAGACGACCATCAGGGGTATCCTTTGTTACCTCGGGCCAGATCTCACGTTGTAGACGACCATCAGGGGTATCCTTTGTTACCTCGGGATAGACCTCACGTTGTAGACGACCATCAGTGGTATCCTTTGTTACCTCGGGCCAGATCTCACGTTGTAGACGACCATCAGGGGTATCCTTTGTTACCTCGGGATAGACCTCACGTTGTAGACGACCATCAGGGGTATCCTTTGTTACCTCGGGCCAGATCTCACGTTGTAGACGACCATCAGGGGTATCCTTTGTTACCTCGGGATAGACCTCACGTTGTAGACGACCATCAGGGGTATCCTTTGTTACCTCGGGCCAGATCTCACGTTGTAGACGACCATCAGGGGTATCCTTTGTTACCTCGGGATAGACCTCACGTTGTAGACGACCATCAGGGGTATCCTTTGTTACCTCGGGCCAGATCTCACGTTGTAGACGACCATCAGGGGTATCCTTTGTTACCTCGGGATAGACCTCACGTTGTAGACGACCATCAGGGGTATCCTTTGTTACCTCGGGCCAGATCTCACGTTGTAGACGACCATCAGGGGTATCCTTTGTTACCTCGGGATAGACCTCACGTTGTAGACGACCATCAGGGGTATCCTTTGTTACCTCGGGCCAGATCTCACGTTGTAGACGACCATCAGGGGTATCCTTTGTTACCTCGGGATAGACCTCACGTTGTAGACGACCATCAGGGGTATCCTTTGTTACCTCGGGCCAGATCTCACGTTGTAGACGACCATCAGGGGTATCCTTTGTTACCTCGGGATAGACCTCACGTTGTAGACGACCATCAGTGGTATCCTTTGTTACCTCAGGCCAGATCTCACGTTGTAGACGACCATCAGGGGTATCCTTTGTTACCTCGGGATAGACCTCACGTTGTAGACGACCATCAGGGGTATCCTTTGTTACCTCGGGCCAGATCTCACGTTGTAGACGACCATCAGGGGTATCCTTTGTTACCTCGGGATAGACCTCACGTTGTAGACGACCATCAGTGGTATCCTTTGTTACCTCAGGCCAGATCTCACGTTGTAGACGACCATCAGGGGTATCCTTTGTTACCTCGGGATAGACCTCACGTTGTAGACGACCATCAGGGGTATCCTTTGTTACCTCGGGCCAGATCTCACGTTGTAGACGACCATACCTGGCCGTGGTTTTCTTGGCAAGACCGGAGCTTTGGTGGCCAGACTCGTCATCCAGACAGGGCGTGACGTCGGGGAGACATCGTTCCTTACCTTGACATCCTCGGCTCCTCGGGAGCGCAATCACATCGCAAAACTCCTGTCATTGCTGCTACAGCTCATGCTCGACCAGATGAGTGAAATACGCTTTCGCAGTTGCAATTCCGGAGGGCCTTGCTTGTGGTTGTGGAGTCGTGATTTGTGCTTCGTCATGACGGTGGTACGTGGTCGTGATTTGTAGAGATTGAAACAGCTTTATCAGACACTGTAGTATCGAACAATATGTCAAAACAGCGTACTTTAAAGTCTTTTTTTTTTTTTCGGCTAGACTCAGTCCAATGGTGTAGAAAAGAAAAATCGCAGAGGAAGGAAACAATGAAATTTGCAAAAAACTAGTGGTGGAAATACGAAAGTAGCCAACGAACATGGACACTTCATTAGAAAATGAAGAATGCGTTGTGTTACATCGACGTCAAAGTTGGAAATTCATTCTTGTTCTTTACTAAAATGGTACAAAGAATTTCCAGGGATTACTTTCCATGCGCTTCTAGTGTTTACGTTATTTATATATTATAATTTTTTTAACTAAAAAAAGAAGCAAAACGTCCAAATGCATTCAGTAGTAGTGAAATATTTTTTAATATGAAAAAAAAAACGTTTTTTTATTTTTTCATAATTTCCCGGTGTTTTTGCACCTTTTTTTTTTTTTTTTTTTTTTCACTTGTTAATTTTTCTAAAATACTCCTCCACTTTTAAAAATTACTCCCTAAATTTTTCCAGAGTAAAAATACTCCTTCAAATTATTTTTTCGGCAAACTCTGAGCATGAGTCACTGGCTGGTAGACCCCCACAGCGCCCGCGGTGGAAACTTTTGCGTACTCCTAATAATTCGTGTGTGATGAAGGAGTTCAAGCTAAAACTGGTAAAATGTTTCTGAGAAGAGCTCTACAGAGTAGAGTCCAGAATACTTTTTACCAACACTGGCAAGCATTATATCGAAGAAGAGAGAGCTACATGGAAAAAATGAGTACAAAAACAAATGACACATTCTGAGCTGCATTTTGGGATACACATGAAGGTATTACTTTCCAAACAGCCTACGTAGGAACACGGAAGAAAAAAAAAAAAGAGCTCCAAAAGTTTATATCTATCTTACTTAAAAAGCCTCATGAATATTACATTGTCACAATATGCACTACATTTCTAAATATCAATTATGATTCACTTACCTGTCGTAAGGCTTCCAATGATTTTTTATCCACAGCTGTTTGCTGACTGAGGTCTTTATTTTCCCTTTCCAGCTCCCTCACTTTAGAAGCAACTTGGTTTAAGTTTTCAACTTCTTTTGGAGCTGTTTGTTTTCTCTGTCAAGGCACGAAACTCGTGAAGCATATTCTTCGATTGTTGTATCCTTTGCCTATAAAACACAAAGTAAAATTTCTTTTAATAACAGTGTTAAGAATTTTAACAGGGTTTCCACTCAAAAGTGGTAAAAAAATTCCCTGACTTTTCCAGGTTCTCCATGTGGTTTTTAAAGTTTTGCAGAGTGGTATGTTGCAAAGAATTGTTACATTTCATTCGATTCCATTCATTTTTCTCACCAAAGCACACACTTGTAAATTCTTTACGTAATTTGTCTTTATAAAATTACCTGCTTTTCATTAATAATAACTAACTGTGCACATGTACCAAAGCTCCATGAACTTTTGTGAATACTACCCACATGGAATTTGTAAATACATTCCCATAGAAACAGGTAACGTGTAAGAAAAAAATCTGTCAGTTGAATAGTTTCAGTTTTTCTATAACACAATGCAGCTAAGCTTAATGATGGAATGGCTCTGCTCAAAGAAACATATTTCAAGAGAACCAACAGACAAAGGACTTTGATCCATCATTTGGTTGGTTCTCTTGTGAAGTGTTTCTTCAAGCAGGAGCCATTGTGCCAAATTGTTCCATGTTATAACAACTGCCTGAAGAAGTTGAACAAAAGCTTAATAACTGCCAATTTTAAAAATTCAATTTTGTAAATACATTCCCATAGAAACAGGTCATATGTAAGAAAAAATCTGTCAGTTGAATAGTTTCAGTTTTTCTATAACACAATGCAGCTAAGCTTAATGATGGAATGGCTCTGTTCAAAGAAACATGTTTCAAGAGAACCAACAGACAAAGGACTTTGATCCATCATTTGGTTGGTTCTCTTGTGAAATGTTTCTTCAAGCAGGAGCCATTGTGCCAAATTGTTCCATGTTATAACAACTGCCTGAAGAAGTTGAACAAAAGCTTAATAACTGCCAATTTTAAAAATTCAATTTTGTAAATACATATCATAGAAACAGGTCATATGTAAGAAAAAATCTGTCAGTTGAATAGTTTCAGTTTTTCTATAACACAATGCAGCTAAGCTTAATGATGGAATGGCTCTGTTCAAAGAAACATGTTTCAAGAGAACCAACAGACAAATGACTTTGATCCATCATTTGGTTGGTTCTCTTGTGATGTGTTTCTTCAAGCAGGAGCCATTGTGCCTAATTGTTCCATGTTATAACAACTGCCTGCAGAAATTGAACAAAAGCTTAATAACTGGCAATTTTAAAAATTCAATTTTGTAAATACATATCATAGAAACAGGTCATATGTAAGAAAAAATCTGTCAGTTGAATAGTTTCAGTTTTTCTATAACACAATGCAGCTAAGCTTAATGATGGAATAGCTCTGGTCAAAGAAACATGTTTCAAGAGAACCAACAGATAAAGGACTTTGATCCATCATTTGGTTGGTTCTCTTGTGACGTGTTTCTTCAAGCAGGAGCCATCGTGCCTAATTGTTCCATGTTATAACAACTGCCTGCAGAAATTGAGCAAAAGCTTAATAACTGGCAATTTAAAAAATTTAATTTTGCGTTGTTGTTTTTTTTGTTTTTTTGAGAATAAAGGAAATACTTAATATAACTGAAAGTAAGATCTACCAAATTCTAGGCAGGTAGTAATTGCAAGCCAAAGTTTTAAATCTTGAAAAAAATAAGTTTTTTTTTGGCAAAATAAAGTATCTATTGATTTTTACAAAAAAAAAAAAAAAAAAGCGTAATTTTCCCAGAGTTTTCCCTGATTTTAACAAAAAAGGATAAATTTCCCTGAGTTTTCCCTGATTTTTGTAACCATTTTCAAATTCCCTGAGAATTCCAGGTTTTCCCTGTTTTCCAGGTTGAGAAGGAACCTTGTTTAATTTCATACAGGGTATTTCACTAGGTAGTGCCCCCCCCCCCCACCCCAAAAAAAGAACTATTGTTTTCTTCCCAGTCTACATAGACATGACGTTTGGTTTACAAGTGACCTTGATCCTTCAGAACTTTATGCCAGCAATTTTCCTGATAAGGTGATGACTCATTGTGATGTCACCACACCAGATGACTGGCCACGCTAATTCTGTGCGAAGCCAATCTGCATTTCTGGATATTGATTTCTTCGCAAGAAAATCTTTTTAGCCCAAGTGGCAGGAAGAAAAGCAAGAGAAACGCCAAAGAAGTTATGGGAGGATCAGATTCAGGAGTGTCTGCATGAGAAAAATATTATGAGGATGAAGTATAGAAGATCTTGTGTATGATGTGTGATGGATGTCAGTGAACCCTGAATTGTATGTCAAGATCGCTGTAAATGGAGAAGTTTGATACGGCAACAGCAAGTAAAAATATCTGGTAGTTTGTATTTCTTTTTGGAGCTAACCTCTGAATCTCAGAGAACAGCTTAGTGATATGTATGTATGTATGAAAGAATGAGTGATGAAGTGCTTACTAAGAAAATCTTTTCAGCCCAAGTGGCAGGAAGGAAAGGCAGAGGAAGGCCAAGGAAGACATGGGTGGATCAGATTCAGGAGTGTCTGCATGAGAAAAAGATTATAAGTATGAAGTATAAAAGATCTTGTGTAAGGCGTGTAATGGATATCAGTGAAGCACGAGTTGTGTGTCAAGATCGCTGTAAATGGAGAAGTTTGATACGACAACAATAAGTAAAAATATCTGGAAGTTTGTATTTCTTTTTGGAGCTAACCTCTGAATCTCAGAGAACAGCTTAGTGATATGTATGTATGTATGAAAGAATGAGTGAAGAAATGCTTACTAAGAAAATCTTTTCAGCCCAAGTGGCAGGAAGGAAAGGTAGAGGAAGGCCAAGGAAGACATGGGTGGATCAGATTCAGGAGTGTCTGCATGAGAAAAAGATTATGAGGATGAAGTACAAAAGATCTTGTGTACGGCGTGTAATGGATATCAGTGAAGCCCGAGTTCTATGTCAAGATCGCTGTAAATGGAGAAGTTTGATATGACAACAATAAGTAAAAATATCTGGAAGTTTGTATTTCTTTTTGGAGCTAACCTCTGAATCTCTGAGAACAGCTTAGTGATATGTATGTATGTATGAAAGAATGAGTGATTAGATGCTTACTAAGAAAACCTTTTCAGTCCAAGTGGCAGGAAGGAAAGGCAGAGGAAGGCCAAGGAAGACATGGGTGGATCAGATTCTCGAGTGTCTGCATGAGAAAAAGATTATGAGTATGAAGTATAAAAGATCTTGTGTACGGCGTGTAATGGATATCAGTGAAGCACGAGTTGTATGTCAAGATCGCTGTAAATGGAGAAGTTTGATACGGCAACAATAAGTAAAAATATCTGGAAGTTTGTATTTCTTTTTGGAGCTAACCTCTGAATCTCAGAGAACAGCTTAGTGATATGATTTCTTTGAATTTTTTTAATCCAGTAAGTACACCAGTGTGGGGGATTATCCCACAGCTGACAGTTCCAGTTGGTCATTCAACCTAATGATTCAGGAAAAAAAACCACAGTGAGTTGGGGTCTTTTGGCCAATGTCACACAGAACTAGCTGGCACCTCTCCAAGATTCACAGAGACCCTTCTTGCTGTTCTGTGTTCCATTGCTGCCCATGAAGCGCCCCGAGGAGGCAAACCCATCTCTCACTAAAATGCACTTGTTTAATGTAAAGCAAAATGTTGTTAGCAAGGTGGAGACTAATATGCTTCGGTGGCTTGGCCATGTTGAAATAATAAGAGTGATTGGATGGTTACTAAGAAAATCCTTTTAGCCCAAGTGTCAGGAAGGAAAGGCAGAGGAAGGCCAAGGAAGTCATGGGAGGATCAGATTCAAGAATGTCTGCATGTTAATAAGATTATGAGTATGAAGTATACACTGAAGAGCATTTGAATTAGAGACAGCTGGTGTTATGCAAATGTGACGCTGTGGGCGGCCCTGTAAACGGAAACGACATGACTTATGCGGCGATCTGACAATATAAGGAGTGATGCGACGGAATCAGTAAGAGTCGGATGCAGTATGGGTAAGATGAAGGATCTAAGCACAATTGACCGTGGGCAAACTGTCGGGGCCCGACGAATGGGTCTCTCCATCTCGGAAGTCGTGCAGGCACTGGGATTTTCATGAGCCACTGTGTCACGGGTGCACCGTGAGTACATTGAATCTGGTAAAACCATCCCTGCAAGGGCCAACTGCCATGGACAACAGCGTGTGGATGAGCGGAGTCATCGTCGGCTAGCTCGCATTGTAACAGCGGTTTGCAGGCCACAGTGCAAGAAATCACTCGGCAATTTAATGCTGGTGCACAAAAACGTGTACACCATCCAGAAACATCTCCTCGCTATGGGGTACAGAAGCCATCGTCCCACGAGGGTACCGCTGCTGACCGCACATCACAGGTTGCAAAGATTAGCATGGGCGCGGGAACATCGCCACTGGACCCTAGACACGTGGAAAAACGTTGCCTGGACTGATGAGTGGAGAATCACATTGGTACATGCGGATGGCAGGATACGAGTACGGCACAAACCACATGAAGCGATGGATCCTTCTTGCCAACAGGGTACTCTTCAAGCTGGTGGGGGTGGCATTCTCGTCTGGGGACTGTTTACGTGGACTGAAATGGGACTCGTCCCTCACAGGTCAACGTTATCGGGATATCCTGGACAATCATTTGCTCCCGTTTGTGCGTCTTCAACATCCCACTAGGGACCTCATCCTGCAACAAGACAATGCAGCTCCCGAATTGTATCCGAATGGTTGGATGAACATTCCACCGACGTGACCTCGCTTCCTTGGCCAGCTAGGTCACCTCACCTCAATCCCATCCAGCACATCTGGGTTGCCATCGAGAGAGATGACCCCCCTCCATGAAATCTTCGTGAACTGTGGGAGCTTGTTCAGGGGTCGTGGATCCGTATGGCTTCCGAAAGCTTCCGGTGTCTTGTCGAATCCATGCCGAGACGAATCACCGTCGTCATCAGGGTGAAAGGTGTTGCTAGACGTTACTAGACAGGTATCTCTAATTCAGTTGCTCTTCAGTGTATATTCACAGTCAATGGAACTAGTTAGAAAAAATCAACCTGATTTCAACAATTGATAAAACATCCAGAAATAGACCACCAGCCACTAAACTGTGTGCTACAAAAATTAACAAATGATGCACAAAAAGGTTTTCATAGTAGAAGGAAGGTATTGGAGACAAAGAGATTTTCAAATTGAACAGTTAAAAGAAATACAGAAAGAAACACAATATAACTGTCTTCTAGCAGAACAATTTTGCATAATGGAAAAGTTGAAAATAGACAAGAGGTATTCTTCATGGGAAAAGCTATGCTATGGCAAAAGAACTTCTCAAATAAGTCTCCAGGAAGCAGAGATAGTGGGGAAAAGGTTTTGACCTTTACACCCCTAGCAGGATCTCTGTGCATTATTTAAAGAAGATAATACTCCCCATCTATATTGTATCAAATGGCATACAATGAAAAAGATATTTCTCAATAGGGTTTTTAAAAGTGGAGATACAGCTGCAAACAGAAGTACACAAACACTACCTCGAGAAAGAACTGTGAACTATAAAACTCCTCAATTACAAGCCTGAAGTGTTCCACAAGGTAAATGGCATCTGCTGTTGAAAGAATATTTTAAATCGCACATTTAGAAGCAAAGATATTGAGGAAAACGGACTAAACATGGCACCCTAGCTACGAAATTGTGCATTATTTTGGGAAGAAAATACACACAAAGAGTTTTCATAGTTAGTGGTGTCTGACTGAAAAAGATTTTTTTTTCCAACTGGGCTTTTAGTACTGCAGACATTGCTGTAAAAGTAAATGTGAAATTGTCCCCTCCTCCACCCGGAGGCACACTCAAGAAAATTTTGAAATTATATCAGAAACATTTTGCACCAGAAGCGTTCTCCAACAAAAAAAAATTTCAAATCACTCTTGGAAGTAGAGATATCAACAAAAATAAGATATACATCTACACCACCTATCAGGAAAAAAGTTATCATCATCATCAACCATTATCAATCCACTGCTGGATGAAGGTCTCCCCAAGTTTCTTCCACAATTGTCTGTCTTCAGCCTGTCTCCTCCATGTCACTCCAGCATACTTTCGAATTTCATCCATCCATCTCCAATGGGGTCTTCTTCTGGGTCTTTTCCTGTCCATTGGAATCCAGTCTAAAATTTCGGTGGTCCATTCTTCTGGCAACATGTTCAAGCCCATTGCCATTTCAGTGATTTCACTGTGATCATGATGTCATCCACTCCTGTCATTTCCCTTATCCACATGTTCCTCTTCTTATCTTTCCTGATTACATCAAGCATGCATCTCTCCATGCTTCTTTGAGTTGTCTGCAGACTTTGTATGCCTTTTTTACGCTTTCCAACCGTAGGTTGAAGAAGCGTATATGCTCCAGCTTTGTCCGTCCGTCCGTCCGCACGATAACTGGTGTAAAAATGGTTCGATTTAGATGAAATTTTAGTATGTGGTAGGGAACCACCTAGGGACGAACCCTATTGAAAATAGGACAGACGGGGTCAAAGGTCACGACGTAGGAGCGGGATCATTCCACTGTCCTTATGCGTCATAACTTGCGTAAATATGGCTCGATTTCAATTAAATTTTAGTATGTGGTAGGGGACCGCCTGGGGACGAATCTTATTCAAAATGGGTGAAGTGGGGTCAAAGGTTAGGACATAAGAGCGGGATGCATTCCATTGCCTTTATGCATCATAACGTGCATAAAAATGGTTCGATTTCGATGAAATTTCAGTATGTGGTAAGGGACCACCTGGGGTCGAACCCAATTGAATGTGGACGAAATGGGGTCAAAGGTCAGGACAAAGGAATGCGATCCATTCCATCGCTCTTATCACATATTATTAAGGTGGACGTCAAGTAATTTTGCTTACTATACTTTCAATGGAAAAACTTTTGTACACATTTCCTTCACTATTAATGTGTTCCCAAGGATGAAAATTTGAACATCGATTAAAATAACTTCATATTATAACTTGGAATACTTAATATTTTCTAAAACATAACCATAATTACATTTAAAATCAATAACTTTTCCTTTGGTGGTGTTGAAACCAGAAAAAGGATGGAGCGACTTGTACTTCGATGACGTCAGTAGACAAACAAATGTTGGAATGCATAATTATGGTTATGTTTTAGAAAATATTAAGTATTCCAAGTTATAAAATGAAGCTATTTTAATCGATGTTCAAATTTTAATCCTTGTGAATGCATAAATTGTCCAGAAAAAGATGGCACGACCTGTATTTTCATGACGTCAGTAGACAAACAAATGTTGGAATGCATAATTATGGTTATGTTTTAAAAAATATTAAGAATTGCAAGTTATAAAATGAAGCTATTTTAATCGATGTTCAAATTTTCATCCTTGTGAATGCAATAATTGTCCAGAAAAAAGATGGCGCGACCTGTACTTTGATGACATCAGTAGGCAAACAAATGTTGGATTGCATAATTATGGTTATGTTTTAGAAAATATTAAGTATTCCAAGTTATAAAATGAAGATATGTTAATCGATGTTCAAATTTTCATCCTTGGGAACGCATTAATTGGGAAGAAAATTTGTACAGAAATTTTTCCATTCGAAGTACAGGAAGCAAAATTACTTGACGTTCACCTTAAAGGAGCAATTCTTGTATGTATGTATGTAAATTTTATTTTGAAAACGGCTCTAAGGATTTTGATGAAAGTCGTTAACCTACCGTTTTCTGGTACTAGAAATTGATTTAGCTTGATCTAGACTTTAAGAAAATTTGTTTAGTGGGTTAAAAACCACCCCGAATTACCAAGTTCGTAGTGTGGTGTCATGGCATCGCCACATTAGATGTAGGCGCGCGGTCATGCCATCTATCTCATTACGTCACGCGTTGTTTGTGGATCCTATAAAAGTTTTATGACGTCACAGTCTTGCCAGCAGATGGTCGCGATTCCCATCTGCCTCCTTACGTCACGCGTTGTGTGCGTATGTTCGTCCGCACGATAACTTGCGTAAAAATCGTTCGATTTCGATGAAATTTTAGTATGTGGTAGGGAACACCTGGGAAGGAACCCTATTGAAAGTGAACAAAATGGGGTCAAAGGTCAGGACATAAGAGCGGGACCCATTCCACTGCTCTTATGCGTCATAACTAACGTAAAACAGGTTCGATTTCGATTAAATTTTGGTATATGGTAGGAGACCACCTGGGGACAAACCCTATTGAAAATTGGCGAAATGGGGGTCAAAGGTCAGGACATAGGAGCGGAATCACTTCCATCGCCATTATGTGTCATAACTCACATAAAAATGTTTCGATTTGGATGAAATGTTGGTATGTTGTAGGGACCTTCCTGGGGACGAATCCTATTAAAAATGGGCGAAATGGGGGGAAAGGTTAGGCCACAGGAGCAGGATCTATTCCATAGTGCTTATGCATCATAACTTACGTAAAATTGCTTCGATTGTGACAAAACTTTATCATGTTATTTCGGAGATATACTGAAGCAGTTCTGTTGAATATCATCCAAATGGATCAAAGGTCAGGGCACAGGGGTGAGATTTAT